>CM035169.1:43086880-43434008 GCA_020205615.1 Panax quinquefolius | reverse complement strand
AATATGATATGCTAACAATTATTTTGTATTGTGATTGAGGATTGTTTGAACATTAGATATTTTAATGAGACTATTGGATCCACAAATACTATTTATCTTTTCTTTTCTTTGAAAAATAGATTGAATAATTTGATAAATATGTAGGAGCACATTATACTAATTAGTAAACACTTTTTATACTTTTTTTCAAAACATAAAACATATAAATCCATAAGAAACAAAAGCAAGATTTTCTCATACAGAGAGGAGATTTACAGGTAGGATACAAAAGCTGCGTGACCAAAATATATTGAAGGCATATTATTTGGAACTTTTCTTCACCTTTTTAAGGGTAACGACCTCTATTTGGAATAGTTAGACTAAGCAATAAAAAGATGAGGGAGGAAATAGATTATAATTCTTACCTCAACCCAACAATAACACTACTACATTCTTATATCATTTCAGATTTGTAAACCTTTTCCAAATGCCTATTGTGAAATCAATATAGATTTTTTCAAACTAAAAAGCCTTACTCAAACCATATCTAATTGGAACATTATAGGATTGAATTCATTGCAAGTATATTGATAGAATAACAAAATTTCACATGCTTACAGGATTGTAAAAAAATTAGGCATGACATTATAATAAGATCACCTTAAATTATTATCTCATATTCGATGAGAAATTTCATCAAACAGTTGATATGCATGAGAACCAATCTCTGACTGTGCTTAACAAAACAAATACTACGTTATCTATATGCACTTGCATATATAAACAGAGGCAGACAGACAGACTGTCGTAAAGTCTTAGAAACCCAAGGAATGATAAAGGCAACATAATGTCTCAAGCATAAACACTTAAACCCTGCCTAGTAAAGGCGAAATACTGGTAAATAAATATAAATTGATAACGCCATGGGCGGATCTGCCCTAGGGACAGGGGGCATCTTCCCCCATTGAATTTTTGTCCATGTGTTGTGCCCTCCTTGGCTCCTTCCCTTTCCCCATAGTACACACCCCATCACCCTCTTTTGTATAAGTGACTTTTTAAAGTAATGATAATTTTGTACTACTTCTCTTATTTCTCCCTCCATATGGAATCCGGATCCTCTGTGAGGATTTTGTGAGAGTTTTGCTGTGAGGTTGACAACACATTAAAAAGGAGATCCAAATTACCACAACTCATTTTTTTTGATTGTATCAAAAGCGATGTCGCGTTTTGATAGGAATTTTTTTACAAGACGATGAAAATTGGAAGCCACCAAACACGGTTTACTTTTACCAAACAAACGAAGTAAAGTAAAAAGAGTACATTTAAAATAGTATTTGAGTTGTGATGGTGATTGTCTCCGTTGAGCAGTGGATTAAGAGAGGTAAAGTAAAACGATTATTAATAATAAAAAAAGATATAAATGAATATGTAAATAATAATAATTGATAGGTCTAGAATATTTTATTGGTTGACCTAGCCGGCCCAATGGTTAGAGTAAATAATAATAATATTTTCAATGGTGAGAGTAAACTCTTTTTATGGAACAAATTATAATAATAATAATATAAATAAACAAACGAAAATAATAATAAATAAAAATAACTAAAGCCACATTGAAAACATTAACGATAATCATTTTTTGAGCCAAGTTTGTAGTTATCCTAATATTAATAGCAAGCTAAGTTATTAAATAAAAAAAATCATATACAGAATAATCAAGAAATTTAAAATAATTATATGTAAAAATAAACAGCGTTTGGTGGCTTCTAATTTTTTGTCAACTTGTAAAAAAAATTCCTATCAAAACGACGTCGTTTTAATAGACAGACAAAAAAAGAGTTGTGAGCCATTGGATCTCTTTTTTGGGTTCCGGATCCTCTATGAGGATTTCTCTGTAAGGATCTTGTGAGGGTTTTGCTGTGGGGTTGACAACACATTAAAAATGAGATCCAATGGCTCACAACTCTTTTTTTATCTGTGTATCAAAACGATGTCGTTTTGATAGGAATTTTTTTTACAAGTTGACAGAGAATTGGAAGCCACCAAACGCCGTTTACTTTTACTAAATAAACAAAGTAAAGTAAAAAGAGTACATTTAAAATAGTATTTTTGTGATGGTGATTGTCTCCGTTGAGCAGTGGATTAAGAGAGGTAAAAGTAAAACGATTATTAATAATAAAAAAAGATTTAAAGGAATATGTAAATAATAATAATTGATAGGTCTAGAATATTTTTTTGGTTGACCCAGAATATTGATGGTTAGAGTAAATAATAATAATATTTTCAATGGTGAGAGTAAACTCTTTTATGGAACAGATAAATACAAATTATAATAATAATAATAAATAATAATATAAATAAACAAACAAAATAATAATAAACGAAAAACAACTAAAGCCACATTGAAAACATTAACGATAATTATAACCGATATATTTATTCATTTTTTGAGCCAAGTTTGTACTTATCCTAATATTAATAGCAAGCTAAGTTATTAAATATAAAAAAAATCATATACAGAATAATCAAGAAATTTAAAATAATTATATGTAAAAATAAATGGCGTTTGGTGGCTTCTAATTTGTTGTCAATTTGTAAAAAAAATTCTTATCAAAACGACGTCATTTTGATACAAAAAAAAAAGAGTTGTGAGCCAATAGATCTCATTTTTAATGTGTTGTCAACCCCACAGCAAAACTCTCACAAGATCCTCACAGAGAAATCTTCATAGAGGATCCGGATCCTCCTTTTTGATGTGTTGTCAACCTCACAGCAAAACCCTCACAAGATCCTCACAGACAAATCCTCATAGAGGATCCGGATCCATCCATATGTAATATTTGGCTCAAAAAGTAAGTTCTTTCTTCTACGTTCTTTTCTTTTTTAACTAACATCCTGTAAAGTTTTTTAGTTGTAGAAAAAAAATGAGAAGAAAATTTTTGCCTCGAAATACACTCATTTTTTAAATATTTTTTTTTCTAATTAAAACTAAAAAATACCACTTTTCTTAAAAAAATTCTCTTCTATTACAAAATTGACATTATCACTTTTTGTTTTCATTCGCTTCATTTTCTTTTATCACCAAAGTAAAACTCAAAGACAAAGACAATGGGTTAAAACTCCAAGACTATTTACTTAGTTTTCTTTATCCCGTGTGGACTTATCCAACTTTTTTGGATTTGTCACATTTGTACTATATTGGATTTTTAATAAAAAAATTGTTGATTAAAAAATCATTCTAATAATTTTCTTATAAGAAAATTATGAATACACATACACACACACATATATATAGAGAGAAATTATATTGGAATTAGAAAAGTATATATATATATATATATATAGTTATAATTTTATTCTTAACAAAAAAAATCGAATTTTTGACCTTTTGAACTCGTGGTCGGATCCGCTTATCACACACACACATATATATATATATATATATATATATATATATATATATATGTGTGTGTGTGGAGGTTCCATCTGATAACAACCGATTCACGTGGAGCAACCCCTTTTTTGGCTTGTGAATTTTTTTTTGCTCTAGCCGAAATTTTACAGGTCAAAAATGGGGTTGCTCCACAACAACCGATTGCTGTGGATGGAACCCTATATATATATATAATCAAGATCTAGTTCGGGAGCCCGGAAATTAGCAAAAAAGCAAACTTTTGAGATGAGCCGTGAGATATATCCAACGGTTGGGAAAGGAAGCTTTTGGAAAAAAAGAGAGACGCGGGTCATCTTTCGGGTCAAAAAAGGAAACGTCTCCCTTTTTCCTCTCTTTCTCCTAAATCGTGATTCTCTTTCACAACTTCGCCGGACGAAAGAAGCTCTGGTAGCAATTGTGACAGTAATCTTGAGGATACCGGCTGAAGAATAGGCAAGACCAGAGCTTCCGACTACAAGTTCACCTAGTGTAGCAACAAACCGTTTATTGATGGTGGAAGGCTACTTGTGTATTTCCGATCCCGTGAAACATCTCCAAATCGATTAAGAAGATTAAGTCTCCCAAGGTACTCTATATTTCGCGGTCTCTGTCAAACCAAGAACAACCGCGATTTAGTAGTCAAACAAGGTATTTCTAATTTTTTGTTTGAACCAAATGAATGAAATCTAGGGTTTGGCAGTAAATTTTGTAGACTGTGAACAGTAAAATGAGTGGTATATTTTTGTGTTTTGAAGTATTAATAATAAGAATATATATAAAGAGCCTTTTTTTGTGTGTGTGTGTGTGTGGTGTTTGGGGGGTTGGGGGGTTGCAACCATGTTTTTTTGGGATATATGACAATTATATGGAACTACAAAGTAGGTCTGTTGTTACTAAATGAATCTTACTCAAAGGGCACCAAGGGGAGCTACCCAAGCAGACATAATGTATTCAAATGGGCAAGGATAACATGTAGCTTCCTAAGATAACAAGTCAATGATGGTGACTATTTAAAGGGCAAGGAAGAAAAAAGTAAGAAAAAGAAACTTTGGAGTTTACTTCATCATCAATGTGGGTCAATATAAATCTTATTAGGCTGTTCTTAGGTAACTTATTTGTTATTTTATTAGGTATTAGAGTCCCTAGAATATTCAGGGTGTTTTAGTATTTTAAGTTGAAGTAGCATTTTGGAGTGGTCAAGAGTCTTTTACAAATGCAATTGAGTCCTTAAATGCATCCAGTGTTGATCTGGACATTGTGTACAACCTTGAGTTTCTTTGTATTGCGAGAAGGGGGCATGAACACATGAATCTTTTGTCTTGTTCAAGAGAATAGATTTCGATAAACACTAGGTTTCAGTATTTTGGTAGCTATTGATTTTGTAGCATTTGAATACCATCTAGAGTTATCAAGTCAATATTCTTATTTGAATGCTTAATGGTGTTATTTTAGATTTTCATTTGGAAAATGTATTGGCAGAACTGGAGTTTGTTTACATAAATTGTCAAAATAACCATTTGTTTTTTTTTGTTTACAGATCGGCAATGAAGAAAGGATTCATGTATACTATGCACATGGCCAAGATAACCCAACTTTTGTTCGAAGATGTTACTCACTACTTGATAAGTATGTTCCCATGAATATCATTAGTTTATGTATTTATGTTTGGAAAATTTCTTAACAATTGGGACATTGATGATGTGGTTGTTAACTTAATGTTAGGGTGGAGCTACACCAGTTGGGCCATTTATACCACCAAGGACAATGAGAGCTACATCAGTAAGACCTTTATTTTTCACAACATTTATGTATCAGTTGTTGTGGTCCTTTATTGATTTAAGTGTTATGATGTTGTTGGTGCATAGTAACTTCAATATTACAAGAAATGTGCATGGTGTCAAAATCAGAGTCCCAAAAAAATTGCATACATCTTCACCAAATCCAAGAGGGTGGCTGGCAACTGGAGCTCCTCAGACCACAACCTCATTCAAAGGTACTCCATTGAATGTGAATGATGGGAAGAAGTTTGTTACTCGTACCAACTTAAGAAAAGCAATGAAAGTTGCTAAGAATACCAATGTAGATGTTACAACTGGAATACATAAGGAGAAGAAAAAGCAGGAGAAGCATAAAGAGAAGGATAACTGAATGACTGAATGAATATTATACCTTTTATATGTTATAACTTATTTTAGTGGATGTTTGTAATTCACCCAACTTTAGGGTCTTTTGATGTTATCTTATGTTACCATGCTGAATGACATTTGTGAATGTCTTCTGCATGTCAATGTGGTTCATTTCTGGTGTCTTTTGTCAAGTAGATGAATATGTAGTTTAGGAAAATGGTGGATGCTTTTGAGACTCGGATTAATCTCTAATTATAGTATGATATTATTGGTGAATGGTTTTAATTGTTATGATATATGAGATTGTAACAGGTTTTTAATTGTTCTAATGTGATATTGTTGGTATGATATGGTGTGGTTGAGAAATTTATTTTTTTTGGCCAGAGGTGTAGTTTACAAATAGAGCATTTCCAAATTGATTTTAACATCACATTATCCAAGTAAAATTAATTCCACTTTTATTTCCAAATTCATGTTGCACAAGTTCAAGCAGAATTTCCAAATTGATTTCAACAGTTACCCAAGTAAAATTTCAAAAACAGAGCTGGGTCCAAACAAAGATGAAAAAATAGAGCACAATAAACCAAGTTTAAAAAAGGTCAAATGACAAAACATAGCACAACAGAGCTTTATTCATTGCCATGAATTCATTACATTTACATGAGGGACTTCACAAATCCTAACTGCTCCATCTCCCAAATTCTAATTACATGTTTTTTTCCCATTTTGGCATCTCTATTAACAGAATTATTTTTTAGCAATAACAGTATGCCCCTTTTTTGTAAATAAGTATCAACAACATCTTAAGAGCATCCACGTACTTATAAAAGCCTTACACACTTTAGCTATGAACCTGTTGAGTTACTCCAGTAAGAATTATGCCAAATGCAATAGATTGTAAATAAAAGTAATAATGGATTGATCCTTCATAAGTTAGTTTCCAATTGGATTCATATACGAAAAAGTGGGAAGTGCGCCGAAGACCTACAGAGTCAACAATTAGGATAAGCCAGTGAGATCTCCGGATAGCTATTCAGTCAAGCCCATGCTCGCTAATGTTCTGAAATCGAATTGATAAGGTCAAGAGATTCCAAAAATGTAGTTCAAGGACATAAATTTACCACATCTCTTCATAAGCCCAAATTGCTACCAGAGCTTCTTTCGTCAAGATTGCTGTCACAATTGCTACCGGAGCTTATTTCATCCGGCGAAGTTGTGAAAGAGAATCGCGATTTAGGAGAAAGAGAGGAAAAAGGGAGGCGTTTCCTTTTTTGACCCGAAAGATGACCCGCGTCTCTTTTTTTTTTTCCAAAAGCTTCCTTTCCCAGCCGTTGGATATATCTCACGACTCATCTCAAAAGTTCGCTTTTTTGCTAATTTCCGGGCTCTCAGACTAGATCTTGATTGTATATATATATATATATATATATATATATATATATATATATATATTTCAGATCTTAAGCTCACCTTATTATTCACTTGACGAGCTCACCCTTTAGCGACGGACTGGACGACGGTTCGATCATACAACCTTCATATATACTTTTAGCGTTGCTATGTATAGACGACAGTTGTATGACTGAACCGTCGCCAGGTCCGTCGCTAAAGGGGGTGAGCTCAGGTGAGTTGGATAAGGGGTGAGCTTACGATTCGGACGGTCCGTCGCTAAAGGGGGGTGAGCTAGGGTGAGTTGGATAAGGGGTGAGCTTAAGATCCGGACTCTATATATGTGACGCCCCCAAAATAGGTATACATCACCCATCTTGAGTCGCCAAATACATGATACAAAATTCAAATACAACTTAATAATACAACCGTTGTGTAAAATACGACAAAACATAAACTGAGAGTTTTAATACGAATATTGTCTTCTAGATAGTATTCAAACTCAAATGGAGTCCTCAATACATTTATTATCACACTATTTCATAGAATAGTGAGGACTACTAATGCAAACATCTGGACCATCACTTCGTTCCTCGATTAGTCCCGGCTACGTTCTCATTTCCTGAAGAGAATAATGAAAGCAAAAGGGTGAGCTCAACTAGCCCAGTAAGAAATATTATGACTAAGATAATGCAGAATAATTTATCGTTAGCCTTCAACAGTGTTAAACTGATAAAATATTAAAAACATCAAGTTTAACTGTAGCGGAACAAGCAATCCATTAGAAGAGTCAAGTAGAATATGATATCTACTATCTTCTATGATTTAAAAGGTTTTTCATCACTTTTATCACTGAGACTCAGCTTAATAAATAATCCATATCATTGAATCACCCCTGCACTACGGCTAAGGATATTCATTAGTATCACGACCAGAAATTATCCATGCACTACAGGCCAAGGATATTCGTGTTTTCACCGATGGTCATGATCATGCCAACAACTATCCATCAATGCACTACGGGCCAATGATGACTTTTACCATATCATTTATAACATTACGGTCCTGATTATACCGAATAATCCCTGGTCATAATCATACCAAGTCCATCTATGCACGTAAGCTAAAGATGACTTTCAACATAATATAAGCATGAAGATGATGACAATGACATAATAATTCAATAAAACAAGTTCAAGAATAAATTTTAAAGATTTATAAATTAATTTATCTAGGAACCAATAACGTCCAAATTGTCAACATGATACTGCTTTGTAGAGTAAAATTCAAGAATGCTCGGAAGAATATTTCCATGAAAAGAATCTTTGGATGAAGCGCAAATATCAAGGATATTCCACTAATTTCATGGAGTATAGAAGCCAAAGCTTTAACCAACTGAGTATAATAGAATATATGAAACTACAAATGGATTTTCGCCCACCAAGCGGTAATCCATGTAGATAGATCATTTCCATAATTTAATAAGGAATGAATACGAAGGATCATTCACCATGCACGTGGTAATCCACATAGACAGGTTATTCCAATAGAATAATAAAGAATGGAATAACAGAAGGATTCACTATGAAAGTGCGATAGGTGCTTGCAGACGAGTTATTCCCAACGTAATAATAAATAATGGAACCGAGTCGGCGTAAGAACGCACGTGATGTGATATTAGATAGAATAATAAATAATGGAACCAGTTAAAGGCGAAGCGCATACAGATAGGATATTCCGATAGAATAATAAATAATGGAACCGAGTCACAGAGCGTAAGCGCATGACGAGGATATTAAACGAATAATAAAGAAGCGGAATATTAGAAGAATTTCACCATGTATGCGGTGATTGCGATAAGCAAAGTTATTCCAATGAATAATAAGAATGGAATAACAACAGAATTCACCAGGCATGCGATAGACCGCACAAACAGGTTATTCCAACTGAATAATAAAGAATGGAATAACATAAGAATTTCACCATGTATGCAGTACTTTGCATAAACATGTTATTCCAACATAATAATAAAGAATGGAATAACAGAAGCTGTCTTCATGAATACGAAAGAATAATACCCCTTAAGGGTACAACAAATAATATCTCTTACGAGTACAACAAATAATATCCCCTACCTTAGAAGAAACTGGATATTGGAAAAGTGAAGTAGCATAATACTTTTCTTCTTTCTCTCTATAGTTTCTCTCTCTAGAGTTTCAGTGAATTCGTAAGAAATAATGAAGGAATGAGCTTCTATTTATAGGAGAATGGACTGAATTATAACTGATGTGACGCCCCCAAAATTAGGTATACATCACCCATCTTGAGTCGTCAGATATATGGTACAGAATTTAAATACAACTTAATAATACAATTGTCGTGTACAATACGACAAAACATAAACTGTGACCTTGAATACAAATATTGTCTACTAGAGAGTATACAAACTCAAAAGGAGTCCTCATTACAATTATTATCACACTCTATCACAGAATAGTGAGGACTACTAATGCACCATCTAGGACCATCACTCCGTTCCCCGACTCGTCCCAGCTATATTCTTATTTCCTGAAGAGAATAGTGAAAGAAAGGGTGAGCTCAACTAGCCCAGTAAGAAATATTATGACTAAGATAATGCAGAATAAATTATCATTAGCCTTAAGCAAGTGTTAAAGCGATACTGATATAACAAACATCAAGTTTAAGCTGCTGGTGAACAAGTAATCTATTAAAAGAGTCAAGTAGAGAATAAAATCTACTATCTTTTATGATTTAAAAGGTTTTCATCACTTTTATCATTTGGGACTCGGTTTAATAAATAATCCACATCATCGAATCACCCCACACTACTACGACGAGGATATTCTTTAGTATCACAACCACAATTATCCATGCACTACGGGCCAAGAATATTTGTGTATTCATTAATGGTCATGATCATGCCAACAATCGTCCATCAATACACTACGGGCCAATGAGGACTTTTACCACATCATTTGTAACATTACGGTTATGATTACAAGAATAATCCACAGTCATAATCATACCAAGTCCATCTATGCACTACTGGGCCCAAAGATGACTTTCGATAAAATATAAACATGAGGATGATGACAATGATATAAGAATTCAATAAAACATGTTCAAGAATTAATTTATCCAGAACCAATAACGTCCAAATCGTCAACATGATACTACTTTGTAGAGTAAAATTCAAGAATGCTCGGAAGAATATTTCCATGAAAAGATCTTTGGATGAAGCTTGAATATCGAGGATATTCCACTAATTTCATGGAATATAGAAGTCAAAGTTTTAACCAACCGAGAGTATAATAAAGAATGGAATAACAAAAGAAATCACCATGCATGCGATAGACCACACATGTAGGTTATTCCAACAAAATAATAAATATCGAAACTAGGTCCGGCGTAAAACGCACAGACATGATATTCCAATGTAATAATAAAGAATGGAACCATGTCGTTGTAAAAAGCGCATGAACGGGATATTCCAATGAGAATAATAAAGACTGGAACCAGGTCCGGCGTAAAACGCACAGACATGATATTCCAACAGAATAATAAAGACTGAAATAACTGAAGAATTTCACCAAGTATAGGGTGGCAGCGTATCTGAGTTATTCCAGCGAGAATAATAAATAATGGAATAAATGTAAGTTCTCTTCATGAATACAAAAGAAATAACACCCCTTACATTAGTAGGAGATTGAATATTGCGGTGAGTGTAGTAATGAGAATACTCTTCTTCTTTCTCTCTTTATTCTCTCTATACTTTTCTCTCTATAGCTTGAATGAATTAAGTGAAAATAATGAAGAACTAGGCCTCTATTTATAGAAGATTTCTAGCTTAGCACTTGCAATGTGAAAAGGCAAGCGGCTTGACGACTGGTAATGTGAAACACCAAGTGGTTTGATGCCTGTAATGTGAAACGACAATTGGTTCGATGCCTGTAATGTGAAACGACAATTGGTTCGATTCGCGACAATTGGTTCGACTGTAATGTGAAACGACAATTGGTTCGACGCTTGTAATATGAAACGACAAGTGGTTTAACGTCTGTTAAAGGTAATTACTATTGGCGAAATAGACTCTTAGATGATGACATATGGGCCCCCATAGAATAACCAAATTTACCACAAACATCTCATAATAGACTCTTTATATACATCAAGGATTGAATAAATATTACCACAAATCATTTTATTTTTAATCAACACATATTTAATCTTTCAACAATTATTAATCATTAATATTATAACTTGTCATCTCAATTATTGATTTAATAATATAACATATTATCTGAGATGATACTATGACAATAATTGAATCAATAATATAAGAGATATGATGCGCCAATTCTTTGTAGTAATAATTGAGTATAACAAAGTGACTTCTCACGTAAGCATCAATAATCAATACCGGTGTGCTACTATGCAACCCGCCAGCGTATTCTTGTACTTTTACTACCGGATAGTTCAACAGTTTTAAAGGTAACACCTCCGCTGTTATTTTTATAGAAAGATAATTTTATCATTTTCTAACTACGATAATACTTCCGTTGTGGGGTCCACTAATGATTGTCTTGTCAGTAAATACGAATATTCCACGACAAAAAGAATATTTCCAGACCAATCGAATATTATATAACCACTTGCTTACTTTGCAAAATTTTTAAATATTACCCACAACTATAACATTATATCAAATCAACACCATAATATTTAAAAATATAATTCGAGAAAATTATTCTTTATTCATAAAAGTTGGGGTCTTACAACCTCCCCTTTTTATGAAATTTCATCTTCGAAATTAGGGTACATACCTGGTATGTCGAAGAGATGAGGATACCTTGACTTCATCTCAGATTCTAACTCCCAAGTCATTTCCTCCACATCGTGGTTTCTCCACAAAACTTTAACTTGAGGTATAACCTTGGAGCGTAAAATATGATCCTTCTTATCCAAGATTTTAACAGGTAACTCTTCATACGTTAAATCTTCCTCTATCTCGTCTGGTTCTAACTCAATAATGTGGTTCGGGTCTTTCACATATTTACGCAACATAGATATGTGAAAAACATTATGAACATGAGACATACTTGGCGGTAAGGCGAGTCTATAGGCCACAGTTCCTACTCGATCGAGGATTAAAAATGAGCCGATGAATCTAGGATTGAGCTTTCCTTTCTTTCCAAATCTCGTAACTCCTTTCCATGGAGCAACACGTAACAACACATGATCTCTATATCGAATTCCACATCCTTTCGATGAAGATCAAGATAACTTTTTTATCGATCTTTGAGGTTTTTATACGTTATCGGATCGTTTGAATCTTTTACGTAGTCATACGTACCAACTCCGGTCCCAACAACGTTGCTTCACCCACCTCATCCCAACATCTTTGGAGAACGACACTTTCTTCCATACAACGCTTGAATGGAGCCATGCCAATACTTGCTTGATAAGCGTTGTTCAGTAGGAAAACTCCACCAATGGTAAGAACTTGTCCCAACTTCCTTTGAAATCAAAGACACATAGTCTTAATAGATCTTCAAGAGTTTGAATAGTCCTCTCCATTCGTCCGCCTGGTTCGAGGATGATATCGAGCTAAATTGTAAGTCTGTGCCATATCTTTTTGCAAACTAACCCCAAAATCGTGAAGTGAATCTTGGGTCTCGATCAGAAACTATGATATCGGCATACCATGCAATCTTACAATCTCATTTATGTACATACCGAGCAAGACGTTCAAGTGTATAAGTTTCTCGTATCGGTAAGAAATGAGCAGACTTGGTCAATCTATCAATAATAACCCAAATCGCATCTATGCCTTGAGAAACCTTAGGAAGACCGGTAATGAAATCCATGGTAATGTGCTCCCACTTCCATTCTGGAATTTCAAGTGGTTGCAATGGACCTTTTGGTACTTGATGCTCCGCTTTAACTCGTTGATAAGTTAGACACCTTGAGATAAACAACGCTATCTCTCTCTACATATCAAACGAAGGAACCAAACCCGGTGGACTCAAGTTGAACGCGAAAAAGATTGGAGGTGAACTTGTACCTGAGGAAGCTCGAATCTTCAAGGGTATGATTCTTGTTCTTTCTTTTTCGTTTAATTAATAATTGTGCATAAAGGATGATCCGGGTATATGGTTTGTAAAATTTTAAACTCTGATTTTCACGTTTCCGCTTTATTTGTGTAATTTGATTGCGTTCATGAATATTACAAACCTAACAGTGGCATCAGAGCCAAACCTTTATGCAAATTATTAATTGTTCAGATTTGATATGTATATTGATATGTGTTTAGAACAATTTAATTGGGCATAATTTTGTTGTATAAAATTTATTTAAAAAAAAAATCGGTACTATAATTCTGTTACATGTGATTCGCGTCTACGCGAATTTCATTATATAATATATCTAATATGTATATTAGCGAAATGTAGTACTGCAACTTTATTTTGTATCTTGCAAGGAATCTTTTATACTATATATATAGATATGATTATTATTGCCATAAAAAGTTATAGGATTTCTGGATTTGGCGTAAATAACGACCGGAAATCAAGGATGTTAATGACATGATTCAAAAATTTGTATATATTATATATATTTGATATATGATATAAATATATCTGATTAATATATATAATATATATATATATATATTATTCTTAATAATTTTATAATTAAAATAAAATTTATTTTAATTTTAAAATAAAAAGTTTATTTTAATATTAAAATAAAAGGTTTATTTTAATTTTAAAATTAAATTTCATCTTAACTAATTAAAGTTGGAATTGGATTCCATGATAACTAATTAGAGTTGAAATTGGACTCTATGTTTCCTTAAATAAAGGAGTTTATTTAGATATGAAATAAGATTTCATATTATTCAAAATAAAAGAGTTTATTTGTGAATAGGAAAGAGAATCCTAATTTTCCTTAAATAAAGGAGTTTATTTAGATATAAAATAAGATTTCATATTATTGAAATAAAGGAGTTTATTTGTGAATAGGAAAAGAGAATCCGTGTTTCCTTTAATAAAGGAGTTTTTTTACATGGAATTGGATTTCATAATTAATTAAAATAAAAGAGTTTATTTTGATTAAAATAAAATAGTTTATTTTATTCAAAATAGGATAAATTAAAATAAAAGAGGTTTATTTTAATTTAAATTTGGATTAAAATAAAGGAGTTTATTTTGATTCAAAATAAGATTTTATACTAACTAAATTTACCCATTAAATGATATCATATATATATATATATATATATATGTAAGACCCAACTTTTATAAATAAAGATGAATTTTTCTATAAATATTATTTTTGAATATTATGGAATAAATTTGATATAATGTTATAGTTGTGGGTAATATTTATAAATTTTGCAAAATATGTAAGTTGTTATAAAATATTCGTTTGGTGGGGAATATACTTTTGTTAGGAAATATTCAGACAACTACTCAATCATTGGTGGACCCTAGCAACGTAATTATTATCGGATTGAGAAAAGCGACAAAAATATTTTATAAAAATAACGGCGGAGGTGTTACAGATTAAAAGCTGTTGAACTACCGGTGGTAAAAGTAAATAGATGTCTGGCGTGGTTGCGTAGTAGCTTTACGGTATTGATTATTGATGCTTACGTGAGAAGTCACTCAACTATGCTTAATTATTACTACTGATAATTCTTTGATCGTATCTCTTATATTATTGATTCAATTATTGTCACAAGATTATCATCGTATAATATGTTATAGTATTAAATCAATAATTGAGACGACAAGTTATAAATGATTAATAATTGTTGAAAGATTAAATATGTGTTGATGAAAAATAAAATGATTTGTGGTAAGTTTGATTATTTTATGGGGGGCTCATATGTCATCATCTAAGAGTCTCTTCGTCAATAGTAATTACCTTGTGAATAGTAATTACCTTCGTCGATAGTAATTACCTAAATCGATAGTAATTACCTTCGTCGATAGTAATTACCCTTGTGAATAGTAATTACCTTCGTCAATAGTAATTACCTTTACCAGACGTCGAACCACTTGTCGTTTCACATTACAGGCGTCGAACCACTTGTCGTTTCACATTACAGGCGTCGAACCACTTGTCGTTTCACATTCTGGCGTCGAACCACTTTTCTTTTCACATTATTAGTCGTCTGAGCCACTTGCCTTTTCACACAGGCGGTCTAAGCTAGAAATCTTCTATAAATAGAGGCCTAGTGCTTCATTATTTTTCATGAATTCATTCAAGCTATAGAGAGAAAGTATAGAGAGAATAGAGAGAAAGAAGAAGAGTATTTTGTTACTTACCTTCTTTGCAAAGTATTCAATCTCCTACCAAAAGTAAGGGTGTTGTTATTCTTTCTTATTCATGAAGAGAACTATTGTTATTCCATTGCTTATTATTATTCGTTGGAATAACTTTTGTATCGTGGTTTACCCTATACTTGGTGACATTTTTCTATTATTACATTGGAACATCACATGCATGTGTTTTACAGGACACAGTTCCGCTTTTTTATTATTCTGTTGGAACATCACATGCGTGTGTTTTACAGGACTGGTTCCATCTTTATTATTACGTTGAAACATCACATCGTGTGTTTTACAGGGACTGGTTAAAATCTTTATCATTACATTGGAATATCTGTCATGTGTTTTACACGGATCTGGTTCCATCTTTATTATTCATTGGAACATCGCCTTCGGTGAATTTCACGACTGGTTCCGTTATTTATTATTACATTGGAATAACACATGCATGCGATTCTATCGCATGCGTGGTGATTTCTTTTGTTATTCCATTCTTTATTATACCCGGTTGGTTAAAACTTTGACTTTATACTCCATGAAATTAGTGAAATATCCTTGATATTTGCGTTTCATCGATATCTTTTCATGAAAATATTCTTACGATCATTCTTGAATTTTACTCTACAAAAGCAAGTATCATGTTGATAATTTGGACGTTAATAATTCTGGATAAAATAATTCTTGAACTTGTTTTATTGAATTCTTATATCATTGTCATCATCCTCATGTTTATATTATGTTGAAAGTCAAATCGTGGCACTGTAGTAGTGCATAGATGGACTTGGTATGATTATGACTAGAGACCGGTGTTGTAATCATGGGTAGTAATGTTACAAATGATGTGATAAAAATCCTCGATGGTAGTAGTGCATTGATGGACGATTGTTGGCATGATCATGACCATTAATGAATACACAACTATTCTCGGCGTAGTGCATGAATAATTGTGGTCGTGATCTAAAGAATATCCTTGGTAGTAGTGCGGGGGTGATTCGATGATGTGGAATATTTATTAAAAGTGAGTCTCAAATATTATACTTGATGATGAAAAACCTTTTAAAACCTAAAAGATAGTAGACTTTATTTTCTACTTGACTCTTTTAATGGATTAAATATTCACCGCAGTTAAACTGGTTGTCTATTGTATTTTATCGGTTTAACATTGTTGAAGACTATTGATAATTTATTCGCATTATCTTAGTCATAATATTTCTTCTTGGGCTAGTTGAGCTCACCTTTCTTTCCTTTATTCTCTTCTTGAAATGAGAATATATTTGGACGAGTCGGAAAAGCAGTGATGGTCCTGAAGATAGCATTAGTAGTCCTCACATTTATTTTGTGAAATAGTGTGATAATAATTGTAATGAGGACTTTTTTTGAGTTTGTATAATATCTAGTAGAAGCGATATTTGTATTTAAACTCACGGTTTTATGTCGTATTGTACACGACAGTTATGTTAGTAAGTTGTATTTAAATTTTGTACCATGTAAGTGGCGACCCAAGATGGGTGATGTATACCTAATTTTGGGGGCGTCACAGTTGGTATCAGAGCTTAAGGATATGATCCCTGGCTAAGATGTGAGAATAGTACTAGGAGGGGAGGCACGGGAATACCTTCGCTAGTATGACCTACTAAGTTTATGTGCTATTTTATTGGTTGGTTAGGAAGATAGGGATAATTTGTTACATGTCAATTAACCTTTTGTTTTGTGGCAGTATCTGAAAATGACATCTGAGAATGTTGAGAATAGCAATGGAGCGCAGGCGATCGTTGATTCACCACATATCAATAATCAGGATAATGTGCATCGTGAAGGCGACAATCCTCACGTGAAACAACAACACCGACCAAATGATGAATAATCAAATGTTCAGAGGCTTTATGCAATTTATGCAACAATGAAGCGAGAGCGACTCTGCCCAAAACGTAGGTGGGAAACACGGAAAACTCTCAAGGCGGTCACCGCTAAACAATTCAAGGAGCTGGGACCACCTAGAGAGTTTAAGGAGAGCCAAAACCACTTTGGCGGAAGCATGGATAAAGCAGATTACCAAGATATTTGATGTCTTGGGATGCTCCAGGAGCAAAAGGTTCCCTTCACGCCTTTATGTCATGAGAGAGGCGATTCTTGGTGGGAATCGGTAAAAGCGTACTCAACCTCTCTTTGTCTTGAAGATATCTTGGGAGAAGTTCAGAGTCATTCAACGACAAATACTTTCACGAAAGTATTCGCCATACATGAAGGAGGTGGAGTTTATCAAGTTAGAACAAAACAATATGGACCGTATCACAATACGAGGCAAAATTTTCGAGTTATCACGATTTGCATCCCACTTGGTGGATAATGAAGAAGAAGAATAGCGCGAATGTTTTTAAGAGGTTTGAAGTCGGAGATATCGTCAACATCTTATTTCTCAAAAAGCGTGTTTGTATTAGGATGTTGTAAATAGGGCTCGATTAGTGGAGGCGCGATAACGAGTCAACCTTAACTAAAAGAGAAGCGGCGGCAAAATTATAATACCGGTGAGACTAGTCATCGAAGCGGTGACAACAAGCGTGGAGGAATCAACGGGCCGGATATGGTAACCACGCCCGGTGGTAATCGGGCCAAAACAATAAGAATGGACATTTTAAGAAAAGGAGATTCAACAATAATGGAAAGGCGTCGGCACGATTGCGTTGTTAAGGAAGCGGAAAGACCACTATCATATGCTTCAAATGCGGAGAGAGAGGACACATCGGTCAAAGCTGCGCATGTGCAGTCAAAGCATGTTATAATTGTGGAAGAGAAGGTCACTTGGCTCAATTTTATCATCATTCAAGACAAATTCAACTAGGATGGAGGCACCAAAAGTAGTCCCGGAAAAGTCAAAGCCAGGTAGTCTGAGGAGAGCGTTTGTTGTGACCTCGAGAGAGCAAGGAACCCGAATGAGGTCATCACGGGTAAGCTTATCATAAACTCTAATGAAGTCTATACTTTATTTGATCACAGGTTCTACCCATTCTTTTATTTCACCTACTTGCGCTCATCGATTAAATTTGACTCCGGAGAAATTAGACTTTGACTTATCTGTGGAAACTCCGTTGGGAGAAACCTTCATTACATCCACTGTTTATAAGTCTTGTTTGGTTCAAATCGGTACCCTCACATTTACTGTCGATCTTATTTCATTAAAAATACTTGCATTTGGCGTGATTCTAGGGATTGATTGGTTAACTACTTATCATGCAAAATTGATTGTTTTCGTAAGGTTGTTAGCTTTCATATTCCTAATCAACCTATTATGCAATTCAAACGACCAAACCATTAAAATCAATCACGGTCATCTCAAGCCATAAAGCTATTCGTTTATTGAAAAGCGGATGTCAAGCTTTCTTAGCTCATGTCACGATTTAAACAAAAATAAATCGGTTTTGAGCGATATTTCTATTGTTAATAAATTTCTGACGTATTCCCGAAGAACTTCACGGCCTACCCCGAGGCGTGAAATTGAATTTTGTATCGACCTTGAACCCCAGACAAAACCTATTTCCAAAGCCCCATATCGAATGGCTCTATTGAACTTGAGGAGTTAAAGACCCAACTACGAGGAATTGTTAGACATTGGCTTTATTAATCCTAGTACTTCTCCTTGGGGTGCTCTGTTCTATTCGTGAAGAAGAAAGATGGGAGTATCGACTTTGTATTGATTATCGGAGTTGAATCATGTCACCATCAAAAATAGGTATCCATTGCCCGTATTGATGACTGACTTTGACCCGATTGCAAGGAGCCAAATTCTTTTCAAAGATAGATCTTCGTTAGGATATCACCAATTGAAGATTAGAACCATTGACATTCCAAAGGCGGCTTTCGAACTCGATGACGGCATTATGAATTCCTAGTCATGTCCTTTGGATTGACTAATGCTCTCGCCGCCTTCATGGATATGATGAACCAAAGTATTCAAGGAATATTTAGATCACTTTGTGGTCGTCTTTATTGATGACATCCTTATTTATTCCAAAAGCCGTGAAGATCATGAGCCACACTTGAGGTCGACACTCCAAAAGCCGTGAATATAAGTTTTATGCCAAGTTGAAGAAGTGCGAGTTCGGCTTTGAAGAAGTAGCATTCCTTGGGCACGTGGTATCAAGTCATGGAATATCTGTTGACCAAAGAAAGATTGAAGCTATTCAAAGCCGGGAACAACCTAAATCGATGATCAAGTCGTAGCTTTCTCGGTTTAATTGGTTATTATCGGAGATTCGTGGAAGGATTTTCTCGAATCGCTACTCCAATGACTCGGTGACTCGAAAAGATACAAAGTTCGATTGGAGCGAAGAATGTGAGAAGAGTTTTCAAGAACTCAAGAGGAGACTTATTTCAAAGACTGTTACGACAATACCATCCGGCTCGGACGGATTTGTCATCTCTGATGATGCTTTGGGCAAAGGGTTGGGATGTGTTCTCATGCAACATGGAAAAGTTATAGCCTATGCCTCTCATGACAACTCAAAGAATATGAGAGGAATTATCCTACTCATGATCTAGAGTTAGCGGTATTATCTTTGCACTTAAAATTTGGAGGCATTACTTGTATGGGGAGAAAGTGGAGATCTTTACGGATCATAAAAGCCTCAAATATTTCTTCACTCAAAAGGAACTCAACATGCGACAACGACGTTGGCTTGAAGCTGATTGAAAGATTATGATCATACCATCCAATACCATCACCGGAAAAGCGAAGCGTGGTAGGCGGCGCATTGAATAGAAAATCATATGCAAGACGATGCGAGTGCGATATTGTCAACATGAAAGGCCCATTTTGTGTGACTTGCAAAGGATGGAGATAGAGTTAAAGACTACTGAGGGGACGCATGTGATGATAGCGAGTATACGAGTAGAACGACTTTAATCGATAAAGTTAAAGTCGCCGAGCTACGGACACTGGAGTCGATGCGTATGAGGAAGAAAGTGCAATAAGGTGCTATCTGGGAAGCAAGAATCGATGAAGAAGGAATACTTGAATAACTCCGGACTTTTTGTGTTCCTAACGACCACGATTTAAAGTATAATATCATGATGGGAGGCGCACAACACACCATTTGCAATCCATCTGGGAGTACAAAATGTATCATGATA
Organism: Panax quinquefolius; assembly: GCA_020205615.1. Classification (NCBI taxonomy): domain Eukaryota; kingdom Viridiplantae; phylum Streptophyta; class Magnoliopsida; order Apiales; family Araliaceae; genus Panax; species Panax quinquefolius. The sequence continues at coordinate 43,413,594 of CM035169.1, read as the reverse complement.
TTCGCCATACATTTTGGTGGAGCAATATGAAGAGAGAGATATACTATTTATTTATCTCAAGGTGTCTAACTTGTCAACGAGTTAAAGCGGAGCATCAAGTACCAAAAGGTCCATTGCAACCACTTGAAATTCCAGAATGGAAGTGGGAGCACATTACCATGGATTTCATTACCGGTCTTCCTAAGGTTTCTCAAGGCATTGATGCGATTTGGGTCATTGTTGATAGATTGACCAAGTCTGCTCATTTCTTACCGATACGAGAAACTTATACACTTGAACGTCTTGCTCGTATGTACATAAACGAGATTGTAAGACTGCATGGTATCTTGCGGTATCCATAGTTTTCGATCGAGACCAAGATTCACTTCACGATTTTGGGTTAGTTTGCAAAAAAAGCTATGGGCACAGACTTACGATTTAGCTTCGGTGTATCATCCTCGAGACCAGACGGACGATCGGAGAGGACTATTCAAACTCTTGAAGATCTATTAAGACTCGTGTCCTTGATTTCAAGGGAGTTGGGACAAGTTCTTACCATTGGTGGAGTTTTCCCTACAACAACAGTTATCAAGCAAGTATTGACATGGCTCCATTCGAGCGTTGTATGGAAGAAAGTGTCGTTCTCTAGTATCTTTGGGATGAGGTGGGTGAAGCAACGTTGTTGGGACCGGAGGAGTGGTACGTGATATATCTGAAAAGATTCAAGCGATCAACAACGTATAAAACCTCACAAAATCGACAACGAAAGAGTTATTGAAGTTTGATCTTCGCCGAAAGGGCGTGGAATTCGATATAGGAGATCATGTGTTATTAAGTTGCTCCATAAGAAGGGAGTCAGAAGACCCCAACTTTTATAAATAAAGATGGAAAGGAGTTACAAGATTTGGAAAGAGAGAAAACTCAATCCTCGATTCATCGGTCCATTTTAATCCTCGATCGAGTAGAGGCTGTGTGGCCTATGGAACAGACTAGCTGAACATCTCTCACTTGCATCCCTGCGGTGCAGAATTTCACCGACTCGGTTCCGTTATTTATTAGTATGTCTAATGGTGATGTTCATAACGTTTTTTACATATCCATGTTACGTAAATATGTGAAAGAACCGAACCATATTATTGAGTTATTCAAAATTAGATAAATTAAAATAAAATAGTTTTATTTTGATTTAAATTTGGATTAAAATAAAGGAGTTTATTTCACTATTCTCGTGAAATAAAGGTGAGAATAATTGTATTGATTCAAAAATAGATTTTATACTAACTAAATTTGCCCATTAAATGATATCAATATATATATTAAATGTTTATTATTCATAGGATGAATGTTATTTATTGATGCATATGGTGATGTGTATGATAATAAATGAGATTGATTATGGACTATTGATCAATGTGATTGGATTTTATTTTAGTTGGATGCATGAATGTATGGGTTTTATTAAATGGGAGATTCTGCGTACCTAAATCTTCTCTAATTTTTCTTAATGTAAATTCTATCTCCTCTCTATGTACTTTCCCTTCGATGAGCGATCAAGGTCTCTATTTATTTTAAATAGTTTTGTAATAGGAATAGTTAGAATTAATTTTGAAAATTGGAGATCGAAGCGAGCAGCTTGAAGTTTCGTTGTAATGTTGCGGGTTTAAATGTAATAGTTATATTTATATATTAATTCTTGCACCCCTAGGGTTTGATCTTTTGGTTCACTTGGTGGCTCTAGTGAACCAAACTAGAATAAAAGTCCATAATCGTTCCGGGTAGAATATAGTATTCTATATGTGCATGCTTATACTATATATATTATATATTATGCAAACATGCTTCGCATGTTCATTAATATGACATGTATTTTATATATATATGTGCATGCGCGTTAAACAAGATGAGACCAATTAATAACAAACCTCTCAAATTTTTTATATTAAGTCCTAAGCGTTCAAAGATATTTGGAATATCGAACGTTGCCTTCTAGCATGATAAAATTAATAGAGTATTAAATATTTAATATGAGTTTGTTGTGTCACCACAAGGCAAGTATTAAGTATTTAAGATGTTAATTTATCACATTTGATGCTTATAAAGAAAATTGAACAATATTGTTTTGTTGTGTCACCACAAGGATTATATTTTTCTTTTTTGAATATATGGAGTGCTAGGTTGGACTTAACTTGGATAATTTTGATTCGGATGTGCTACCACTTGATCAAAATAATCTAAGAGGCAAAATACAAGGAGTTGCATAGTTGATGTAATTGACAAGAGTTGTCTACCTATTTATTTATATATAGTTTGTTGTGTCACCACAAGGCTATATACATTTGAAATGGGATCCTTATTCTCACTAGCATATCTTTAATTAGATATTGCCGAACTATATATATTGAGGGTAATATAGTTTAAAGAAAATAGTGGGAGATACCAATTTAAAACAAAACCTAAATTATTTTGGTAATTAATAAAAGAATGTATGTTAAAATGTTGTTAATTACAAATTCATTTACAGAATTTTTCAATGTCTAAATTACTATCACTGCGAAGCATATTAGATGCTAATTAACCGGACCGAATTAAATGGATTGGTTAAGGAAATTGAGAATAGTTCTCACTACCGAAAAAAGCTATCTTATGTCCTTAATACGCCTATCCTCGCAATGGTTGCGATAATGCCTCCGAGGAAGAGATTGTTACTTTTAGAAAGTGGAAAGATGATGCACGATTGGCTCAACGCATCATGCTCATATCCATGAGTAACAAGCTTCAAACAAGATGAAACTATGGATGCTCCTACTATATTCCTGCACATCAAGTAGTTGATGGTGAGGAAAGTAGGACTGATAGATATCAGATATCTAAAGAGCTCTTACGATCTAGAATGACCAATGGTACTATAGTACAGACAAAAGTCCTTAACATTATCAATTTGATTGATCAATTAGGACAATGGGTTTTGTCATAGATGGAGAGTTGAGCCAAGATTTGATCTTGCACTCACTCCCGGACTCCTTTCACAATTGTTGTGAATTTTTAATATGGAAAAGCTAAAGATCAGCCTCGCTGATTTGCTTAACATGTTGAAAAATATTAAGAGTCACTTTCCAACCATGAAAGACCAAGTCTTACTGGTAGGGGCCAAAGGATCTTTTGAAAAGAAGAACGATTCTAAGAAGGTAAATAGAAAAGGCAAAAACAAAGGATAATAAGAACAAAACTGATACGGATAACAAAGGTGTTTGCTTCCACTGCAATAAGCTTGGACACTGGAAAGAAACTGCAAGAAGCATCTTACAGAGGCTAACCATAAGAAGCTTAGTGAAGTTTCAGTTACAAATACAATTTTGTTCATGATTTAAAATAAATTTTTCTTTAAGTCAAGGTTCTACTTGGGTATTGGATACCGACTTTGGTTATCATAAATATAGATTTATGAAGGACCAAGGTAAGTAGAGAGAGTGAACATAGATAAGTAATCCTATGTGTGGAAAATGAAGCAAAGGTTGCTTGAATAAGCCATAAAACTTATAGTTTAGCATAGCCTATGGGCAAATCTATTAAGTCAATAAGTTGTTATTGTATTCCAGTTCTCGTTAGAAACATTATTTTATTTTGTTGTTGGACAATGAAATTTGGTATTATAATTAAGAACAATTGTTGTTCTATTTATAATAAAAATAATGTTTTATATAGAACTGGAATATTACTTAATGGATTTTGTATACTTGACTTACGTGAAAATAATTTTGCAAATTGAACAAACTAGTATATGAAAAGGAGATGATCATTCAAAGAGTTGAATCTGTGTATTTGCTGAAATATAAGTGTGAATTATTTGAAAGGTTCAAAGAATTCAGAAGTGAAACAAATTGGCAAAGTATTAAGATTCTTTGATTAGATCAAGGAATAAATACTTGTTCAATAACTTTCTAGATCATCTCAAATGGTTTTCTCATAATGGACGCCTCGATACGTAATAATTGATTGATGTATCCGAAGAAAAAAAATCATACCTTGTTGGACATGGTATGGTCCATAATGATTTTACCGACATTCCGGTAAGATCCTTCAGGATCATGTCCTAGAAATGGGTGCATATCTACGAAAAAAGGTAACCTCAAAATCCCAGCCCCAAGACTCCATAAAAGTTATGGATGGGAGGATTCCTAATCTTAAGTATGTTAAGATAAGGGGTTGTCCAACTTATGTGAAAAGGTTTCAAAGGATAAGCTTGGGACAAGATTTGACAAGTGTAGATTTGTGGGACATCTAAAGTAAGTTTAGGGTATATGTTCTATAATCCTACTTAGCAAAAGGTGTTTGTTGCGAAACACGCTGCCTTCTAAGATAAAGGTGTTTATCATTGAAGGGGTTAGTGGGAGGATTATAGATCTTGGAGAGTTCAAGATCCATAAAACACTATAAGTCAAATAAGAGGAACCTGTAGATGGACCTATTGTACCACAACCAAATCATAAATCTGGAATAGTACCGAAGATACCTGAGAGGTATGGATTCATCATAGATGATGATGATGAGGTACGCATCATAGAAGATGATGATCCAGTTACATACGATGAGGTAAGAGTTCTATTGTGTACAAAAGGGACAGTGGGAGTGCCGTGACATTCTTAATATTATATGTTGATATACTATGGATAAGGAATGACATATTAATGCTATAATCAATAAAGATAAAGTTGTCTAAACATTCCTCCATGAATGATTTGGGAAGAGTATCTTAATTGGGATAAAATCTATATAGATAGATTTAAGAGGATGCTCGACTTAACCCAAGGAACGTATATTCATTTGATGCTAAAGTCGTTTAGCATGGAAAACTCCAAGAGATGTCTCATGTTGATGAGCGATGGAGTGTATCTCTCTTAATATCCCCAAAGACTCCAAAAAGAGAGATCGCATGAGTAAATATCATGTATGCAATGAAATGTACGAGACCTGATGTTGATCAGTCATATTCTGGAGAAGTTCACTATGAGTCAGTGAAAAATATCTTAAAGTACTTAACCGACACTAAGGATGTGATCAGATTTATGGTGAGTCTGAATTAAAACTAGAAAGCTTAACAGACTCAAGTTTTTCACACAGACCAAGACAACAGAAAATCCACTTTAAGGTAAAGGGTTACCTTGAACAGTGGTGAAGTGAATTGGAAAGGTTCCAAACAGCAAAGAGTTGCTGGTTTAGTGATAAAGACAAAGTATATAGCAGTAAATGAAGCTGCAAGTTGATTGTTTGGATGAAAAGTTTATTACAGAACTAGGAATAGTTCCTAAGTCTCATCTTGGATCTAAACATGTATTGTGGCACTTTCATTTGATTATAGGAATCATTGAAAGATGGAAAATCACTATAGAGATAGTGGACTTTCAAGAACAACATTACATAACCATTAACTAAAGCTTATCCAACAGCAGGATAATCGTCACTTAGAGAAGAAGGGTATGAGATACCATGGCGATTGGCTTTAATGCAAGTGGGAGATTGAAAGTAGTATGCACACAAGCCAATCATGTTTGATGATAAAGCATATACTTTGAAACAATCTTATTCATTTATTAATAAAAAATATTAATTTATTAAAGGCATTTAATTATCTACATGATGCTGTTTTATAATATGTGATAAACCCATAGTTTTAAGCAATGCTTTTAGAATAATGATGATGATCATTCTAATGAGATCTAAATTCTTAGAAAGCTTAAAACTAAAATAGTTCTCAATCGTTGGATTACTAAATTGGGGATTAGTGAATCCGGATAGATTGGTACATACGTTGCTTGCTCATTGGATGAAGATGATTGATCTCGTGATCATTTGTGTGGAGACACTAAAGCAAGTATGTAGGTGTTTATTAGAGAATAAGTTCACTGAACGTGACTCGCTAAGGAATACCTAATGGAGTTTTACTTGCCTGTTAATAGGAATTCATGTAGTGATAGTAGTACAAGTGATCCTTAGACTTGAGATCATCATAGTATTTTGTGTATGATGAGTTATACTTTGACTTATTCCTTAAGACCCTTAGGGTATATCAAAGGGTATGCTTGGGTATAATAAGTTGTACATGGAGATAATGTATGATCAATAAAGAATCTACCACTTCTAGTAAAAGAAGATAAATGTCCTATGTGATTCGATAAATGACAACCCAGTAGTCCTTCGTCTAAGCGAGAATGAAATTAGAAAGGAGTTTCTAATTTGCATTATTTGAGTTGTGCATTTAAGGATCAAAATACATATAATTAAATAAAATAAGACTTGTGATGTAATTCCATGTCTTATATTTAAATGGGACATTGTATGGTGGAAGGATTGAATTGACTGAAGAACTATTTACTCAAAGGTTCTTTTATGATTAATGTTGAAATCTATATTATCTGGAAAGTCGTTGATCGTTAGGGAGGCTTATCCCTATTGTACAATAAATATTATTTATTTAAATAAATTAATAGTTTAATTTATTTATTTAAATAAGATTAGAATTGTTCTAATTGATTTATTCACAACCTAGGTTTAATATGGAGAACCTAAAGGGTCACACCATAAAAGGAAGAATAATTATTTAAGAAGTTAATGGCATAATCGTAATAATAAATTAAGTATATTTAATAATCTATGGTGATAGAATAAATTAAATAGCTTAATATTTATTATTTAATATTTTGGAAATATTAAATATAAATTAATAAGAGGAGTCTTATTATTATTATTATTATTACTATTATTATTATTTAATTCCTAAAGGAGTTTGGGAATTAATTAATAAAAGTACTCTCAAATATCCTAATAAGATTAGGAGGCTAATTAATTAAAAGAGTTTAATTAATTATTCCTAATAAGATTGGGAGCCTAATTAATTAAAGGAATTTAATTAATTAAAATAAAACCCAATTCCTTAATTGTTAAGGAGGGTTGCCTACATCTATAAATAAGATGAGTCTTATTATGGGTGAGGATGTTGACACTTTCACAACACGTGAATACGTGATTCCAATTGTTGAGAGAGTAGCATTTTCTATAGAGATAGAAAACTAGGGTTTTGCCAAACACCCATCTTCTTGAATTTTTGTTCTTCTTTGGTGGATCACCTCTAGAGGCCAAACACTTGGGTGGCTAACGTTGATCAAAGGAAGGAACCAAACCCGGTGGACTCAAGTTGAACGTGAAAAAGATTGGAGGTGAACTTGTACCCGAGGAAGCTCGAATCTTCAAGGGTATGATTCTTGTTCTTTCTTTTTCGTTTAATTAATAATTGTGCATAAAGGATGATCCGGGTATATGGTTTGTAAAATTTTAAACTCTGATTTTCACGTTTCCGCTTTATTTGTGCAATTTGATTGCGTTCATGAATATTACAAACCTAACAGTATGATCATAATCTTTCAACAGTTCAAGCCAACGTCGTTGTCGCATGTTGAGTTCCTTTTGAGTGAAGAAATATTTGAGGCTTTTATGATCCGTAAAAATCTCCACTTTCTCCCCATACAAGTAATGCCTCCAAATTTTAAGTGCAAAGACAACAGCTGCCAACTCTAGATCATGAGTAGGATAATTTCTCTCATATTATTTGAGTTGTCGCGAGGCATAGGCTATGACTTTCCCATGTTGCATGAGAACATATCCCAACCCTTTGCCCGAAGCATCACTTTAGATGACAAATCCCTCCGAGCCAGATGGTATTATCGAACAAAGTCTTTGAAATGAGTCTCTCTTGAGTTCTTGAAAACTCTTCTCACATTATTCGCCTCAATTGAACTTTGTATCTTTTCGAGTTTAAATTTGAGTTAATGGTGTAGCGATTCGAGAAAATCCTTCGATGAATCTCCGATAATAACCATTAAACCGAGAAAGCTACGTCTTGATCATTCGATTTAGGTTGCTCCCAGCTTTGAATAGCTTCAATCTTTTCCGGGTCAATAGATATTCCATGACTTGATACTACGTGCCCAAGGAATGCTACTTCCTCACGCCAGAACTCGTATTTCTTTAACTTGGCATAAAACTTGTATTCACGAAGCTTTTGGAGTGTCAGCCTCAAGTGTTGCTCATGATCTTCACGGCTTTTGGAATAAATAAGGATGTCATCAATAAAGACGACCACAAAGTGATCCAAATATTCCTTGAATACTCGGTTCATCATATCCATGAAGGCAGCAGGAGCATTAGTCAATCCAAAGGACATGACTAGGAATTCATAATGCCCGTACCGAGTTCTGAAAGCCGTCTTTGGAATGTCATTGGGTATAATCTTCAATTGGTGATATCCGGAACGAAGATCAATCTTTGAAAAGAATTTGGCTCCTTACAACTGGTCAAACAGGTCATCAATACGTGGCAATGGGTACCTATTTTTGATGGTGACATGATTCAACTCCCGATAATCAATACAAAGTCGTATACTCCCATCTTTCTTCTTCACGAATAGAACAGGAGCACCCCAAGGAGACGTACTAGGACGAATAAAGCCAATGTCTAACAATTCCTGCAGTTGGGTCTTTAACTCCTGAAGTTCAATAGGAGCCATTCGATATGGGGCTTTGGAAATGGGTTTTGTACAATGTTCAAGGTCGATACAAAATTCAATTTCACGCTCTGGGGTAGGCCATGAAGTTCTTCAGGGAATACGTCAAGAAATTTATTAACAATAGAAATATCGTTCAAAACTGACGTATTTTTGTTTAAATCTATGACATGAGCTAAGAAAGCTTGACATCCATTTTTCAATAAACGAATAGCTTTATGGCTTGAAATGACCGTGATTGATTTTAATGGTTTGGTCGCTTGAATTCGCATAATAGGTTGGTTAGGAATATGAAAGCTAACAACCTTACGAAAATAATCAATTTTTGCATGATGAGTAGTTAACTAATCAATCCCTAGAATCACGTCAAATGCAATTATTTTCAATGAAATAAGATCGACAGGTAATGTGAGGGTACCAATTTGAACCAAACAAGACTTATAAACAGTGGATGCAATGAAGGTTTCTCCCAATGGAGTTTCCACAGATAAGTCAAAGTCTAATTTCTTCGGAGTTAAATTTAATCGTTGAGCGCAAGTAGGAGAAATAAAAGAATGGGTAGAACCAGTATCAAATAAAGTATAGACTTCGTTAGAGTTTATGATAAGCTTACCCGTGATGACCTCATTTGGGTTCCTTACTTTCTGGGAGGTCACAACAAACGCCTCCTCAGACTACCAATTTTGACTTTTTCGGGATGGCCTTTGGTGCCTCCATCCTATTTGAACTTGTCTTGGTGAGCGACAAAATCGGGCTAAGTGACCTTCTCTTCCACAATTATAACATGCTTTGGAATCGCATCGCGTAGTTTGGGTCGATGTGCCCCCTCCTCCGCATTTGAAGCATATGATAGGTGGTCGTTCTCCTTCCTTAACAACATGTCTTTGGTCTTGACGTCTTTCCATCATTGTTGAATCTCTCTTCTTGAAATGCCCATTCTTATTGTTTTTGCCTCGATTACCACCAGAAGTGGTTACCCTTACGGCCGTTGATTTCCTCCACGCTTATTGTCACCGCTTCGATGATCGCTCTCTTTGAGTATTATCATTTTGCCGGCTGCTCTCTTTTGGTTGCGTTGACTCGTTATCGCGCTCCACTAACTGAGCCCTATTTACAACATCTGAATACAAACACAGTTTATGAGAAATAAGATGTTGACGTATCTCCGGCTTCAAACCTCTTAAAAATATCCGCGTCATTCTTTCTTCATTATCCAACAAGTTGGACGCAAACCGGGATAACTCGGAAAACTTTGCTTCGTACTGCGACACGGTCATATTATTCTATTCCAACTTGATGAACTCCACCTCCTTCATGTGACGAATACTTTCGGAAAAGTACTTGTCGTTGAATAGTTCGGGAAAGTACTTGTCGTTAAATAGTTCGGGAAAGTATATTTTTAGTGCGGCAGGTTGAGTACGCAACTACCGATTTCCACGATGAATGCCTCTCCTCGCATGACATAAAAGCGGCAAAGGAACCTTTTGCTCCTCGGAGCATCCCAAGACATCAAATATCTTAGTGATCGCTTTATCCATGCTTCCGCCTTAAGTGGTTTTGGCTTTCAATAAATTCGGTGGTCCCAGCCTTGAATCTGTTTAGCGGTGGACCGTCCCAGAGTTTTTCGATGTTTCCACCTACATTTTGGATGAGAGCCTCTCTACTTTCTTTGTTTCATGAATTGCATAAAGCCTCTCCGAACATTTGATCATTCATCATTTAGTCGGTGTTGTTTGTTTGCATGAGGATTATCGCCTTCGATCTGCACATTCTCTCGATTATTGATATGTGGTAAATCAGCGATGCTTTGTGCTCCATTGCTATTCTCAACATTCTCGGATGTCATTTTCGAGATCTTGCCACACAAACAAAGGTTAATTGACATGTAACATATTATCCCTAAATTCGATCGACCAATTAAATACCACATAAACTTAGGTAGGTCATACTATGAAAAGGAATCTCTCCCCTCCTAGTACTATTCTCACATCTTAGCCAGGATCATATCCCTAAGCTTTGATACCAACCGTGACGCCCCAAAATTAGGTATACATCACCCATCTTGAGTCGCCAAATACATGGTGCGAATTCAAATACAATTTAATAATACAATTGTCAGGTACAATACGATAAAACATAAATCGTGAGTTTGAATACAAATATTGTCTACTAGAGAGTATACAAATTCAAAAGGAGTCCTCATTACAATTATTATCACACTATTTCACGGAATAATGAGGACTACTAATGCACCATCTAGGTCAATTATATGGCTCAAGTGTTCATAGCCATCACAATTCTAATATATATATATATATATATATATATATATATATATATATATATATATATTATGTGATTACTAAAATCAAAAATATTTAAAAATCAGTATATGATTATTTTAATTATTATACTTTATTTTCTAAAATCAATATATAATTATTATTTTTGTGAGACGGGATAAATATTTAAAATATAAAATCAATTAGCTTTTCATAATATATCAAAGAAAGAAGAAATTTTTAATGAAATGAAATGAAATTTTCTCTTTTTTATCCAAGATGTCTATTATGGTTACTATCTTTGATTGTATCCATGTTTTGATCTTTATTCTTGAATTTTGCTTCAAAATTTGTTATTATGGAGTATTATTGATCTTGGATAAACTGTGATATGAATCCCTAATATTTGTCCATCATCTCTCTTTGGATTCGATTTTTTCTTTAAAATATTTTTCATCATCCTCGGTCCTAAATGATGATATTCTTTGAATATCTTTGCTTCTGTAGTGCAAAGATGAATGATTAATCGATGAATATCTTTAGTGCGTAGTGCAAAGATGAATGATTACCTAATGAATATCTTTGGCGTAGTAGTGCAAAGATGAGCAGTGTTGAGATGAACATGACCAACTGGTGATACAAATGAATATCTTTGGCCTGTAGTGCAAAGATGAATATTTGATTAAAGATGTATAGTGATTGTTGTTACAGGGATAAAATATTGATGATGGACTTTTAAATCTTAGAAGATAGTGGAATTCTTTCTCTACTTGACTCTTCTAATGGATTGATGTTTCCGCTAAAGTTGTTGATCTAAAACTTGTTGTCTATTATATTTTATCAGATTTTTTCCTGTTGAAGACTAACGATAATTTGTTGTATATTATCTTAGTCATAATATTCTTTACTGGGCTAGTTGAGCTCACCCTTTTCCTTTTTGTTCCATTGTTCTTCTCAGGAGGAGAGAATTTAGCAGGAACTAGCCGGGGTATGGAGTGATGATTCAAGATAGTTGTTTTAGTAGTCCTCTGTAAGACCCCAACTTTTATAAAAAAAGATGAATTTTCTATAAATATTATTTTTGAATATTATGGAGTAAATTTGATATAATATAGTTGTGGAAAATATTTATAAATTTTACAAAGTAAGCAAGTTGTTATAAAATATTCGTTTGGTCGGGGAATATTCTTTTTGTTGGGGAATATTCGTACGACGGAACAATCATTGGTGGACCCCACAACGGAATTATTGTCGGATTGAAAAAATGACAAAAATACTTTATGAAAATAACTAGGAGTATTGTTACCGTTAAAACCGTTGAACTACCCGTTAGTAAAAAATGCGATGTCTGGCGTGGTTGCATAGTAGCACACAGTATTGATTATTGATGCTTACGTGAGAAGTCACTCACCTATACTCAATTATTGCTACAAATAATTCTCGCATCATATCTCTTATATCATTGATTCAATTATTGTCACATTATCATACGTATAATATGTTATATTATTAAATCAATAATTAAGATGACAAGTTATAAATGATTAATAATTGTTGAAAGATTAAATATGTGTTGATTAAAAATAAAATGATTTGTGATAATATTTATTCAATCCTTGATGTATATAAAAGTCTCATTATGAGACGTTTGTGGTAAGTTTGGTTATTTTATGGGGGCCATATGTCATCATCTAAGAGTCTCTCTTCAATCGATAGTAATTACCTTCGTCGATAGTAATTACCTTCGTCAATAGTAATTACATTAAATCGATAGTAATTACCTTTACCGATCGTCAAACCACTTGCCGTTTCATATTACAGGCGTCGAACCACTTGTCGTTTCACATTGCAGGCGTCAAACCACTTTTCTTTTCACATCACCAGTCGTCAAGCCACTTGCCTTTTCACAAGGCAAGTGCTAAGCTAGAAATCTTCTATAAATAGAGGCCTAGTGCTTCATTATTTTTCACAAATTCATTCAAGCTATAGAGAGAGAAAGTATAGAGAGATTAAGAGAGAAAGAAGAAGAGTATTACATTACTACACTCTTGCGATTACTCGATCTCCTACTAAAGTAAGGGGTGTTATTCTTTCTTATTCATGAAGAGAAGCTGTTGTTATTCCATTGCTTATTATTACGGTGGAATAACTCAGATATGCATGGTTTACCCTATACTTGGTGACATTCTTCTATTATTACATTGGAACATCGTCTCATGTGTTTTACGTACACTGGTTCCATTCTTTATTATTCTGTTGAATAACTTTTGGACTGGTTCTATATTTGGTGACATTCTTTATTATTACTGTTGGAATATCACATCGTGTGTGTCTTGCGGACTAGTTCCATTCTTTATTGGTGACATGGAATAACTCTATTATTACATTTAACTATACTTGGTGACATTCTTCATTGTGTTTGGAACATTGTTTTACACAGGACTGGTTAAAATCTTTATTATTATTACATTGGAACATCTTGTCATGTGTTTTATCTTTGGACTGGTTCTATTCTTTATTATTACGTTGGAATATCACATGCACTGTGTTTTACTGTGGGACTGGTTCCGTTATTTATTATTCTATTGGAATAACTTTTGCACTGTCTGATTCTATCGCATGCATGGTGATTTCTTTTGTTATTCCATTCTTTATTATACTCAGGTTGGTTAAAACTTTGACTTTATCGCCATGAAATTAGTGGAATATCCTTGATATTTTGCGCTTCATCCAATATCCTTTTATGGAAATATTCTTCTAAGTATTCTTGAATTTTACTCTACAAAGCGATGATCATGTTGTGATTTGGATGTTATTGGTTCCTGGATAAATTAATTCTTGAACTTGTTTTATTGAATTCTTATATCATTGTCATCATCCTCATATTTATATTTTTTTGAAAGTCATTTGTGGCCTATAGTGCATAGATGGACTTGGTATGATTATGACTGTGGATTATTCGATTGTAATCATGACCGTAATGTTACAAATGATGTGGTAAAAATCCTCATTAGCCCGTAGTGCTTTGATGGACAGTTGTTGGCATGATCATGACCATTAATGAATAAACAAATATTCGTGGCTCGTAGTGCATGGATAATTATGGTCGTGATACTAAGGAATATCCTTAGTAGTAGTGCGAGGGTGATTCGATGATGTGGAATATTTATTGTCGAGTCTACTATATATATGTTGATGAAAACCTTTTAAATCATAAAAGATAGTAGATTTTATTTTCTAATTGACTCTTTTAATGGATTGTTGGTTCATTTATGATTAAACTTGATGTTTATTATATTTTATCGGTTTAACACTTTGTTGAAGGCTAATGATAATTTATTCGCATTATCTTAGTCATAGTATTTCTTCTTTGGGCTAGTTGAGCTCACCCTTTCTTTCCATTCTCTTGAAATGAGAATATAATTGGGACGAGTCGGGAAGCAGAGTAATGGTCCGCAGAGGATAGCATTAGTAGTCCTCACTATTACGTGAAATAATGTGATAATAATTGTAATGAGGACTCCTTTTGAGTTTGTATAATCTCTAGTAGACAATAATTGTATTCAAACTCACAGTTTTTGTTTTTGTCGTATTGTACTACAGTTGTATTAGTTAAAGTTGTATTTGAATTACATACCATGTATCCGCAACCCAGAGATGGGTGATGTATACCTAATTTTGGGGGCGTCACATCCTCACTATTTTGTAAAATAGTGTATCAATAATTGTAATGAGGACTTATTTGAGTATGGATATTTCTGCAGAAGACAATATTTGTATTTAAACTCACGAAGATGTGTTGTGTAAGTATTTTTTACGATAATTGTATTATTGAAGTTGTAGTTTGCTTTATGTACCATATATTTGGCGACTCAGAATAGGTGTTGTATACCTATTTTGGGGGCGTCACAGTTGATATCAAAGCTTAGGGATATGATCCCTGGCTGAGGTGTGAGACAAGAACTAGGAGAGGAGAGACGGGGAATTCCTTCACTAGTATGACCTACCTAAGTTTATTTGGTATTTAAATTGGTCGGTCAGAGTATAGGGATAATATGTGATATGTCAATTAACCCTTATTTTATGGCAGTATTTAAGAATGGCAGTAGGAAATATTAACGATGGAGTGAATGAGACAGTGGAGACACCTTTAATCACCACCTAGGGGAACGTGCAACAGTAAGACAATATTCCTCCTGTAAACAACACTATCGAGCAAACGATGAATGATGGAATGTTTAGGAGCTTTTTGCAATTCATGCAAAATCAGAAGAGGGAGACTCGTGTACAAAATACGGGTGGAAGTGATAGCAACGCACGGTCTGTCACAACCAAGCAGTTCAAGGAGTTGGGACCACCAGAGTTTTTGGGAAAGCCAAAACCACTTACGGCAGAGACGTGGATAAAGCAGATCACCAAGATATTTGATATCTTGGGATGTTCCGAGGAGCAAAAGGTTCCCTTTGCCACCTTCATGTTGCGAGGAGAGGCAGATTACTGGTGGGAATCGGTAAAGCGTACTTAGCCTGCCGCACTAAAGATGTCTTGGGAGAAGTTCCAAGAATTGTTCAACGACAAGTACTTTCCCGAAAGTATTCATCACATGAAGGAGGTAGAGTTCATCAAGCTAGAGCAAAACAATATGAACGTGTCGCAGTACGAAGCTAAGTTTGCGGAGTTATCCCGATTTGCATCCCATTTGGTTGATAATGAGGAACGAATGACACGAATATTTCTGCGAGGTTTGAAACCCGAAATATGTCAATACCTCATTTCTCACAAACTTTGTTTATATTAGGATGTTGTGAATAGGGCTCGATTAGTGGGGAGCGATAATGAGCCACCACCAACCGAAGGATAACGAAAGCAACAACACGATAATAATCGTCATTCGGTGACAAGCGGTCATCTGAACAATGATAACCATCGTGGAAGAAATTATCATGTCGAGAAATGGTAACCACCGGTGATAATCATGGCCAAGATAATAGAAGAAATGATTCAAGTGGAAATTCAAAAAGAGAAGATTTAACGATGGCGGGAAGGCGTTAAGAAGCAAAGACCAAAGAAATAGCAACAAATTCTAGGGGAGAGAAACGACCGCCAGTTAGATGCTTCTGAGATGCGGAGAGAAGGGACATATAAGTCCAAACTGTTCTGACTTTCCAAGATATGTTTTAGTTGTGGAAAAAGCGGTCACATAGCTCGATTTTATCTGTGGCGAAATCAAGTCCGATTGGGGACGGTGGCACCAAAGGTGGATCTGAGACAAAACAAAGTCGATGGTTTCAGGAAGAAGGCGTTTTTGTGACTTCTCAAAAGCGAGTAACCCGAACGAAGTTGCTTACAGGTTAGTTAATTATAAATTCTTGTGAAGTCTATACCTTATTAGATACCGGTTCTACCCATTATTTTATCTCTCTTGCTTGCGCTCAATGTTTAAATTTAACTCTAGAGAAGTTAGACTTTGACTTATCGATTGAAACTTCGTTAGTAGAAACCTTCATTTCATGTGCTATCCAAGTCATGGATGAGAGTCACAGTTTTTAAATGATATTTCTATTGTTAATAAATCTCCTGACGTATTCTCGAAGGACTTCTTAGCCTACCCCTAGAGCGTGAAATCGAATTTTATATTGACCCAAAGACAAAACCCATTTCTAAAACCCTTAAATATTTCTTCAACCAAACGCGAGCGTATAATGCGCCAAAGAGCGTTGGCTTGAAAGTCATTGAAGGTTACGATCGTACCATTCAATACCATCGTCATTTAAATAACGTGGTGGTGACGCGTTGAGTAGAAGATCATATCACGTTCTGAGTGCGATGTTGTTAACACAAAACCCATTTCGTATAACTTACAAATGATGAAGATAGAGTTAAAGACTCTAGGGACCCACGTGAAGATAACGAATATACTGAGTAGAATCGACTTTTAATCGATAAAGTTAAAACTCCAAAATTACAATGCGGGTGATGATGAATATAAAGAAGAAGGTGCAAGAATGCGTTATTCTAGAAGTAAGAATCGATGAAGAAAAGAAAGCTCAAGCCTTCAATTTATTTGAAATCCTCGATCAAGTAGGAACTGTGGCCTATAGACTCGCCTTAACACTAAGTATGTCGCGCGTTCATAACGTTTTTCACATATCGATGTTATGTAAATATATGGACGACCCGAATCATATTATTATGTTAGAACCAGATGAAATAGCCAAAGATTTAACGTACGAGGAGGTACCTGTTGGGTCGCCAGATACATGGTTCAGAATTCAAATACAAACTAATTATACAACTGTCGTGTAAAATACGACAAAACATATACTATGAGTTTTAATACAAATATTTTCATCTAGACAATATCCACACTCAATGGAGTCCTCATTACATTTATTATCACACTATTTCACAGAATAGTGATGACTACTAATGCACCATCTAGGACCATCACTCTGTCCCCGGACTAGTCCCAGCTACGTTCTCATTTCCTAAAGAGAATAGTGAAAGAAAGGGTGAGCTCAACTAGCCCAGTAAGAAATATTATGACTAAGATAATGCAAAATAAATTATCCTTAGCCTTCAACAGTATAACAACTGATAGAATATAATAGACAACAAGTTTTAGATCAAAAACTGCAGCGGATCAAGCAATCCATTAGAAGAGTCAAGTAAAGTATAAAATCTACTATCTTCTATGCTTTAAAAAGTTTTTCATCAACTTTATCGCTGAGACTCAGCTTAATAAATAAAATCGAATCATCCATGCTCCACGGCCAAGGATATTCATGTAATCATCAATGGTCATGACTATCTTAGAATAATCTCAGTCATAATCATACCAACAACTGTCCACCAATGAACTACATGCCAATGAGTACTTTTACCACATCATTCGTCACATTACGGTCATGATTATATCGAATAATTCCTGGTCATAATCATACCAAGTCCATCTATGCACGTAAGCCAAAGATGACTTTCAACATAATATAAGCATGAGGATGATGACAATGACATAATAATTCAATAAAACAAGTTCAAGAATAAATTTTAAAGATTTATAAATTAATTTATCTAGGAACCAATAACGTCCAAATTGTCAACATGATACTGCTTTGTAGAGTAAAATTCAAGAATGCTCAGAAGAATATTTCCATGAAAAGATTTGGATGAAGCGCAAATATCAAGGATATTCCACTAATTTCATGGAGTATAGAAGCTAAAGCTTTAACCAACCGAGTATAATAGAATATATGAAAGCTATGAATGGATTTTTTTGCGCCATGCGGTAATCACGTAAGATGATCATTTCCATAATTTAATAAGAATGAATCTGAAGGATCATTCACCATGCGCGTGGTAATCCACATAGGCGAGTTATTCCAACAGAATAATAAAGAATGGAATAATGAAGGATTCACCATGCGTCCGATAGATCGCGCATGACGAGTTATTCCAGCGAATAATAAATAATGGAACCGGTCCGGCGAAAGCGCAGACGAGATATTAAAGCGAGAATAATAAATAATGGAACCGGTCAGAAGCGTAAGCGCATGAGCAGGATATTACAGCGAGAATAATAAAGAACGGAATATTAGAAGAATTTCACCATGTATGCGGTACTTCGCATAAACAGGTTATTCCAATAGAATAATAAGAATGGAATAACAACAGAATTCACCAGGCATGCGATAGACCGCACAGACAGGTTAATCCAACAGAATAATAAAGATTGGAATAACAGAATAATTTCACCATGTATGCGGTACTTCGCATAAACAAGTTATTCCAACATAATAATAAAGAATGGAATAACAGAAGCTCTCTTCATGAATACGAAAGAATAATACCCCTTACGGGTACAACAAATAATATCTCTTATGAGTACAACAAATAATATTCCCTACCTTAGAAGAAACTGGATATTGGAAAAGTAAAGTAGCAGAATATTTTTCTTCTTTCTCTCTATAGTTTCTCCCTCTAGAGTTTCAGTGAATTCGTAAGAAATAATGAAGGAATGAGCTTCTATTTATAGGAGAATGGACTGAATAGTAACTAATTCATGAACGGTTCAGATTGATTTACTTTTAAACGGACGGTCAATATAGATTTACTATTAAAACTTAAAGCAATGGTCCATACTGATTCACTATTAAAACTTTAAAGCAACGGTCCATACTGATTCACTATTAAAACTTTAAAGCAACGGTCCATACTGATTCACTATTAAAACTTTAAACCAGCGATTCATATTGATTTACTATTAAAACTTTAAACCAACGATCCATATTGATTTATTAATATAATTTCAAACAACGGTCCGAAAAATTAACACATCTCCTCATGGAATAATATTGTACCCAAAAATGATTTGGACAAAAAAGTAATATATCTTACGGGTGAATAATACCCCGTGAATAGTAACTCGTGAATAGTAACTCATGAATAGTAACTCATGAATAGTAACTTCGTGAATAGTATTCGACACACTAAAAAGTATCCCGAATAATTGGATTGAACAATATAACCTCCAGACATTAATTATTATCGAAATAAATATCGATTTCTACTAACACTAATAATCCCAACACAATGGAACTATCAATTTCATCTTTAATCAACACGAACTTATTCATCATTAATATTATAACTCATAATATTTAACAACCGTGTCGTTCTCGAGGAAAGAGGGGCTTTCAGATAAGGATTTCTCCTTATTGGTAGCGCAATTAGGTGACGAACCTCTCCTCGATGAACTTACAGACATCGTTAATATTGAAAATAATAATATTAATAACTTTGTCATCTCAATTATTGATTATAAAATATTGACAATAATTGAATCAAATAACGTGAGATACTATGCAGCAATTATTGTAGCAATAATTGAGTATAACTAAGTGACTTATCACGTAAGCATCAATAATCAATACCTGGTGTGCTCTTACTATGCAACCACTGCGTATTCATTGTACTTTCACTACTGAGAGTAGTTCAACGGTTTTAACGGTAACACTTTCGTAGTTATTTTCATAAAAATATTTTGTCTTTTCTCAATTCGACAATAATTCCGTTGTAGGGTCCACTGATGATTGATCTGCATCGTCGCACGGATATTCCCAAACAAAAAGAATATTCCCAGACCAATCGAATATTATACAACAACTTGCATACTTTGCAAAATTTATAAATATTACCCACAACTATAACATTATATCAAATCCACACCATAATGTTTAAAAAATATTTCGAGAACTTTAAATCTTTATTCATAAAATTTTGGGGTCTCACATACTCAATTCATTTAAACTTACTTCTAAACTATTTCTAATTCAGTTAAGCCACTTGAGATACATATATTTTATAAACATAAGCTTTCTTTGCTTACAATAACATCAAGTTTTCACTTTTAAAACTTCACAGACTCTAAGAGGAATTTAATCAAACAAGTGAAGTGCATAACTTTAAAAGAGAGATCTCATAACCATTTAGAAATAACTAAGCCAAGAATTTTTCAATTCTTTTTCCTTATTACTCCACCCGGCACCCACCATATATATTCCCATTTCCACAAACAATTCACAAATGCTTATAACTAACGTAGCAAAATCAACACTATGGCTTTAATTTCAAAATGAACTAAAACTTATGTTGTACCTTTCATGAAAATTCTTGTCATCTGCATTGATGTTGGCCAAAATCAGTTTTCTCTTGCCAAAAATAAGCTTCAATTCCTTCCCAATTCAATTTGCAGCTTTCATTCCATTATTAGTTTCACCCGAAAATCAAGAGCAATTGATAAAGGTTTGAAGTAGTTTAGAGAGAAGGAAAATATATGGAATGGGCGGATAACAATTAACATGGGACATGTGATGTAAAGGAATAGGACTTATGAAGATTGGGCTGGGCTATTAAGATATATAACTACTAAATATTTGTCAAAAAGTCCACCCGGGTTAGAGCCCACCCTAGCCCATGAGTGGCTCCGCCCTTGATGAAAACTATAATTTATATTACTTAAATGAATTATACAATAATTTTAAAAATAATAAAATGTGTGGTTTATATAGGTTTGCATGTTCAACATGTATATTATAATAATTTTTTGGAGAAGTTAAATATAGCTACAAAAGTAAACATTAGTTCGATATATGTAATAAACTTGTGCCTCCTAATTTGTTTTGAGTAGTGATTAAAAACAATCAACAAACAAATTGTATCTTGAATTTTCTAAGAAGCAAGAGCAGAGGCGGAACTAGGAGGGGGGTGGGGCATCTCGCCACGATAAATGACAGTCGGCAGAACTAGGGGAGGCAAGGGCAAGGGAGGCGAGGCGGGGCCGCAGGCCACCACCCCATCGTTGTCTCTGCTGAGTGTGGGGAGAAGGTTGGCGAGGTTTGATGTGCTTGTTAGGGTTTGAGATATTGCTAGTTGTGAGAGTGAGGGCGGCAGCGGTGGTGGGGGTGGGGTTTTGGGGTGGTGCCATTGGTGATGGCGGTGGGGTTTTTTGTTCGTCTTGGCCTGAGAGACAGTTTTAGTTATTGACTACTATCCCAAAAAGACATAATTTGAATAGTAAAATGGTAAAGTGATAACAATATTATTAATAAAATTGTTTACAATTACTCATTATAATACTAGGTCAATTATATGGCTCAAGTGTTCATAGCCATCCTGAATTCTAATATATATATATATATATATATATATATATATATATATATATATATATATATATATATATATATATATATATGATTACTAAAATCAAAAATATTTAAAATCAATATATGATTATTTTAATTGTTATACTTTATTTTCTAAAAATCAATATATAATTATTATTTTTGTGAGACGGGATAAATATTTAAAATATAAAATCAATTAGTTTTTCATAATATATCAAAGAAAGAAGAAATTTTTTAATTCAAGTTGGGAGTTTTTTTTTTTAACTAACATGAAACGACGTCGTTTCATTAAAAAAATAAAATCTATCATCCTATCAAAATTTAGGCATAAGACAAACAAATTCTCTTTTTCTTATTTGCCTCTTCCTCAGTTTCTCTTCGTTTCTTCCGCCGCTCACTCCTCAGATGCTCAGCCGCGCCTCTCCGTCTCTGGCCGGCGGCCGCTGCTACTTCTTTGCTCCGCCGTCAATAAATAAATTTTTTTTATTAATATATTTTGACTCCTCTATAAATAAGTTTTGGTTTCGCCACTGAGCACGAGCGCCCATAAACTAATCCAGATTAACTGGTATCTATCTTGAATATCTAATCTAAGCAGCACAAGCAAGAACAGCTAGCGAGTTTTGCTGAAACGCTCATAAACACTAAAATTCTTCAGTTTCTTGGCCACTTCAATATCTTCGGGAGATTGCTTACGATCAAGAATCTTTGTTTTCTTGTTTTGGATATTAATTAAACCAAGACCCATCATACAAAAAAAACTCAACCCTGAATTGTTTTTTATTTGATTAATAGTATACCTTGTCTGCATAAAGCAGGGTAGAAAATAATATAATATTCAAGTGCAAATTGAACTAAAAAAACATAGCTAGAAAGTCTCAAAGTAACTGAATTATTCATAGAAATGGTACGTAAGTTGCATCCATTTCTAAGGTCCATAATATGAACCACTTTAGACTTGTATCAATATATCCCAAGAAATTAATATTGTAGAAATAAAAGAAACCTTTTTTTGGTAAAACTGTATGTTACCTTATTTATTTAGAAAATTGATATTTTCACAACACTTTTGATATTTTTTCATGAGAAAGTGACGGTGAAAACCTTCTCTATAGAATCTATAGCGACGGTTTTCATCTATTGTGGATTTATCCGTGTTATAGATCTATCCGTTTCCTCTATTTATATTGAAACTACCACCCACCGGATTTTTTTTTATCTCTCCTTTAACTCGCAATTTACGAAAATCTGAATACTAGATTTAAGACGGATTAAAAAAATCAACTTTCTACTACGTACTATATTTTTAATTCTCATCTCAGGTGACATCCATAGAGTAAAAGGAAAATTAACAAAACAGAAAAGAAGTATTAAAAGTAACCCATCATTATAAATTTTGTTATCATTAATCTATACATTAATATATGCATCCACATCTTAATCAGTTTATTTGCATGTAACATATAGCATAGAGTAAAATCACAAGTAATTAACACATCTTAATCAGTTATTTGCATGCACCGTCAAGATGTAAGAACAAAATATGCTAAATCCTAATTATTATTTTTCCAATTGTTTTAGACCGCACCCAATGGGTTGCCTACGTACCTTCCATACTACAATATACACCAACCTAAACTAAAAACAATATCAGTTTACATCAAATGGATCATCAAAAGAACACTAAACTAAAACCTATTGTTTTGCCTCCTTGCAGGTCTCTCAAAACCAATTCCAGTTGCATCTGCCAATAAAAAGGGATTGCGGCATCAGGGATATCTTCAAGAAAACAAAATTCTTCTGGCTGTCTTCTTCCCAATTTCGCGAGTTGATCTGCACAATGATTCCTTCTCTCAAAGTGTGAACTATCACACACTCAAAGTCCTTCATAATCTTTCGGCCATCTTCTATCATGTCTTTCTGAGGATGATTTTGTTTGAGTTTCAATCTTGAAAAATGTCCAATGCCCTGTACAGTCAGTCTCGATAAAGACTTTCTTAAAGCCAATATCTTTAATAAGTAAGAGACCCTTGTATATACCCCATATCTCCGCCACAAGACTGTTGGTGTTTATACCCGGTATTTTTCCCATATAACCACAGACCCACTTTCCCGAATCGTCCCTAATCACTCCACCAAAACTCGCTGATCCGCGGAAAGAACTGCCATCCGTGTTTAGTTTGAAACAGCCCCTAGGAGGAAAATTCCAATGTATCGTGCGTATAGATTGTTGTTGCTGATGAAGGTATGATGGAGAAGAAATTACGTACGTTGGCTGAGGGTGAAAATACGAGAGAGGAAAAACTTCCATCTAGCTTATTTACTTGGTACTTCGTAGTACGTAGAAGTAATATCTCACATACAGGAACTATATATATATATATATATATATATATATATATATAAAATAAAATGAACCCATTTTGAATTTGGTAAACTTAATCTAAAAAGGCCACATTTCAAATCTCACACTAAAAATTAACCAAATCAAATTCACCCCTCAAAAATTCTCATCCAAATCAAATAACAATAATAATAATAATAATGATAATAATAATTATAATAATAAATATAATTATAATAATAGTAATAAAAAATAATAATAAAATAATGATAATTATAAGAATACTAGATTATTATTATTATTATTATTATTATTATTATTATTATTATTATTATTATTATTATTATTATTATTATTATTATTATATTATTATAATAGTAGTAATAATATATAATAAGAATAATAATAATAATGATAAATATAGTAATAATTATTACAATAATTATAATAATAATATTATTATTATCATTATTACAAATAATTATTATTATTATTATTATAGTACTAATAATAATAATACTAATAGTAATAATAATAATAATTAATAATAGTAGTAATAATAGTAGTAGTAATAATAATAGTAATAGTAATAGTAATAGTAATAATAATTATAATAATTATTATTTTTAATAAATAATAGTAATAATAATTATTATTATTATTATAATTATAATTATAATATTAATAATATAATTATAATAATAATAATTGTAATAAATATAATAATAATTATGATAATAGTAATAATAATATTAATAACAACAATAGTAACAATAATATTTATTATAAAAATAATAATAATAATAGTAATAATTATAATAGTAATAATAATAGTAATTATTATTATAATTATAAGTATTATTATTATTATTATAATAGTAATAATAATTATAATAATAATTATTATTTTCATTATAACTATAATAGTAATAGTAATAATAGTAATAATAATTAATAATAATAGTAATAATAATAATAACAATAATAACGATAATAATAATAATAATTATTATTATTATTATTATTATTATTATTATAATATTAGTAATTATATTAATAGTAATAATTATAATAATTATAATAATAATAATAATAATAATAATAATAATAATTAATAATAATAATAGGAAAATACGTATGGATCTAAAATACAAGATTTTTTAACAAGCACAATAAAGTTTAAAATAAAAAAATACCAATATTAATTTTTAAATTAGTGACAGTAAATACACTTAATTATTCGACATAAATACCATAACATTTTAGCAATATTATACTAACATTCAATGTGACGCCCCCAAAATTAGGTATACGTCACCCATCTTGGGTCGCCACTTACATGGTACATAAATTCAAATACAAACTTAATTATACATCTGTCGTGTATCATACGACAATACATAAACTGAGAGTTCTAATAGGAATATTGTCATTTAGACAATATCCATACTCAAGGAGTCCTCATTACATTTATTGTCACACTATTTAACAGAGTAGTGAGGACTACTAATGCTATCTTCGGAACCATCACTCTTTTCCCCGACTAAGTCAAATTTATATTCTCATTTCACGAAAAAGAACAGTGAAAGAAAGGGTGAGTTCAACTAGCCCAGTAAGAAATATTATAACTAAGATAATGCAGAATAAATTATCAATAGTCTTCAACAGTGTTAAACTATTAAAATATAATGAACATCAAATTTAACTACATCTGGAACCAATGATCCATTAAAAGAGTCAAGTAGAAAATAAAATCTACTATCTTTTATGATTTAAAAGGTTTTTCATCATTGTTATAAATTTGAGACTCAAACTTTAATAAATATTTCACATCATCGAATCACCCCCGCACTACTGACGAGGATATTCTTTAGTATCACGACCACAATTATTCATACGCACTACTGGCCGAGAATAGTTGTGTATTCATTAATGGTCATGATCAAGCCAACAATCGTCCATCAATGCACTACTACCATCGAGGAAATTTACCACATCATTTGTAACATTACGGTCATGATTACACCAAGAATAGTCCTCAGTCATAATCATACCAAGTCCATCTATGCACTACAGCCTGAGATGACTTTCAACATAATATAAACATGAGGATGATGACAATGATATAAGAATTCAATAAAACAAGTTCAAGAATTATTTTATCCAGAATTATTAACGTCAAATTGTCAACAAGATCTTTGTTTTGTAGAGTAAAATTCAAGAATGATCGGAAGAATATTTCCATGAAAAGATTTGGATGAAACGCAAATATCAAAGATATTCTACTAATTTCATGGAGTATAGAAGTCAAAGTTTTAACTATTTGGGTATAATAAAGAATGGAATAACAAAAGAAATCACCGTGCATGCGGTACTTCAGATAGAGCGAGTTATTCAGCAGAATAATAAAGAATCTGATGATCTTGTGACAATAATTGAATCAATAATATAAGAGATATGATGTAGCAATTATTGTAGCAATAATTGAGCATAGGTGAGTGACTTCTCACGTAAGCATCAATAATCAATCTGCGTGCTTTACTGCGACCACGCCATTCATCGTACTTTCTTTACCCGGGTAGTTCAACAGTTTTTAACAGTAACACCTCATAGAGTTATTTTTATAAAATATTTTTGTCGTTTTCTCAATCAAACAATAATTACATTGTGGGGTCCACCAATGATTGGTAGTTATGCGAATATTCCCTAAACAAAAGAATATTCCCCAGACCAAACGAATATTTTATAACAACTTGCATACTTTGCAAAATTTATAAATACTACCCACAACTATAATATTATCTCAAATTCACACCATAATATTAAAAATTATTTCGACAAAATTTAAATCTTTATTGATAAAATATGGGGTCTCACAATCTCCCTCCTTATGGAATTTAGCCCTCGAAATTAGGGTGCGATACTGGTATGATAAAGAGGTGAGGATACCTTGAATACCTTTATCGTTGAAAACATTAAATTCATCTTTGCAATCCCAGGCAAAGATATTTATTCACAATTCATCTTTGCACTCATCTGAACGAAAGATATACAATCATAAAACCAATAATCTTTGAGACGCGACTTAATAGTATCACGACCACGAATTATCCATGCACCAACGGCAAGGATATTCGTGTTTTCATTACTGATCGTGATTATACTCTAGAATAATCCTTGGTCATAATCATACCAAGTCTACTACTGACAAAGATGACTTTTACCACATCCATGAATTAATATTTCATTCTTTGAGACTCATTTCAATAATTAATCCATATCATCGAATCATCCTTTGTTCCACGATCGTTTTTAGTTCTTCAACCTGTTCTTCTAGCTCACGAACACGATTTTGTAATTCTAAGTTTTGATCATAAACTTCTTCTAACCAATTCTCCTCGGGTTCCTCTTCTTCCTCTTCTTCCTCACTCTCAATTTGCTACCTCGCAACTAGCTAAGGTGCAACAATTAGTTCTTCATTCACTACGTGGATATCTCTAATTTGTTCCTCGTCTCGACCTTCGCATTAACGATTAGTGATTAAAGGTGTCACAACGGTCACATTCACTCCATTGTGAATATTTTCATTTGCCATTTCAAAACACGCCACAAAATAAGGGCTAATTGACATGCAACATATTATCACTATACTCAATCGACCAATCAAATACCAAATAAACTTAGGTAGGTCATACTAGCGAAGGTATTCCCCGTCTCTCCCCTCCTAGTACTATTCTCACATCTTAGCCAGGGATCATATTGTAAGACCCCAACTTATTATTAATGAAATTTAATTTTCTCTATTTATTATTTTGAAATAGTAAGGGTTGATTTGATTAATGTGGATAGTTAGGGGTTAAATACGCAAATATTTCAAAATAAGCAAGTGGTTATAAAATATTCATTGTTGTCGGGGAATATTCGTTTGGTCGTGGAATATTAAATGCTTGTCGGGAATATTAAATATGATGAGTAGCTTGACCGTATGGGCCCCATAACTGAAAGCGATTGGATGAGGAAAACGACAAATATAAGTTGTTTAAAAATAACGGTGTAGTTATTCACAGATTATCTTTGTTGGAATACCGTTGGTTAAAACACACTAATCTGGCGTTGTTGAGCAAGTAGCACGGTATTGCATCAATTATTGATTCTTACGTAAGAAGGCACTACTCGATAATTGTTACGGTAATTCTTATTCGATATTTTATTTTATTGATTCAATAATTGTTGCGTTGATATTTTATATTGTTGTTGTTTCAATAATTGTCATTACAAGATTTTCCATTATCAGAGCAATAATTCATATTATCTGAATAATAATATTAGAAAACATTATTGGCAATGTACAGAAAGTTACATACAAGGAGAGGTTTGGTCACCTAATTGCGGCCTAGATAAGAGAGATCCTTATTGGAAAGCCCCCTTTCCAGGAACCGCACGGTTGTCAATATTGTGATTCGTAATATTATTTGTGAATAATTAATTATTGATTCATATGATGAGAAAAATATTGATTTTATATGGATATAGATGGAGAAAAATTTTAAAATGACAATTGTTGAAAATTAATATTTTATCTTTTTACGATAAAATAATTCATTTAAATATATTATTTTAATAATATATTGATGGTGATTTTTACAATAAATTCATGGGTTATAAATAGATGAGGTGGAAGAGAAGATAGAATTGGAATCATTTAATAATTGTAAATATTTTAATGTATATATATATATATATATATATATACGTATTTGTTGTGTGTGTGTGGAAGAAGTGGTGGGGGTAAGAGAAGAAAGTGGGGGAAGAGAGAGAGTTAGTGGAGAATTATGGGAAAGGAAGAAAGAGAAAGGGAAGAGAAGGAAATTAGAAAACTTATCCGTATGCAGATTTTGGTCATTTTTCGTTTGGAATTTGGAAAAAATTTCTTCTGTAAAGTTGTAGAGAATTCGATTTCAGGCAGAATGGATATAGAATTCGTATTTTTCTGATAACCGGTTTATTTTCTATGAATTGTTGAAGTTTCAAAAAATAAAATAATTTTTAAATGAGGCGGGCCCCACTTTTTGGTTGGTGATTAATTAACATGTGGGCTGCCAATTTATTTAAAGATGGCTGATGGCTTTCAAAGTTGGTTGGTGGCATGCGTAGAAGGTGAGAAATAATAATAATAATATTTTATTATTTAGTCTCCTTTGGCGTTTAAGATTTTCCTATAAATAAGTGACTTTAGGTTAGAATTGAAAATCACACGAAACAAGTTTTCTTTCTTTCTAGATTATTGAGCGTATTTTTGTGAGTATTTTGATATTTTGAGAGTTCTTTATTCGGTCTAAGTTTACACAAGACTATATCAGAAATTGATCAAAAATGCGGTTATTTTGAGGTAAGGATGTTATTTTCTTCTCAAATGATATTATTTCTTCAATATCATTATCTTTGAAATATTAGTTGGAACTTTTTATTAAATTTGGAACTTTTTCGTATCGGGAGTTCTTATTCATGAAGTTCTTATTCACGAGTTACTATTCATGATTTACTATTCACGAGTTCTTATTCATGAGTTACTATTCACGAGTTACTATTCATGAGTACTATTCATGAAGCGTGAAGATGTTTTTTGTGGAATTTCTATCTTTTGGTGTGAGAGTTCTTATTCACGTATCTCAAGACTATTCACGATCTAACCTTATTCATAGAAAAATAAATTTCTTCTTTTTGTCCAAAATATCTATACGGATACTAGCTTTGATTGTATCCATGTTTTGATCATTCTTGAATTTTACACCACTATGATTATTTTTGAGGTATTTTTAAACATGGATAAAACAAAAGTACGAATCCTTAATCCTTAATCCTTGTCATTTTGTTTCACTTTGGATTCGTTTCTTTTAAAATATTTTTCATCATCCTCGGTCTTAAATGATGATATTATTGAATATCTTTGGCCTGTAGTGCAAAGATGAATGATTTTGAAGAATATCTTTGGCTGTAGTGCAAAGATGAGCAGTGTTGAGATGAACGATCGATCGATTAATATCTTTGGCGTAGTAGCGAAGATGAGCAGTGTTTAAATGATACATGACCCGGTGATGAATATCTTTGGCTGTAGTGCAAAGATGAATATTTGATTCGGATGTATATTGATTGATGTTACTGAGGATAAAAGATAGACGATGA
The DNA here is from genome assembly GCA_020205615.1 of Panax quinquefolius. NCBI lineage: Eukaryota > Viridiplantae > Streptophyta > Magnoliopsida > Apiales > Araliaceae > Panax > Panax quinquefolius. Next base: position 43,383,564 of record CM035169.1, on the reverse strand, counting down.
ACTTTTTAAATTCATACATAGAAGATAGTAGTTTGCATTCTCTACTTAACTCTTCTAATGAATTATTATTTCATTGTGAATATTGATTTAAAATTTGTTGTCTATTGTATTCTATTAAAATTTTCCTGTTGAAGACTAACGGTAATTTGTTGTATATTATCTTAGTCATAATATTCTTTTCTTGAGCTAGTTGAGCTCACCCTTTTCCTTTTGTTCCATTTTTCTCTGGGAGGCGAGAATATAGCGAGCATTTAGCAGTGGGGTATGGAATGAAGGTTTTAGAAAGGATTGTTTAGTAGTCCTCACCATTTTTGTAAAATAATGTATCAATAAATGTGATGAGGATTATTTGAGTATAGATATTGTCAGAAGATAATATTTGTATTCAAACTCACAGTGATTATCGTTATAATAATAAAGTTGTAGTTGTTTACGCACTATGTATTGACAACTCGGAATAGGTGATGTATACCTATTTTGGGGCGTCACGGTTGGTATCGAGCTTAGGATATGATCTCTGGCGGAGATCGGGGAATAGAACTAGAGGGGAGAGACGAGTAAATCCTTCGCCATTTAGTGTGTCCTACCTAAGCTTATTTGTTAGTTAGTTGGTCAAGATATAGGGATATTATGTGATATATTGATTTCCTTAATTAACCCTTGTTTTATGGCAAGATTTAAGATGGCAAATTTGAAAATGTCAACAATGGAGTGAATGAGACCATGGATATACCTCTAATCACCAACCAAGATAATGTAATATCAAGCGAAGAAGGAATTAGAGATATCCATGTGGTGAGGAAGAATTAATAGTTGCACCCGAGCTAGTCGCAGAGGTAGCGGTGAGAGTGAGGAAGAAGAGGAACCCGAGGAGAATTTATTAGAAGAAATTTTTGATCAAAATGTAGAACTACGAGATCGTATTCGTGAGCTAGAAGAAACGAGTTGAAGAATTGCAAGCGGTCGTGGAACAAAAGAGACACAACAATTCAAAATAGTGTTACCCGATATGTGATGCTCGAACAAAATCACGCCAGCGAGAGGTAAGATATTAAAGTTGGAATCGAGAATTCAAATATCAGAGGATCGGTGAAAGAAGAAACAATCGAGCAGTGAGAATGAAGGATGCGTGGGTAAAAGCCTTACGACATGTTGATATTGTAGAAAGAGACGTCCGATCCAAAAAGGTTAAAATAGATGATATACATTTCTCTTTTGGACAAGAATTGGAAGAACCCAACATCAAGTTTTAAATTACCTGCATAGAGGCGGTCAATCTCAATTCGATATGGATCGAAGATTGATGATTTCGATCATGAATCGAGAGTACGATGAAGCGATTGAAGGTGGAATATGCCCTATAGAAAAGTCAATTCCAACGATAGTAACGACACCAAATGCTACCCAGACGCAAGTCAAAAACCGGTAGTTCAAAGGAGAGCGGTTGTCACGACTTCCCAACAAGTGAGGAACCCGAACGAAGTTAGTATGGGTTAGTTAATTATAATTCTTGCGAAGTTTATACCTTATTAGATACCAGTGCTACCCATTCATTTATCTCTCCTGCATGTGCTCAACGTTTAAACTTGACTCCGGAGAAATTAGACTTTGACCTATCTATGGAAACTCCGTTAGGAGAAACTTTCATCACATCCACTGTTTATAAATCTTGTTTGATTCAAGTTGGCACCATTACCTTACACATTGACCTTATCTCTTTAAAGATACTTGCTTTTGATGTGATTTTAGGGATTGATTGGTTAACTACTCATCATGCCAAAATTGATTGTTTTCGTAAGGTTGTTAGTTTTCATATTCCTAACCAACTTGATTTTATTTAATTCAAGCAACTAAACCATTAAAATCAATCATCATCATATCTAATCATAAAGCTATTCGTTTATTAAAAAGCGGATGTCAAGCTTTCTTAGCCCATGTTATGGATTTGAATAAAGACACGCCAAATTTGAATAATATTCTGTTGTTATTGACTTTCCGACGTATTTCGAAGAACTTCCTTGGCCACCCCGTAACGTGAAGTTGAATTCTTTATTGATCTTGAACCCTGATACAAAGCCCATTTCTAAAACCCCATATCGAATGGCTCCTATTGAACTTCAGGAGTTAAAGGTCCAACTACGTGAATTGTTGGACTCCGGTTTCATTCGCCCTAGTACATCTCTTTGGGGTGCTCCTGTTTTATTTGTAAAGAAAGAAAAGCGGGAGTATGCGACTTTTTGTATTGACTATCGGAATTGAACCATGTCACCATCAAGAATAGGTATCCTCACCTCGTATTGATGACTTGTTTGACCGATTGCAAGGCACAATTCTTTTCAAAAATCGATCTTCGTTCCGGATATCATCAACCAAGATTAGAACCGAGCATATTCCAAAGCGCCTTTAGAACTTCGGTATGGGCATTATGAATTTTTAGTCGTGTCGTTGGATGACTAATGCTCCTGTGGCTTTCATGGATATGATGAATCAGTATTCAAGGAATATTTGGATCGTTTGTTGTTGTCTTTATTGATGACATCCTTATATATTCCAAAAGTCGTGAAGATCATGAGCACCATTTCAAGTCGGTACTCCAAAGGCTTCGTGAAAACAAACTATATGCCAAATTGAAGAAATGCGAGTTCGGCGAGGAAGTAGCATTCCTTGGGCACGTGGTGTCGTAAAACATGGAGTATCTGTTGATCCGCGAAGATTGAAGCAATACAAAGTTGGGAGCAATCAAGTCGCGATCAAATACGTAGTTTTTGGGCTTAATGGTTATTATCGGAGATTCGTGGAAGGTTTTCTCGAATCGCTACTCTATTAACTCAACTAACTCGGAAGGATACAAAATTCGTTTGGAGTGAAGAATGCGAGAAGAGTTTCCAAGAGCTTAAGAGGAGACTTATTTTAAGACTGTTCTAACAATACCATCCGGTTCGGATGGATTTGTTATCTGACGATGATTCGTGCAAAGGGTTAGGATGTGTTCTCATGCAACGTGGGAAAGTCATAGCCTTATGCCTCATGACAACTTAAAGAGTATGAGAGGAATTATCCTACTCATGATCTAGAGTCAGCGGCCCAATCGTTTTCGCTTAAAGATATGGAGGCACTATCTATATGGGGAGAAAGTGGAGATATATTCGCACCATAAAAGCCTTAAATATTTCTTCACTCAAAAGAACTCAACACGCGGCAATGACGTTGGCTCGAACTATTGAAAGACTACGACCACACTATTCAATACCATCCACGGAAAAGCGAACGTGGTAGGCGATCGTTGAGTAGAAGATCGTATATGAGGAACGAGTGCGATGATGTCAAGTATACGATAGAGCCAACTTTAATAGAAAAAAGTTAAGGTTGCTCAAGCCACCCAATCTTGTGCGATGCATATGAAGAAGAAAGTACAAGAAGGAGCTATTCCTAAGCGAGAATTGATGAAGAAGGAATACTTGAGTCCACTCTAGACTTTGTGTTCCTAACGACTCGATTTGAAGTACAAGATTATGATGGAGGCACACAATACACCATTTGCAATCCATCCTGGAAGTACTAAATGTATCGTGATCTTGACATACATTTTGGTGGAACAATATGAAGAGAGAGATTGCAAAGTTTATCTCAATGTGTTTAACTTGTCAACGTGTAAAGGCGAGCATCTAGTACCTAAGGGTCCGTTGCAACCACTTGAGATTTCGGAATGGAAGTGGGAGCACATTACCATGGATTTTATTTCTGGTCTTCCTACGGTTTCTCAAGGCATCAATGCTATTTGGGTTATTGTTGATAGATTAACCAAGTCGCTTTCATTTCTTGCCGATACGGAGACTTATTCCTTGAACGTCTTGCTCAAGTACATGTACGTAAATGAGATTGTGAGGGTTGTATGGCATGCCCAGTATCCATAGTTTGGATCGTGACCCAAGATTCACTTCAAGATTTTGGGTTAGCTTGCAAAAAGCTATGGGCGCGGATTTGCGATTTAGTTAAGCATACCATCCCCAAACCGGACGACAATCGAGAGGACTATTCAAACTCTTGAAGATCTATTAAGACTTTGTGTCCTGACTTCAAAGGCGGTTGGGATAAGTATTTACCATTGGTGGAATTCTCCTACAACAACAAAGATTATCGAGCAAGTATAGGTGTGGCTCCATTCAAAGCATTATATGGACGAAAATGTCGTTCTCCAATATGTTGGGATGAGGTGGGTGAAGCAACATTGTTGGGACCCGAAGTTAATACGATGACTCAAAGAAAAGATCCAAATGATTCGACAACGATACAAAGCGGCACAAGATCGACAAAAAGAGTTATGCGGATCTTCATCGAAGGACGTGGAATTTAGTGAGGACTACTAATGCTATCCTCTGGACCATTACTCCGCTCCCCGACTCGTCGGCTATGTTCTCATTTCAAGAGAAAAAGTGAAAGAAAGGTGAGCTCAACTAGCCAAAGAAGAAATATTATGACTAAGATAATGCGAGAATAATTTATCATTAGCCTTCAAAAAGTGTTAAAGCGATAAAATACAATAGACAACAAGTTTAAGCTGCGGTGAATAAGCAATCCATTAAAAGAGTCAAGTAGAGAATAAAGTCTACTATCTTTTAGGTTTTAAAAGGTTTTTCATCATTGTTATAGCCGAGACTCAACTTTTAATAAATAATCCACATCATCGAATCACCCCCGCACTACTACCAAGGATATTCATCAAATTATCAATGGTCATGACTATCTTAGAATCACCCCGGTCATAAACATACCAAAAATTATCCATCAACTTGCATTACAAGCCCCGAGGACTTTTATCACATCATTTATAACAAGCCACGATTATACAAGAATGATCCTCGTCATAATCATACTAAGTTCATCTATACACGTAAAGCAAGAAGATAACATAATATAACATGAGGATGATGATAATGACATAATAATTCAATAAAACAAGTTCAAGAATTATTTTATCCGGGAATTATTAACATCCAAATTGTCAAAATGATAATTGCTTTTGTAGAGTAAAATTCAAGAATGATCGGAAGAATATTTCCATGAAAAGATCTTTGGATGAAGCGCAAATATCAAGGATATTCCACTAATTTCATGGAGTATAGAAGTCAAAGATTTAACCTACTGAGTATAATAAAGAATGGAATAACAAAAAAATCATCACGCATGCATGCAGACTTGTGACACATAAAAGTTATTCCAACGTAATAATAATAGCGGAACGTGTCGTGTGAAATTCACAAAGCATGTGATGATCCAAATGTAATAATAAATGAATAATAAACAATGGAACCAGTCAGGTGTAAAACACACGCATGAGGATATTCCAAATGAGAATAATAAATGCGGAATAATAAACAATGGAACTAGGTTAAATTGTAAAAACACATGACAGGATATTCCAATGTAATAATAAAGAATGGAATAATGAAGGAGATCACCAAGTATAGGGATTCCACATCACTGAAGTTATTCAACAGAATAAATAAGAATGGAATAATATAAGGATTTCACCAAGTATAGGGTATCTGGCATATCAAAGTTATGTATAGGGTATACCACTTTTACTGAGTTATTCCAATGTAATAATAAGCAATGGAATAACAACAGTTCTCTTCATGAATAAGAAAGAATAACACTTTACAGGTACAACAAATAAAATTCCTACCTTAGAAGAACCGAATATTGGCAAGGTGAAGTAGCGTATACTTTTCTTCTTTCTCTATAGTTTCTCTCTACAGAGTTTGAAAGAATTAAGTGAAAAATAATGAAGCACTAGCCTCTATTTATAGAAGATTTCTAGCTTAAGCAGCACCTACCATGTGAAAGGCAAGTGGCTTGACGTGGTGATGTGAAAAAAGAAAAGTGGTTCGACGCTGAATGTGAAACGACAAGTGGTTCGATCTTTGTAATGTGAAACGACAAGTGGTTTGGACTTTGTAATGTGAAAGCGGCAAGTGGTTTGACGCCTTTGTAATGTGAAACGGCAAGTGGTTTGACGTCTGGTAAAGGTAATTACTATCGACGAAGGTAATTACTATTCTGAGGTAATTACTTCGATTGAAGGTAATTACTATTCGACGAAGGTAATTACTATTCACAAAGGTAATTACTATCGACGAAGAGACTCTTAGATAATGACATATGGGCCCCCATAAAATAATCAAACTTACCACAAACGTCTAATAACAGACTCTTTATATACATTAAGGATTGAATAAATATTACCACAAATCATTTTATTTTTAATCAACACATTTTTTAATCTTTCAACAATTATTAATCATTTATAACTTGTCGTCTCAATTAATAATATAACATATTATCTGAGATGATGATTGTGACAATAATTGAATCAATAATATAAGAGATATGATGCAAAGAATTATCAGATAGTAATAATCGAAGTATACCGGAAGTGACTTCTCACGTAAGCATCAATAATCAATACCGCTACTACTAATGCAACCACGACAGACATCAGTACTTTTACCAAGTAGTAGTTCAACAGTTTTAACAGTACCTCCATAGTTATTTTTATAAAATATTTTGTCGTTTTCTCAATCAAGCCGATAATTACATTGTGGGGTCCACCAATGATTGAGCCAGTTATCACGAATATTCCCTAACATAAAGAATATTCTGACCAAACGAATATTTTATAACAACTTGCATACTTTGCAAAATTTATAAATACTACCCACAACTATAATATTATCTCAAATTCACACCATAATATTAAAAATTATTTCGACAAAATTTAAATCTTTATTGATAAAATATGGGGTCTCACACAGCAGCCTTCCATGAAACACTTTGGTCAGTGGTTTCTTCTTAGCCTTCTCTAACCACTTAGAGATATGATCAAACAAAATTGCTCCAAAGTCAATTTGTTTCTTTAGCACTATAACTGACATAATCTTCAGTTGTTGATCAATCACCGTATCATGTGCAGTGTTTTTGCACAGAATGCACTTTCCTACAATTTCATTTAGAACTCATACTCTTGAGAACTCTTCTTCTTCATATCTTTGAAGCTAGAGTTTCTTTGATATTCCATCAACTCCTTCGCTTGCTCAACGTTCACATCTTCAAGGTTCTTCAACCCTTGGCTAGGAAACCCTAAGCATTGATTAAGGTCAGAAGATTTCAGCTTCAGAATCTGACCTTTAACCTTGGTAGATAGAGTTCCAGAGTTTATAGAGATGTTTGAGTAGAACTCCTTAACCAGGTCAATGTATACACGAGTACTCGCCTCGAGACATTCTGAAAACCCAGCTTCCTTTACGAGTCTAAGGACGTCCTTGAACTTCTTCTTAGAATTTGCAAACGATTTGGTTCCAAGCTGAATGCCGGTGATAACTTGCCAGTTCTCCATTTGAATCGTTCGAAGACTGTGGGTGTTTGATTTAGAGAGATTATGCGAGATGGCTGACTAAGATTTGGTTAGACTCTGGAAGGTTAAGCGATTTTCTCTTGAAAAAAATTTTCTAGGGTTTGAAAATGGGAGGAGAAAGGTTCGATATCTTTTGGTAATTGTCGTAGATTTGAACTTGTCTTTATGGCGGTTCTTTAACTCTGATACTTAGTGAAGTGTCAACTGTCCATTAGTTGCACGTTGCCCAATAATGAGCTGTAACTCCCCACAACTTTTCAGGTTATTAGAGAGTGGACGTTTAATTGACGTGGCTTTGACCGTTGACCTTTTGATTCGTAGAGTAACATGATGAGATAGCTATAGACTCTACGATTTCATTTGTTTACTCAATGATCAATTTCTGAGAGATGTTGCAGTGGATGGCTTCGTCTTTCCTCCTTACTTTGATGCAGCATAGCTCAATCACTGATGTATTCGAACTTATCTCCTCAACTTGAATGGCTTAGCAGATGTCTCATTCTTCATGCTCCTTGAATGGAATACCCTTTGGTAGGACTACGATCGTTGAGTTGTCTTCTTACGTCTCCGAGGTTGCAGACTACGATCATTTTTAGGCGACATTACAATCGTTGAGTTTGTACTACAATCGTTTAGTCCTCTTCAAGTTCAACTCTACGATCATTGACTGACTTGGTTCTTTTGAGATGAACTAGATCAAGCATTCCTTCTGGGATAAGGTAGCTCAGGAAGGGCCAACCTCTTAGAGTTAGCTAAGGGTCAGGTTTGTCCCTGAAGCGCTTTCCAGATGAAATACTAAGACAGTGATTTTTAATGACATCTCATTAGACCTTTTCTTATGGGGAGGTCTTTCTACCAGCTCTGGATATCTGCATTGCTGAAATCGTGGTGTCCTTCTGCTCTTACACTACGATCATGTGTTTGATCGTAGGAACTTCACGATTATGGATTGGGTGGTTGAAGGGTTATCAGTAGTACGTTTGGAGACGTTCCTACTGACTATGGATCTTCATATGGTTCATCAGCCACAAAGTTTTGGGACTCTGTAGCTGGTACATCTCTTCCAGGTTTAATAGTGTTGTTATTCCTTAACAGATCACTGCTCCCCCATTGTTGATGATGTCTTCTCAGATAGATGTGATTCCTTCTTCATGTTTATTTGAAGGCTTCCCAACATTTCTCCTTCTGACTGGAATCATCATCGTTGCTTAGTTTTCCTTGTATCGTAGAGACGAGTATTTTCAAGATTGATCACTCTACGATCATTTGACAGCACTACGAACGTAGCCTTCTTTGTCAGTCCTTTGTTTTGAGAAGTTCTGCTTCATAAATAACTCCTTTTGTCTTAAGCTCAATGATCTTCTGTTGTGAGCTTCCCTTGAAGATCCTTTCCATAAAGCATGTCTTTCTTGATATGGGCACATAGAATCCTCTTTATCTTACATTTCATGGCATGCTCTATATATATAAATGCAAAATGCGGCCATGTGAGCTCCATTCCTAAGTAGCTTTCGGAGGGTCTTCAAGACGAGCTTGAACATATAGGAACTTTTTCAGACTCATTTTCGAGCAGATCCTAGCCTTTCTTTGGTTGTATCTTCTTCGATCAAGTCTTTCGCTTCATCATTCCTTAGTGTGGTCGATCGTCCAAATACCTACAAGTTTAAATATATTTCTATTTTGGTACCCATAGTTAAATAGGTCTCTTTTAGGTTAGTTTTCTAAACCCCTGTTCCTCTTATTTGGATAATCATCATATTTATCATCAATGAGATATATCCATACGTGCAACTATCTTATGATAATATATTTTGAGATGCATGATGGTGAGTGTGTGTGATTTGACATTTAATATCACACTCTCTATCTATGATGGTTTCATCATTCCTTTGGGTTATGTTCACAATGTTTAAGTGTTCACAGAGTGAGAATCGGCTCCACGATTTTAGGAGTATCCAGTTGATTCATTGAGGTGATCGATTTACTAAATCGCCAAGATCCTCTTGCAGAATCGATCATGCTCGTGTGTTGTGTCAAACACTTAGAACATAAAGCCATACATACATCTTAACTCATCAAAGAAAGATTACTTCATATAACGTTCATTAAGTTCATGATGCTCTTATGACCCATTTCGGACTTCCTTCAAGATATCATCTTCAACCTAAAACTTGGATGGAGAAAAAATTTGTAGTCATTTGAGTTTCCATCCTCACAAGTTTTTCTCTCTTCACCTTTTTAGGTAGATTATGACTCCTTGATGAGAATCTTTGTTATAGTTCATAAGAAGATGCAATAATGATGTACATTTATAATAGTGAGAACAAGTACCTTTTTTATCGATTCTGAAAGCAGTCATTTATTGAAGATATACTAAGTTTGGGTATTGATATTTACTTTTGCTCCTGACAGCTTAATGCTCTTGTTAGCCTTTCATCAATCAGTCGTGGTCTTGAAGATGTAGATCAAGAGAATCGTAGCATTAAGATCTTTGACATTTTTTGAGTTTACAAAGATAGCACCCAGTTGTTGGTTGGTCACTCATAAGTTTGAGAAGATTTTCTTTCTCCTCTCGATCAGCATTTCTTAGTATGCGTGACCTCTTCATCTTCGGATCGATGAATGCTTTACTCTTTGTCACCGATGTCTCGCTCTCTTTCTCCGTCTTGTCTTGATTTAGAAGATTGATTAACTGAGCTAGGATTGGTCTTGTTGATATAGAATCGAGGATATGGACTAATCTGGCGACTTCGAGTGTATACACATTTTTACCTATACACAATATTTCCAACGTGTGAGCTCTTACGCATATAACAAGTTACTTACTACTAAACTAAGTTTAGAACAATGTTGGTGCCTTGGATCGGACTCAAAGCGATTAGCTTTTGAATATAGCATGAGAACACCGCTCGATACCAATTGTTAGTTCTCAGAGGGCATAATAAATCTAGAAGGGGGTTGAATAGATCCTTTTATTTCAAATACTTTTCTAGTTTATGATGTATTGTTCATATTAGAGTATATGACAAACATAAGAATCTTTTTCAACCACAAATGGAATAAGTAAAAGATTCCCTTCATTGATATATTCATAATTATCGCATAATGTTCATTGGGTTAGTTTAGTTAAGCGATTAAAACATACATAGCAGATTATAGACATAATGTAAATGACATAATGTAAAAGACACAAGAGGTTTTAAGTGGTTTGGAGACTCAAGCTCCTAATCCACTCTTCGCTTTCAACTAGCGAGATTTCCACTAAGGAAAAAAGCACCTCGAATCTCTACGATTCCTTGAAGGCCGTGACCTTGGGACTCTTCTAGTTCACTAGAACTCTTCAAGCCCAAAGAAGCTTGGAACTTCGTTTAGTCCTCCTGCAGACAAGGACCCTTTGGCCTCGCTTTGTTTAGTCCCTCGAGGACATGAGGACCCTTTGGCCCTGCTTCATTTAGTCCCTCTGGACAAGGACTGTAAGACCCCAACTTATTATTAATGAAATTTAATTTTCTATATTTATTATTTTGAAATAGTAAGGGTTGATTTGATTAATGTGAATATTTATGGGTAAAATACGCAAATATTTCAAAATAAGCAAGTGGTTATAAAATATTCATTGGTGTGGGGAATATTCGTTTGGTCGTGGAATATTCTTCTTTGTCGGGGAATATTAAATTTACGGCGTTAATATTTTGTGGGCCCCATAACTTGAAAGCGATTGGATGAAGAAAACGCACAAATATAAGTGGTTTAAAATAACTACGTAGTTATTACAAGATTATCTTGTTAAAATACTAAATTGGTTAAAACACAAGGTAGCATACCAGTATTGCACCAATTATTGATTCTTACGTAAGAAGGCACTACTTAATAGTGGTTACGATAATTATTATTCAAATATTTTATTGATTTAATAATTCTTTATACCGATATTTTATATTGTTGTTGTTTCAATAATTGTCATTACACAAGTATTTTTCATTATTGATGCAATAATTCATATTATCCGAATAATATTATTAGATAACATTATTGGCAATGTCTAGAAAGTTACATCAAGGAGAGGTTTGGTCACCTAATTGCTTTATTTAGTAAGAGAAATTCTTATTGGAAAGCCCCATCTTTCACAGGAACCGCTTGGTTGTCGAATATGTGATTACGTAATATTATTTGTGAATAATTAATTATTGATTCATATGATGAGGAAAATATTGATTTTATGTGGATATAGATGGAGAAAAATTTTAATGTGACAATTGTTGAAAATTGAAATTTTATCTTTTTACGATAAGATAATTCATTTAAATGTATTATTATATTTTAATAATATAATAATGGTGATATTTTTACAACGAATGTGAGATATATGAGTATCTGAGAGGAAGAGTATTTTTGTTGCAATAAATGTTTAAAACATGTTAAACATGTCATTGGACCCCATTTATTAATTGAAATTTGATTATAGCTTTGTAAAATCGCTTGGCTTGTGGATTTGGTCAATTTCTGCTTGGAATTTGGAAAAACTTTCTTCCGCAAAGTTGTAGAGAATTGAATTTCCTATAAAAGATCGTGAGATTTGAATTTTCTAATAAAAGGGCTATTTATTATGAATTATTGAAGTTCAAGTCTCAAAATAATTAATTTTTGGAAGTTTAAAATATTTTAATTACAAAACGTTTTTTTACATTGTTGGGACTCATTTAACATGTGTTAAGATTGCTAATTTCAGATGCTAAGTAATGCGTAGAGAATTTGTAATATATATAATATTATTATATTAAATTTTACGCTTTGGTGTTCTAAGCAATTTCTATAAATAGGGTCTTAGGTTAGAATTGAAAATCACACACGTAAGCTGAAGTTTTTCTCTCTATATTATTAAAGCGTATTCTTGTGAGTATTTTGAGTATACTTTAAGTATTGCTATACGGTGCAAGTTCAAGTCATAACTTTATATCAGGTGTTTCAACTAGAAATCTTGTCTTTTCGAGGTAAGGTATATTTTTTTTTCGTAATGATATTATTTCTTCAATATCATTATGTTGAAATATTGATCTAAAGTTTTATCAAATTTGGAACTTTTGGTGTAGAGTTCTTATTCACGTATCAAAGACTATTCACGTATATGACATTATTCACGAATCTGGCTAAGACTATTCATCGAAAAATGAAAAAATTTCTTTTAAGTCAAAATATCTATTCGGATACTAGCTTTGATTGTATCCATGTTTTGATCATTCTTGAATTTTACACCACTTGTGATTATTTTTTGAGGTATTTTTTTGGACGTGGATAAAACAAAGTACGAATCTTAATCCTTAATCCTTAATCCTTGTCATTTTGTTTCCTTTGGATTCGTTTCTTTAAAAATATTTTTCATCATCTTGAGTCTTAAATGATGATATTATGGAATATCTTTGGCCTGTAGTGCAAAGATGAATGATTTGAAGAATATCTTTGGCCAGTAGTGCAAAAGATGAGCAGTGTTTAGATGAACATGACCGGTGATGAATATCTTTGGGGCTGTAGTGCAAAGATGAATATTTGATTCAGATATATATTGATTGATGTTACAGGGGATAAAAGATAGCGATGAACTTTTAAATTCATACATAGAAGATAGTAGTTTGCATTCTCTACTTAACTCTTCTAATGAATTATTATTTCCATTGCGAATATTGATTTAAAATTTGTTGTTATCATTGTATTCTATTAGATTTTTCCTGTTGAAGACTAACGATAATTTGTTGTATATTATCTTAGTCATAATATTCTTTCTTTGGGCTAGTTGAGCTCACCCTTTTCCTTTTTGTTCCATTTTTCTTCTTAGGAGGCGAGAATATAAGCGAGTACAGTAGCTCTGGTATGGAATGAAAGTTCTAGAGAGAGTTGTTTAGTAGTCCTCACCATTTTGTAAAATAATGTATCAATAAATGTGATGAGGATTTATTTGAGTATAGATATTGTCTCAGAAGATAATATTTGTATTTAAACTCACAGTTTCTTGTTGTTATAATAAAGTTGTAGTTATTTACGTATCATGTATTGACAACTCGGAATGGGTGATGTATACCTATTTTGGGGGCGTCATGAGGACCCCTCAGGCCACGGCCCGTTGAGTTGTTTTTGTTTGTTGTTGTTGGAGTTGGTCTTTGAAAGTCGCTAAGATGTCTTCGTACTCCGAACATCTTCTATCCCTAGTGACTTGGCTTCGATCATCCTTGAAGAGCGGTTGAGTGTTGCATGATGCTCACTTCTTAGGTTGCTTCAACTACTAGGATGACCCCCTGAAGATCATTCTCCTTGGTACTTGATGGTACGCATGAGAGGCTTCTAAGATGGTATGTAAGCTCTTCCGCAAGGTACTTAAAAGCTTTCATGCTTAACACCAAGATGGCTTTTGTGATCTCCCTTCTTGCTACTCGATGCCTTCTCATGATGGACTTGCTAAGTTGACCGTAAACTCTTCTCTATTGTACTTAGAGTCTTCCCGTGATGGACATCCAGATGGCATGATGCTCTTCTTTGTCTTGGCAGTTCAGAACACTCTTCATGTAGTAGAGCTCTCACTTCTACATAGTAGAACTCACACTTCTACTTCTTGCTTGATCTGGCTTTTGAGTGTTCTTGGTGGATCGTAGAGTGAGCCTCTGACTCACTATCACTTGATTCGATCGATCCACCTTCTCTCCAAAACTCACAACTCCAAAGAACCTTTGATCTTTGAAACTCTTCTATATTTATACATCTTCCCAATTCTTCCGTTGGAAAGTATCCGTTGGAAGCTATTCAAATGTCTTCGCAGATCTCGAGTTGCTTGAGATAGATCGCTTGATGTGACATGTCATACTTTTTCCGACCTTTGCATCTCATCGTTTCACCTACCTCGCCGATGTATCACTTTTTGTCTTGGCGGGTTGAAGACTTTATCTCTTCCGATTTCTAGATCGAGGTTGTCCTTTTGCATTGATGCTCTCAATAAGCACTTGTTGAATATTACTCTTGATTGAACCGTTGCCAATGCTTTGGTCTTGGTATTCGAACTCTACGATTCGATGCATGTCTTCAAGGACTGATCGTAGTGTCTTGTTGAGTGTTGCTCGTTGGTTGGTAGAGTTAACACTACGATCCGGAAGAGTGTTGATTAGATCTTCAATGTAGAACACCCTTCCTTGTATTATGCGATTGCTTCAATACTTCATTTTGCTTTTGACAGTTCTCGACATCTTGATGGCTTTCGATTCCTTGTCCTGGTCCCTTCTCGAATATTAAGACACTTTGATTTGTGGTGCGTCCAAATTTTACTTTCTCTTGTGATCTCCGTTCACTTATCATCAATGATCGATATGGCACTTAATCACTTTAGCCTTGCTTTTGAGGGTGACGAAGATCTCTGGTTCACTTTCCATCAGTCCCTTCTTTGTTTGGCAAACACTACGATCTTGGTTACTTCAAGGTCGTTGTCTTCTATTCTCTCAAGAATCTGCATTAGTGACTTTTCTTTAGTTAGCTTCTTTGAAGTCTTCTTTGAATCATCTTGTGGAAGACTTCATCACGAATGGCCTTTCAACTCAATCTTGATCTTCGATTGGATTGTTGATTAGTTCTCCCGCTAGCCTGCATGTCATTCGTTGAGTGCTTCTCTGGTTCCCTTACATGTGGATTACATCTTTCTGATTGCCAACCGGAGGCTTCGTACCTTTGGATATTGCAGGAGTGCTCATTCATTGAGAACCGATATCGCTTTCTACGATCCTGACTTAGCATTGTGAGCACTTCTTTTGGAGTCGTAGTTCTGCACTCTACGATTCAGCTTCGGCTGTGCAGACACTATGATCCCGAGATCAGATCTTGACACTCTACGATTTCTGCCTTGTGCTTGTTGTCTTCATCTGATTTTGCCCGACTACGATCTCTTCATTCATTCAATGGACTCTACGATCTCAGAGTGTAGCCTACGATCCTTGTCTTGGCTTTGGCATCGCTAGACTCTACGACTCTGAGTGTAGTCTACGTTTCATACTTGGCTTCGGCAGATGGTCGTTCGGCTTATAGACAGGCTGTCTCTACGATTCTGAACATGACTTTCTCAGCACACTACGATCCCGAGGAAGCTCTTCTCGACACACTACGATCCTTCTTCGTTTCCCCTGGAAGTCTACGAACTCCGAGATCTCACTATCTTGCATACTCCTATTCTGCCTCGATAGCTCCCGAGTTGACTCTGACTCTCCTGGCAGACTACGACTTTTGGTGCAGTGCTCGATGATCAGACAATCCTATCTATTACAACATAAGATCAACCTAACATGCTTGATCTTTCTATATTTATAGTCCTTGTACATCATTTCTTTTTAAGGACTTCACAAAGCTGTTTTGCTTATGTAGGATCAACCTAACATATTTGATCAATTCATTCTAAGTCCTTGTACATATATTTCTATTATTTATCAAAGGACTTTACATCTTTTCTTCATGCAAGCATACTTGCATATTCATTCATATATATATCATAATCAAATCATATATTAAATAGGAATATCATTCACATGTTTATTCTTGACAAAAATGACTTGGGAGTTAGAATCTGAGATGAAGTCAAGGTATCCTCATCTCTTCGACATACCAGGTATGTACCCTAATTTCGAGGACGAAATTTCACAAGAAGGGGAGGTTACAAGACCCCAACTTTTATGAATAGAGAATAATTTTTTTGAATTATATTTTTGAATATTATGGTATTGATTTGATATAATGTTATAGTTAATGGGTAATATTTATAAATTTTTGCGAAACGCAAGTTGTTATATAATATTCGATAATTCGGGAATATTCGTTTTAACAGGAATATTCGCATAACTGGCACAATCATTAGTGGACCCCTAACGGAATTATTGTCGGATTGATAAAACGACAAAAATACTTTTATGAAAATAACGGCGGAGGTGTTACTGAGTTAAAACTGTTGAACTACCGGTAGTAAAAAAATACGATGAATCGATAGTAGTTATAAAGAAGACACCGGTATTGATTATTGATGCTTACGTGAGAAGTCACTCAACTATACTCAATTATTGCTACAGTAATTGATGCATCATATTTCTCATATTATTGATTCAATTATTGTTACAGGATCATCTGCATTATATGATATATTATTAAATCAATAATTGAGACTGCAAAGTTATTCATATTATTATTCGCAATATCGACAATGTCTAGAAGTTATGTCGAGGAGAGGTTTGGTCACCTAATTCTTGGCATGATAAGGAGAAATCCTTATCGGAAAGCCCCCTCTTTCCTAGGAACGACCTGGTTGTTAAATATTGTGAATTATAATATTAATGATGAATAAGTTCGTGTTGATTAAAGATGAATTTTATAGTTCCATTGTGTTGGACTTATTTGTGTTAGTATAATTGATGTCCGGAGGATATATTGTTCAATTGGGTATTCGGAAACTTTTCGTATTGAAAGATTCTTATTCACGAGTTACTATTCATGAGTTACTATTCATCCGGTTACTATTCACTCTAGTATTGTGCATTCGGATATTTGGGTATAATATTATTCCATGAAGAGATATGCTAATTTTTCAGACCGTTGGTTGAAGATATAATAGTAAGTCAATATGGACCGCTGGTGGAGTTATAATAGTAAATCAATATGGATCGATGGTTTAAAGTTTTAATAGTAAATCAGTATGGACCGTTGTTTTAAGTTTTAATAGTAAACCAATATGGACCGTCCGTTTAATAGTAAATCAATCTGGACCGTTCATGAATTAGTTACTATTCATTCCATTTTCCTATAAATAAGCTCATTCCTTTATTATTTCTTACTTAATTCATTGAAACTCTAGAGAGAGAATTATAAGAGAACCTATAGAAAAGTATTCTGCTACTTCCCTACTCTTATATTCAGTTTCTTTTACGGTAAGGGGTGTTATTTCTTTCTTTCATCTTAATGAAGAGAACTTATGTTATTCCATTATTTATTATTACATTTGAATAACTTTTGTATCTGTGAGCTACCCTATACATGGTGACATTCTTCTAATATTCCGTTCTTTATTATTACGTCGGAATATCACATCAATGCTTTTACAGGACTGGTTCCATTATTTATTATTACATTGGAATATCTTGTATGCGTGAGTTTACGCTGGGACACTGGTTCCATTATTTATTTATTCAGCCGGAATATATCACGTACATGCGTTACTATTTGGACTGGTTCTATCCTTTATTATTACATTGGAATAACTCACTGTCTTGGCCTATCGCATTAAATGCATGATGATTTCTTTTGTTATTCCATTCTTTATTATACTCGGTTGGTTAAAACTTTGACTTTATGCTCCATGAAATTAGTGGAATATCCTTGATATTTGCGCTTCATCGATATCTTTTCATGGAAATATTCTTACGAGCATTATTGAATTTTACTACAAAGCGATATCGTGTTGACAATTTGGACGTTATCATTTCCTAGATAAATTAATTCTTGAACTTGTTTTATTGAATTCTTATATCATTGTCATCATCCTCATGTTTATATTTTGTTGAAAGTCATCTCATGGCTGTAGTGCATAGATGGACTTGGTATGATTATGACGAGGGATTATTCGATTGTAATCATGGCCAGTAATGTTATAAATGATGTGGAAAAAAGTCCTCGTTGGCCGTAGTGCATTGATGGATGAGTTTTTGGTATGATTATGGCTATGGATTCTCTTGACGAGGGCAAAGATGAATTATTTTATGGCATGATCATGACCATTAATGAATACGAATGTCCTTGGCCCGTAGTGCATGGATAATTTATGGTCGTGATACTTAAAGAATATCCTTGGCCAAGTAGTGCGAGGGGTGATTCGATGATGTGGATTATTTATTAAGGAGTCCAGTGATAAAAGTGATGAAAACCTTTTAAATCATAGAAGATAGTAGATTTTATTCCTACTTGACTCTTAATGGATTGCTTGTTCACTGCAGTTAAACTTGATATTTATTATATTTTATCGGTTTAACATTGTTGAAGGCTAACAATAAATTATACGCATTATCTTAGTCGTAATATTTCTTCTTGGGCTAGTTGAGCTCACCCTTTCTTTCTTTCATTTTCTCTTCTTGAAATGAGAAGCGTGGTTTGGGACTAATCCAGACCTGAGTGATGGTCTAGATGGTGCATTAGTAGTCCTCTTTATTCGTGAAATAGTATGATAATAATTGTAATGAAGACTCCTTTTGAGTTTGTATAATCTCTAGTAGACAATATTTGTATTCAAACTCACAGTTTATATTTTGTCGTATTGTACACAACAGTTGTATTATTAAGTTGTATTTGAATTCTGTACCATGTATCTGACGACTCAAGATGGGTGATGTATACCTAATTTTGGGGGCGTCACACCCAAAATAGGTATACATCACCCATCTTGAGTCGCCAAATACATGGTACAGAATACAAATACAAACTTAAATTTACAATATGAGCTGTGAGTTTTAATACAAATATTGTCTTCTAGACAGTATTCAAACTCAAAATAAGTCCTCAATACATTTATTATCATACTATTTCACAGAATAGTGAGGACTACTAATGCAACCATCTGCACCGTCAATCCATTCCCCGACTAGTCCCAGCTATATTCTCATTTCCCAAAGAGAACATTGAAAGAAAGGGTGAGCTCAACTAGCCCAAGAAGAAATATTACGACTAAGATAATGCGTGAATAAATTATCTTTAGCCTTCAACAAGATAACAACTAATGTAATATAATGTACAACAAGTTTTAGATCAACAACTTGCCGTGAATAAGCAATCCATTAGAATAGTCAAGTAAAGCATAAAATCTACTATCTTCTATGATTTAAAAGGTTTTTCATCACTTTTATCGCTGAGACTGAGCTAAATAAATAATTCACACCATTAAATCATCCCTGCACTACAGGCCAATGATATTCTTTTAATATCACGATCACGAATTATCCATGCACTACGCGCCAAAGATAATCGTGTTTTCATCAACAGCTCGATCACGCCATAAAAATAATTCATCTTTGCACACTGGTCAAGAGAATCCATAGCCATAATCATACCAAAATCGTCCATCAATGCACTACTGAGCCAACGATGACTTTTTTCACATCATTTGTAACATTACTGGCCATGATTATACCGAATAATCCCTCGGTCATAATCATACCAAGTCCATCTATGCACTACAGCCACGATGACTTTCAACATAATATAAAACATGAGGATGATGACAATTCAATAAAACAAGTTCAAGAATAAATTTTAAAGATTTATAAGTTAATTTATCCCGAACTCAATAACGCCCAAATTGTCAACATGACATCGCTTTCAGGAGTAAAATTCAAGAATGCTCGAAGAATATTTCCATGAAAATATATTCGGATGAAGCGCAAATATCAAGGATATTCCAATAATTTCATGGAGTATAGAAGCCAAAAACTTTAATCAATCGAGTATAATAAAATATATGAAGCGCAAATGGATTTTTGCCGCCATGCGGTAATCCACGTAGATGCATTATTCCAACGAGAATAATAAAGAATGGAATAATGAAGAATTCACCAAAGCGACGTAATCGCGCAGGCGGAGTTATTCCAAATGTAATAATAAAGAATAGAACTAAAGTCACGCCAGAACTCAAGACAGACAAAGTTATTCATTGTCAACGTAATAATAAAGAATGGAACGAAGTAAATGCGAATCAAGACAAACAAGATATTCCAATGTAATAATAAAGAATGGAATAACAATAGAATTCACCGTGCATGCGATAGATCGCCGCATGCAGACGGTTATTCCAATGTAATAATAAAGAATGGAATAACAACCCTTACGAGTATTGAAAAGAAAATAACTCTCTTCATGAATACGAAGAATAATATTCCTTACCTTAAAAAGAAGAGTATCCGACGGTAGGCGGTGATATACTTGAAGAAAACTTTCAGACTATTTTCTATGCTCAAAGCTTTCTTAAACTCTAAATAAATACGTTCAAGATTATAAAGAAGAATTTCTACGAACTTACGGTGTAATTTTCAATTCTAACCAAGATCCTATTTATAGGAGAATGGAAAGGATACTTATCTTTGCATAAATGCAATAAAATATAATATATTCTATTTATAATCAAATAAAATAAAACTTTATAAAGAGTATTACATTTTATATAAAAAGTTTTACTATGCAAAACACTACGCAGAACACTATGCAAACACTATATGCGTAATAAAATATAATATATTCTATTTATAATCAAATAAAACAAAACTTTATAAAAATATCCTGTTATATAAAAAAGTTTTACTTATCTGAAATCTTACGCAAGCATTATGCAAATATTATCGCATAATAAAATATAATATATTCTATTTATAATCAAATAAAACAAAACTTTATAAAAAGTATTACTTTTTTTATATAAAAGGTTTGCTTTTATTACATTTATAATAATAATAAAACAACATTTATCACCATTATTATAATTCACAATATTAATCGACTGAGGGTCGCTCCCAAGAAAGAGGGACTTTCCAATAAGGATTTCTCCTATTGGCGGCGTAATTAGGTGACCAAACCTCTCCTCGATGTAACTTCTAGACATCGTCGATATTACAAATAATATTATTAATAACTTTGTCGTTTCAATTATTGATTTAATAATATATAAAATATCGACAATAATTGAATCAAATAACGTGAGATACTATGCGATAATTCTTTGTAGAATAATTGAACAAAACCGCGAGTGACTTCTCACGTAAGCATCAATAATCAATACCGTGTGCTACTCTTGCAACCACGCCAGACATCGCATCTTTTACTAAAGAGTAGTTCAACAGTTTTAACGGTAAAACTTCCGCATTATTTTTCATAAAAATATATTTGTCGTTTTCAATCAAAATAATGATTGATCGTTGTCTGGATATTCCGGATATGCATGAAAAGAATATCCTCACCAATCGAATATTACACAACAACTTGCATACTTTTCAAAATTTATAAATATTACCCATATTTATAACATTATCTCAAATTCACACCATAATTTTGAAAAAATATTTGAGAAAATTAAATCTTTATTCGTAAAATTTGAGATTTTACTTTTTAAAGTTAATTTGAGATGTTTTTAAATTTAAAATTAGTGTGATTTATTTAACTTATAATTAATATAATTAGTAATATTTTTTAAAATATTGTATAGTTTTTATAATTATTTTCTCTAAAATTAAATGTATTCTCATATTAAGTTTAAACATTGGGATTGAAAAGGAAAAACTTTCGGTTGTTGATGACAAAAAGAACAGGAAAAGGAACAAAGCTAATTCTCTTAATTTCTTATATTTATTTTACAACATGATTTATATTATATCACATAAAATATTTACAAAATCAAATTATATTATATCATATAATTTATTTACAAACACAATAAAGAAATACTTAATATGAAACCAACTAAAGAATACTGAATTTTATAACCTATCAAACAAATACTACTAATTATGAAATACTAACTCCTTTTATAATTTGAAGAAGTAAAATAATTACTTCGTTTTGAAATATAATATTATTATTTATTTTTAAAAATTATCTTAATATATTTTTAAATTATTAAAGTAATATAATAAAAATATTATAAATTATTTAAAAATACTAATAATTATAAAATTTATTATTTCTTTCGATTGATCCAATATGGGAGGTCTAAATTTATTATTTCGTAATGTTAATAAAAAAATAGTTAATTAGTTTGGACCTATTTTTTTTTTTAAATTAGGGTTGAAGCTTTAACCGACGCAAAAAATTTAAATAGTTAACGAACCCAAATGGTATCAGTTTATAAACCAAATTCTCACTTCTCACTCTGAGCCGTTTAACCTAGAGCAAGAAATTGGCTCTCGCCTATCAGTAATCGATTTTTCTCTTGCGTGTTGAAAACTCAAAAGGTATGTTACGATCTGATTTATTTAGTCTAAGTGTTGAAATTGTATGATTATGAAGTTTTTAATTTGCAATTTTGTATCTGAAATATGTGTTGTAAGCTTTTAACATTTTCTTCTCAGTCCAGTCGACAAAAAATTTGGGGATCTGACTTTAGAACCCTAAAATTGATCTGAATCTGTGTTGCAACTTTCTGGGTTGGCTATACTCTGGCACGTTAAAGCATGTTATTCTTCTTCTTTCTTCTTGGTTTCATTTAGCTTCTTAGTTTATTTTTCTTGATTTATGGTCCTGGGTGTTCTAGATTAGGCTTAAGTTGATGTGGGTTTCTTTATTTCTATACACATTTTACACGTTTATTAATAGCTGACTTAATACTTAAAACAACTACAGATTTGGGATGTTTTCATTTGTTGCTATGGTGTGTTTCTGTGTTTTCTTGTGTTAGGATTTTTGATTAAAAGTGACTATGGGTTACTTATAAAAACAAAATTAAAAGAAATAGGGACTGATTTTGCTTATTTCTGGTGTTTGATTTTACTTATTTCTGTTTAGATATGCTTATTTCTGGATCTTGGAATACTTTATTAACCTGAGCACAAAGTGCTGTAAGATTAGCTTGCTTATTGTAAAGATTATTTGGGTTAGATGACAATAACACATCATCTTTTTTTTTTATTGATTACATGTCATGCATATTTTCACATATTATTGACAAAAAAAATGTGTTTTGCATCTTCTCTTTTGTCTGTTTTCTTTTTCCTTTTTCCTTTTTCTTTTTTTGGTAGATAAGTTTTGCTCTTTATCTTGAAATTGAATGCTTAGTAGTTTGATGAATACTGAAGGAGATGCATTATCTTTAACGCAGTGACCATGAAAACAGATTCTTTATGCATTCTCTCTTTTCTCTACCATTATAGTGTTTACCTAATCTCACTCAAGTTCCTTTTCCAATTAAAATAGTCTGCTTACTATTGTACAACCATTAGTATTAAATGTTGATATTAATCTTACAATTTAAAACTGAAGGTGTATAAGAACTGTCACTTTATGCTTGCTACAAGATTAGTCTTGAAAGGGTACTGCATTAGTGAAGAGAAAGTTGAAAGGGTAAAATTGAATCCTTTCTTTAATATGATTCTCTGTTTATAATATTCTTAATCTTATTTGTATGATATTTTGTTGGTCTAATTGGCCATAACTTTTGTTTTGTTTTGGTTCTTCAGAGAATCAAATATGTTCGTTTGACTGCCGAACTTTTTTCCTTATTATCGGTTGATTTAGCTTAATTTTCACGCTGATTGATAGCTCATATACAGTAAGCTTAGTTATTTCTCAGATCATTTGAAGATTTTAATTGAAATACTCATGGAGATGAATTTAGTATCTGAAGTTATAGATCTAAAGTTTGTGTCCTAAAAATGATCTTAGTGAAATGATGTGATTGTATGTATATAGTATATTTTTGTGTTTGTATGCTCAATGCTGTGAAGTTCTGCTTTCTTATTCAAGCTTTGACTAATGTTAGGGTTTGTTTGGCTGAGTGGAAAATAATTTTACATTTTAGTATTAATATTTCAGCATATAAAGTTACTTGGGCATAGTAGTTTTAATTCATTTTTTTTTTGTAAATAATTTGAATGAATTTTATATTAGGTGATTGATAAACGAATTCGAATATAAATGGAAACGGATATTATCCGTATTTGGATATAATTCCAAATACCGGATACGGATAATAATTTTGAAATCCGTTGGATACGAATACGGATAGCGAATTAATTTTCCGGATACGGATACCACTATATCCGGATTCGTATATATTCGTATACTATCATAGTATGAACTGTGGGATAAATTTAAGAACAAGGTATCGTTTATACTAGCACTAAAAATGTGCATTACTTTTTAGAAAATTAATAATATACTACTTCCGTCCCATAATAAGTGCTTTTTTAGCTTAAATCACACATTCCAATACACAAGCTAAAATAGCAAAAATACCCTTAATATATTTTCTTTGAAGTTGAAGAGTTAATGAGTGTCATTTAATTGTAGTGATGGTAAGATGCAATAAATACCATTGAATGCATAAGGGCATATATGAGAAAATATTGCAAAAATTGTATTGGAGTTCTAACACATCACTTATTTTGGGAAAAAATATTAAGCCTAAAAAAGCACTTATTGTGGGACGGAGGTAGTATTTGTATTTCAATTATAACATGTCTTAAATAAATTTATTAGACATTAACACTTCGTTGTATATATTATTTTCTTTGCAAACCAAGACATAGGTTTTTGTGTATTAAAAAGTTAGTTATTTAGAATTTCTTTATATATATTGGCAAAAAACTTTCTTCTCTTTTTATTTAAAATATGTTATATAAAAAACCTCGCCCCTAGAGCTGATTATTTTAGGTCTGCCAATGCATACAAGGACATGCTCAGGTTCTTGATATTTCTAACTTTCAGTGTCAGGGTTTGGTCATTATTTTAGCATATTCATTTCGTAAAACAACTTTGGATCTTAAGAAGGAAACCGTTGTCTGAAATGCAATTGTTTCCTTCTGTTCCTCGAATACGGTTAGCAAGCTTTTTAATTTTCTGTGAAAAATGTTGGGCTTAAAGGTCTTTTCCCCGCTTCAAGTTGTTTTGTACAGACTCATGCATGTGTATGATTCACTCAAATGCTGCATTATATATTGCTACCTGGTGTTGAATATTCAGTTATATAATTCCACTCGATGTGAAGCTTTGATCTTTCTAGTCTTGTTATAGCTTTATTGCATCTTCATATGTTCTTAAATATGTTAGTGCCAGATTTCATTGCTCCAGATAGAGATGTTAGGTGTATTCTCATAAAATTTGCCTGAAAATTATTAAGACAGATAAATCTGCAAAGATTATTAGACTATTAGAGTAGATTTTATATTAATTTTTTAAGTCATATTGTTTACGTGGAGTTACTGGGTTCTTGTTGGTGTTGTTCATTCTAGAATTTACCATTTGTTTCGCACATTGTATTGTCTTTGCCTCTTCGGGTAGCGGTTTGTGCTCTTTCTTGTGTTTGGTGATGGGTTTATGTTTGTATTTGTTTTTCTGTTTAAATTAAGTTTTGATCTTCAATTGTTTTTCTACAACAGGAATTTATCATTCTTATGATTTTTACACTATTTGCATTTCTCTTTCTTTGTTTATCAAGTTCACACACGCATATATATATATATATATATGTATATATATATATATATATGAAAGATTAATATATCTTCTATGTCTTTCAGGTATAAAGCCCTTAAAGCGAGTTTTTTTTAATCTTCTGTTTCTATATCTCCAGCCATGGTTTGTTTCTTGATTAATAATATTTATATATACTGTTCAAAGTCATTAAATTGTAGTTCATGTCTGTTCACTAACTTGTTGGATTAAAATTGTTGAATACAGCCGCAGGGAGATTATATAGAGCTGCATAGGAAGAGATATGGCTATCGCCCTGATCACTTTGAGCGTAAACGCAAGAAGGAGGCTCGTGAAGTTCACAAGCGTTCCCAAATTGCTCAAAATGTGCTATTTTCTTATCTTCTACTCCACATATATATATATATATATATATATATAAAGTGTTTTGTGTAAAGTTCTCATTTTCTATTTAATTTTAATGGAACAGGCTCTGGGTATCAAGGGTAAGATGTTTGCTAAGAAACGCTATGCAGAAAAGGCCCTAATGAAGAAAACGTATTATTTCCTTCTGCCTCCAATATTTAGTTTAACATTCATATTTGTTTTTTAGTATGTTTAATTTCTTGATTAATATGCTGTTATCCTCTAAAATATTTTTTGCTAATTGTTTTTGTTATTTGTATAACTGATATTGAATGTTAAGATTTTTTAATAATGGTGAACTTAATTAAAATTAGCAGGTGTCTATTTGTTAGACAAGTGTGGGAAATGTTCCTCCCAGATTTATCATGAGAAATTCTGAATGTGAACAAGTGAGAATTGCATGTTCATTGACGTGGGATCAATTATATAGTTGGGGTGACTATTTGTTTTTTTTATGTTTATGCTTTTTTCTCTCTTTTTCTTTTTCTTTTTCTTTTTCTTTTTCTTTTACCTTTTAGGGTGAAGGGAGGGGGATAGGGTTGGTCTGTGCAAACTATTTGTGTAATCAAACTCTGTTAAAGTGACTGAACATAGTCATAGTCAATGGCTACTAGCTATCTTTTTTTTCTTTTTTTTTTTATCTTTTTGGGTGTGGAAACCCTTCGAAGACCATGAGATGGAGTGATAGATAGATTGTGAATTCATCTAAGAAGTAAAACTACGGAACATATTGAGAAAAAGATTGTGTGTCCGATATCCCTATGCTTTTTATACTGCACATGTAGCTGTTGTAGTGTCACTGAGTTATACTTGTTGATTATTTATGTATCATGTCAATAGATTGGCTATGCATGAAGAATCTACTAGCAGACGCAAGGTGGATGATGATGTTCACGAAGGAGCTGTTCCTGCATATCTTCTTGATCGTGAGACTACAACACGTGCAAAGGCATGCTATATTACACATTGATTTCTTATGGCCCCTACTATTCTTTTGGCATATATTTTTTTCTTGATAAGTAGCTATTAGTAGGTGCTTTGGACTGTTCTGTATTAATTGTTACTATTATTTAATATTACCACATTCTGTATGCAGGTTCTTAGCAACACAATAAAGCAGAAGAGGAAAGAGAAAGCTGGGAAGTGGGAGGTGCCTCTGCCCAAGGTAGGATCAATCAATTTTCTCTTCTTTTCTCCTTTTTTTATTTTCATTATTTGCATTTCTATTTTTATGGCATCTAGCAGTGAAACCAACAGTCGTTTGTGCCTGTTAGTGTTGAGCATAGAAAGTTGATCCTTTGTTCTTTCTTTTGGTGGAGTGTGAGATTTCGTAAGATTTGCCTCTAATTAGTAAAATGCAACAAACTTATTCTCTTACCCTACTCTTTTAAGCCTACAAACTTTTGGTCTGGAGCTGTGCTTCACAGAATATTTGTGTTTCACTGAACTTCAAATTCTCTTGAAGTTTTAATAAAGTTGAATATGGATTGGAGCTGAAGCACATGGCTAAAAAATTTGTTCAAATGAATGCAGAACATATAAGATCTGAAATATTGTGAAAGAGATAGGAATTTACCATTCTATCTTTCTTAATTCTTAGAGTGTGACGGGTGAAGGGTCCAAAATTCTGAGCTGAACCTTGGCTCATTGTCCTTTCATTTTAAGTCATTTCTACTACAGATGTAAATGCATTTATTTGATAAGGAGTTAGTCCTTCTAGTTTAGTCCTTCACTTTATTACAAACAACTTGTTGAATGGGGGCTATTTTAACATTACAGGTCAGGCCTGTTGCTGAAGATGAGATGTTTAAAGTGATTAGAACTGGCAAACGAAAAAGTAAGTACTCTGTGATCTGGTTTTTTGAGTCTCTTACTAATTAGAATTCATGAGGTGTGAAAATTTGTGGTAGAAAGTTCAGTTATATATATGCCAGTTTCTACAATCCATATGATGGTCTCTGCTTCCCTTTCTTTTGCAGCCAAGCAGTGGAAAAGGATGATCACTAAGGTCACATTTGTTGGACAAGGCTTTACAAGAAAACCTCCAAAGTATGAGCGTTTCATCCGTCCTACTGGGTTGCGTTTCACCAAAGCCCATGTTACACACCCTGAACTTAAATGCACTTTCAATCTTGAGATGATTGGAGTGAAGAAAAATCCTAATGGTCCAATGTATACATCTCTTGGTGTTGTGACCAAAGGAACCATCATTGAGGTAATCATTGTTTTTCTTGATCGTCTAATAAAATATTTGACCTGATTTTACTAAATCTTCTCATATTATGAACCTTCAGGTGAATGTTAGCGAACTAGGTCTGGTTACACCTGCTGGAAAAGTTGTATGGGGTAAAGATATATTTGTCGCTTTTGTCTATTGCATCAACTTTGTCCGATCTGACTTTCTGTGGTTTATTGGTATATTCTTATATATGTTTTGAAATGGGTCAATGCAGGGAAGTATGCTCAAGTGACAAATAATCCGGAAAATGATGGGTGCATCAATGCAGTCCTCCTCGTGTAGATGGGTTAGTGAGAAAAGCTGCAGGTGTCGACCAGAGTCGGTACACTATGTAGTGAAGGTAGTTAGAACTACATTGTATCAAATTTTCTGGAGACTACAATACTGTATCCTGTTCCTCCCATCTCATCCGAGGGCGCTACAATATTATTCTGCATTCGGTTTTTGCTTGTAGGTTTTTTTAACTTTTTCGGTAACCCGATATTATCTGCTGTTAACATGAAATACTTTCAATGTTCAGTTTCGTCTCGAGGTCTTTTCTGCATTTGGTTGATTTTCCTGCATAGTCCAAAATTAGTAGAGTGAGTTCTCAGGTCATGTGTAATGAGTTCCTCCTTAAGCTATCTTTGATGCATCAATTTGAGAATTTTTCATTGCACACTCCATTTGATTTAATAACTTGTTACATGGTGTAAATGTAGTAGCTTTACTAAAGACTAGGCAAAACTGAATATATTTGATGTAACATTTTTTAAATATATTTGCTTGATTTGTTGCATTAGTATTTAGTGAATCAACTGCAATATCTATTTCATGAAGGGAGAAGGTCAAAAAACTTACTTCTTGAGGCTCCATCACATTTAACTTTAAAAAAAAAAAAAATTCAGTGTGCACTTCGTATTCTACACCTTTATTTTTATTTTATTTTTATCGAAATGACGCCAATTGTATCATTCGATAGAAAGGAACAAACCCCTCCTTTCACTATTTGGCCATGGAATTGATTTCAAAGGACATCAATCGTGGAATACAATATCGAAAGAATCGAACTAAATGAGCGAGACTTGAAAGAAGTCTTCACATGTCTTGAGGCGGAAGACTCACTGAGGTTACTCATTTTGGGAATTATCGAGGGATTAGATTGGTGGTTAGAATGACGACGATTTGGGCATTATTCGAGTAATTAAAGGTATTTTTAAAATTTTCTCTGAGGTCACATGTCAAGCACAAGACCCAGACATGTAACCACTTTCTAAGAAGCTCTATAAATACTCCCTCTATTCTAATATAAGGAACCTTTTGACTCTCTGAATTGAAAACACTTGAGTCTCTCTAGATCCTTGATACTCAAGAAGGCTCTCGGATTCTAAGAGTTCTGTTACGTGTTACTAGAGTAATTGCTCACTTGTTTTTCTTCTCTCTCAATTCATCAATCAATTTCGTACTTTTCGTGGATTTCTCTTCTTCTCAGCCAACATGAAACCCTAATATTAGCAAGGTACGATTTCTTTGCCCACGTTTTTTTGGCGACTTTGCTGGGGAATGTGTACAATTCTTGAAGGGTATGCCCACAACTTGAAGTGGGAGAACTATAGGAAGAGTTTCACCAACAACAAGCATTACTTCACAGGATCCAGTTCCAAAGCAAGCAAATCGAGTGTTCCAGAGCACGAATCTAGATTTCGCTCATCCCATCTTAGAAGACGCTTCAGAAGGAAGTTCAATATCACCATACATGACTGATCAACAACAAACAAATGTCACACAAACAAGCACGGGAAGGCAAGGTGATGAAGCAAGCAGAGAGTAGACCATCACGAACGATGTGCAATTGGAGATGCTCAAGGCATTGAAGGAGGCATAGGAAGGACATGGGATGATGATGACTATGATGCTAGAGATTCAAAGGAAGCAAGAAGAAATGGGGAATTTTCGTAAGCAGTTGATGCAAATCCTCACTTTTAAGGCCATGTTCCCAAGAAGTTCGTAGGGGGAATGAGCAGGAGTGGAGGACAACAACAACAACAACAACAACAACAACAAAGAGAATCAGACTGCGCCTCTAGCAATAGAGAGTCATCCAATTCCAATCATCAACTAGGAGCCCCAAAACAGTGGTGACGTGCCACAACCTAAACTGGAAGCAAACTAGCCCCAATCAAACATCATCCCGACAACACTCCCAACACTTTCACAAGTGTACATACCGACTGTCCCGAGCCATACCCAATGAAGAAGCCATCAAATACAACTAATACAAGTTCTGCAGGATGCAAGTCTACACCAGCTAATTTCTTTACCATACACACCGCCAACACATCAATACATCACAACACCCCAAATAGTCTATACCACGAGCCAAAATGTGACGAAAGATGATATGATCAATCAACTTCGCAAGCAGACATCTCGAACGTCGGAGTTGGACTTTACTCCACCCTACCCGATACACATTCAGAGATAACCTTACCTGACAAGGTATATTCAGCACCCCCCACAGTTTTCAAAATACAATGGGGAGAAATGAAATGTTAGGGAACATATTGTTAGGTTTGTGGAGTTGATGTCTCCATAGTTGGGTTTAGTTGAAGTGAGCAACCACAACTTATTGATGAGGGAATTCAATAAGACCTTGACGGATGGTGCCTTCAGTCGGTACTATAACTTGGAGAAAGGATCAATCCATGATTGGGATGATCTAAAATTACAATTTTTAAAGAAATTTTTCTATATGCAGAAAAAGGTAACCATTGTAGAGCTCATGTGATTCAAGCATAAGCCGAATGAGGAGCTGTCAGATTATGTGGACAGATTTAGGGCTCAAGAACAGAAGTGTGCAGAACCAATTGAAGAAAAGAACTTGGTGAACATATACAACAATGGTGTCATAGATACTTTCAAGCCCCACCTTATTACGAAAGCCTGTAATTCATTCGCAACTCTTTCTTCTTTCGCACAAGATTTGGGAAGAATCATGACATTGCCCACAAAACCATGCGACATGTTACATGGAAGGGCAAGAGGACAACTATTGTGGCTTTGGCAGATTCTCAGCCAAAACCACAAGGGGGCAAGAGGGAGAAGAATTAGAAAAAAATTTGAACGAAGCAGAAGAAATCCTGGGGATAAGTATACGAGAATGCCAATCTCGGAGGCTATTACATATAGTGAAAAGGCATTCAGGGACCTGTATGAACAATGGGTAGAGCATGGAGTGGTAAAACCTCTAAGGCCCAGATTTGTTGTGATGGAAGAGATGAAAAAAAAACTGAATTTTTGTGTTTATCACCAATACGCAAGAAATTCCACTATGGACTATTATAGTCTGTGGAGGATATATCATGAAAAGTTAACAGCAGGAGGAATCGAACTAGGAAAAGGAAGCAGCGTACATGATAAGTCATTGTCAAACCGGAAAGGAAAAGAAATGTGCAACACTATTGCTCATAGTGAATCACCAGGAGTGGAGATGATGGAGAATTTAGAAGTGATGGAAGAAACAGAGGATGTTGATCCAGGCTTGCAGGTGACTGCGTTAATGAACAGAGCTAGGTTCAGCAAGTTTTTTGATCAAATAGGGTTAGCCAAAGAAACAAGGATAGAAACAACCACGATAACCATTAAAGTTGTCGAGTCGCAAGAGACCCGCATAGCTGTAAGTAAAGGATTTGTGAAGACGATGGAAGAATAAGAAAATAAGATATGTTTCTCTAAAGCTGATAGAGAAATAAGATAGCCGCACAACATACTGCTGTATGCGACAGCTGTAATAAATGGCATAGAAGTGCGAAAGGCGTTAATTGATAATGGAGCGTCTGTAAATATTATGTCCTACAATATGTTTAAACGGTTAGGCCTGTCTGAGAAGAGAATTGTGAAGGAACAGACAAACAACACATGATTTGCTAACCAAAGAACAAGAACCCTTGGACAAGGTGGATATGCAAGTTGGGAAGATCTGGGGACCTGTAATGTTCCATGTGACAGAGGTGGATGCAACATATCATTTCTTGCTAGGAAGGGCTTGGCAAAATGACTACGGGATAGTACCCTCAGTCTTTCAGCAATGCCTACAAGCTATTTGGAAAGGAAGGGAAGTGAAGGTACCTGCAACAAGGAATCCATTCGGACCGGAGAAGGCACACATCATTGAAGCAACTTTTTCTGATGATGTCGCTGAAGAGGGAGAGAATCAGATTGTAAAGCCTGACTCTTTAAGGCTAGTAAGTTGGGAGGAAGTGGAGGAGAATAAGTTTGTGCCTGCGAGGAAGGAGAAGAAGAAGACCTCGGAACAAAGAGAATGTTCCAAAAAGAAGAAGCCAGTAGTGGTGGACTTTGAGAAGGAAAAAAAGGAGAAAAGAAGAGGGCAACAAACCCTAAATATGCCAGGAACACAATAAATGCCAAGCGGATAGCCCAATCAGAAGCTGGCAAAAAAGATGGAAGAAAAGAAGAACAAAGGACGGTAGACACCTGAAATTGCACTTTCTTTATACTAACTCTACAGGAAGATAAAAACATAAGTTTACCCTGGTGACAACCCTGTGGAAGGGCAAAGGTGCAACTTTGTCCCAACATCAACACCTTCAATTCAAGGATCACAAAGCTGAGGAAGATGTCATAAGAAGACACCACAACAATCCAATCACAAAGTTGAGGAAAAGGTTATAAGAAGCCACCACAACAATCCAAAGATCAAAAAGTTGAGGACAAGGCCATAAGAAGCCACCACAATAATTCCAAGCTGCCAACTACCCAAGACATGTCAGTTGACTATCCTCAGACGCCAAAAGATACCTTTCTGCTTATTGCTTCATCTTCCCGGGCCTGGAAACAGTCTGGCTCAACGTCGTTGCGTAGCCTTAGGAAAGAGCTTTTCGGAATGGGTCAGCACAACTTCCAACTATTCCCAGATCAGAAGATAAAAACGATCGAAGGAACGAATTATGGGACTGCGGGACCCACGAGGCCCAATAGCAGGTGCAACCGCGGCTGGCTCCGAGGCCCATATTAGACCAACAGCTGCTCATTTTTGCAGGAAAAAAAAACAACGATTCTAGAGAGAGAGGCTCGGGTTTAGCTACAAAATTCCTAAATCTAGCTTTATATACTTAGATCTCTTGCATATAGAGTGATACAACACAGATCCAAGTCAAAGGAAGTTTGTTTCTTAATTCCCCAAGGTGAAAATCATGTCTTTGTTCATTTCCTTGTAAATCTAGTTAGATCTAGTAGATCTCGTGCGATATTGTGCTTATATATAGTTATAGTTTCAATCCTTATACTGAACTTGGTGGTTTATTTATAGATCTATCTATTTTACCGATTATTTTACTTGTCTAGAGTTAAATATGAAATCTTTTCTCTAGATCTACCATAGATCTAGTCCGATCTACCCCTTAGCTGGTTTTAAAGCTTTAAAGTTTGAACCTTTATGCTAGATCGGCTTGGATCTAGGTTAGATCTAGTCATTTTAAATCAATTTTAAATACTCCACAAAACCCTAGATCTGCATCTAGCGGGGATGAGGTTCTAACTAGTCGCGCTAGGGATTTTAACAAGTGAATCACCTGAAAACGAGTTTATGATACATTTTTTATATCCATTTACATTAAATCTTGATTATGTCATTGCATAGATCTAAGGGATCGTAGATCTACAGATTTATTCCATCGATCAAAGATCTCGTTCAGGGATCTCATCAATACATATAGTGTAAGACCCCAAATTATTAATAAATAAAATTTAATTTCCTCTATTTATTATTTTGAAATAGTAAGGGTTGATTTGATTAATGTGGTTAGTTATGAGTAAAATGCGCAAATATTTCAAAAAAGCAAGTGGTTATAAAAATATTCATTGTTGTCGGGGAATATTCGTTTGGTCGTGGAATATTCTTCATGTCGGGGAATATTAAATGCGATTTGTATGACCTTTTGTGGGTCCCATAATGAGAAAGTGATTGGATGAAGAAAATGACAAGTATAAGTTGTTTATAAATAATCTGGCAGTAGTTATTACCAATAATCTTCGTTAAAATACTCGGTGGTTAAAACACAAGATGCTTATTACCGGTATTGCACCAATTATTGATTCTTACGTAAGAAGACACTACTCAACAAATGTTACAAGAGTTAATTCTTGTCAATATTTTATTTTATTGATTCAATAATTGCTACGTTGATATTTTATATTATTGTTGTTTCAATAATTGTCACTACACAAGTATTTTCCATTATCAGAACAATAATTCATATTATTTGAATAATATTATTAGATAACATTATTGGCAATGTCTAGAAAGTTACATCAAGGAGAGGTTTGGTCACCTAATCAAGGCCAAGTAAGGAGAAATCCTTATCGAAAGCCCCTCTTTCCTGGAACCGCCTGGTACAAGATTGTGATTCGTAATATTATTTATGAATAATTAATTATTAATTTATATGATGAGGAAAATATTCATTTTATGTGGATATAGATGGAGAAAATTTTTAAAGTGACAATTGTTGAAAATCGATATTTTATCTTTTCTGATAAAATAATATTTTATTATATTATTATAATATAATAATGATGATATTTTTATAATGAATGTGGGATATATGAGTATATGAGGAGGAAGAGTATTTTTGTTGCATTAAATGATTAAAACATGTTTTTCATGTTAGTGGACCCCATTTCTTGACTGAAATTTGATTATAGCCTGTAAAATCGCCCGTTTGTGGATTTCGGTCAATTTTTGTTTGAAATTTAGAAAAACTTTCTTTTGCAAAGTTGTAGAGAATGGAATTTCCTATGGAAAGGACATGAAGTTTGATTTTTTCTGATAAAAGGGCTATTTATTATGAATTATTAAAGTTCCGAAGTTCAAATAATTAATTTTTGGAAGTTTTAAATATTTATTTTAACAAAAACGTTTTTTGTGATTTTGGTGGGTTGGTGGCTGATGTCTAGACCAAAAAAGTGGGCTAAGAAAAATTTATATAAATATATTAATATTTTATTAAATTTTCGCTTTGGTGTTCTAAGCATTTTCTATAAATAGGGGTGCTTAGGTTAGAATTGAAAAATCACACCGTAAATTCTTCTCTCTCTTTCTCTCTTGATATATTGAGCGTATTCTTGTGAGTATTTTGATACTTTGAGTGTTGTTATACTGGTGCAAGTTTCCTTCAAAGACTATATTCAAAGATTCCAAATGTAAATCTTATTTCTTTCAAGTAAGGGATATTATTTTTTAAAATGATATTATTTCTTTCAATATCATTATGCCAAAATATTGGGAGTATTTTTCTTGTGAAATTCTTGTCTTTTAGTGTATTTGAGTTCTTATTCACGAATCTTTAATTTATTCACAGAAAAATTAAATTTTTCGTTTTTCGTCCAAAATATCTATTATGGATACTAGCTTTGATTGTATCCATGTTTTGATCATTCTTGAATTTTACTCTACTATGATTATTTATGAGGTATTTTTGGACATGGATAAACCGAAATACGAATCCTTAATATTTGTTATTTTGTTTCACTGGATTCGTTTCCTTTAAAATATTTTTCATCATCCTCAGTCCTAAATGATAATATTATTGAATATCTTTGGCCTGTAGTGCAAAGATGAATGATTTCTGATGAATATCTTTGGCCGTAGTGCAAAGATGAATAGGTGTTTAGATGAACATGACCATCTGATGAATATCTTTGGCCTGTAGTGCAAAGATGAATATTTGATTCCAGATATATATTGATTGATGTTACAGAGATAAAATATCGACGATGAACTTTTAAATTCATATATAGAAGATAGTAGATTTCATTCTCTACTTAACTCTTCTAATGAATTATTATTTTCATTGCGAATATTGATTTAAACCTGGTTGTCTATTGTATTCTATTAGATTTTTCCTGTTGAGGACTAACGATAATTTGTTCTATGTTATCTTAGTCATAATGTTCTTTTTGGGCTAGTTGAGCTCACCCTTTTCTTTTTGTTCCATTTTTTTCTTCTTAGAGGCGAGAATGTAGCAGTACTTAGTGGGTGTGGAATGATGGTTCTAGAAGTTGTTTTAGTAGTCCTCACTATTTTGTAAAATAGTATATCAATAATTGTAATGAGGACTTATTTGAGTGTGGATATTGTCTAGACGACAATATTTGTAATTAAACTCATGATTTAAGTGTTATCGTATTTTTTTACGACAGTTGTATTAATAAAGTTGTAGTTGTTTCTGTACCATGTATTTGGTGACTCAGAATGGGTGTTGTATACCTATTTTGGGGGCGTCACAGTTGGTATCAGAGCTTAGGGATATGATCCTAGCGGAGATCGGGGAATAGAACTAGGAGGGGAGAGACGAGTAAATCCTTCGCTAGTGTGTCTTACCTAAGCTTATTTGTTGGTCGGTCATAATATAGGGGTATTATGTGATTTGTCAATTTGTTTAATTAACCCTTGTTTTATGGCAGTATTTAAGAATGGCAACTGAGAATGTTAACAGTGGAGTAAATGAGACCGTGGAGACGCCTGTACTCACCAACGAGGATAACGTGCAACAGGCTGACAATGTTCCTCCTGTGAACAACACCACTGAGCAGATGATGAACGATGGGATGTTTAGAAGCTTTTTGCAGTTCATGCAAAATCAGACGAAGGAGACTCGTGTTCAAAATACTGGGAGGAAATGATAGCGATTCACGGTTTGTCACATTGGCGATTCAAGAGTTGGGACCACCAGTGCAGGAGAAAGCGGATCCGATTATATGAGGAAACGAAGGTTCCATTCGCCACCTTTATGTTCCGTAATGAGGCAGATTACTGGTGGGAATCTGTGAAGCGTACCCATCCAGCCGCACTTAGCATGTCTTGGGAAACGTTTCAGAAACTGTTCAATGACAAGTACTTTCCTGAAAGTATTCGTCATATGAAGGAGGTAGAGTTTATTAGACTGGAGCAGAATAACATGACGGTGTCCCAGTACGAGGCGAAGTTTGCAGAGTTGTCCAGGTTTGCACCTCATTTGGTGGAGAATGAGGAACGTATGACGCGGATGTTTCTGAGAGGTTTGAAACCCGGCATACGTCAATATCTCATTTCATATAAATTTTCTCTGTATTCAGATGTTGTCAACAGGGCTCAATTATTAGAGCGAGATAACGAGTACGTTCAACCGAGGGACCACAACCCGAGGATCATCTGGTGGATGTGATCATCGTAACAACGATAACCCGGCGGAGAAAGAATAATACTGGACAAGAGCAACAACCACTCTAGTTGTAATCATGGCCATGAGAATAGAAGAAGCGAGTCGGGAAAGATTTTAAAAAGAGGAGATTCAACAATGACAATGTGAAGACGTCATCACCAGCAGCAATTGGTTCTAAGGGAGGAGAAACGACCCTTTGGTCGTCGATGCTATAAATGTGGAAAAGAGGGATATATACCCCAATTGGCCCACAACAGTTCAAGGTATGCTATAATTATGGAAAGGAAGGACATATCGCTCGAGATTGTACTGTAGTGAAACCAAGTCCAGTGGGGATGGTGACTCAAAAGGTTATCCCAGAAAAGTCAAAGTCAACGGTTCCTGGAAGAGCGTTTGTTGTGACTGGTCAAAATGCGAGGAACCAAAATGAGGTGATCACTGGTAAGCTAATCATAAATTCTTATGAAGTTTATACCTTACTAGATACCGGTGCTACCCATTCATTTATCTCTCCTACTTGTGCTCAACGTTTAAATTTGACTCCGGAGAAATTAGACTTTGACCTATCTGTGGAAACTCCGTTAAGAGAAACTTTCATCACATCCACTATTTATAAATCTTGTTTGATCCAAGTTGGTGCCATCACATTACCTGTTGATCTTATTTCTTTGAAAATACTTGCATTTGATGTGATTTTAGGGATTGATTGGTTAACCACTCATCATGCTAAAATTGATTATTTTCGTAAGGTTGTTAGTTTTCATATTCCTGAACAACCTGTTGTTCGAATTCAAGCAACTAAATCATTAAAATCAATCACTATTATATCAAGCCATAAAGCCATTCATTTATTAAAAAACGGATGTCAAGCTTTCTTAGCCCATGTTATGGATTTGAATAAAGACACGTCAGATTTGAATAATATTCCCGTTGTTAGTAACTTTCTTGACGTATTTCCTGAAGAACTTCCCGCCTACCCCTAACGTGAAGTTGAATTCTTTATTGATCTTGAACCTGGTACAAAGTCCATTTCTAAAACCCCATATCGAATGGCTCCTATTGAACTTCAGGAGTTAAAGGTCCAACTATAGGAGTTATTGGACATCGGTTTTTATTCGCCCCTAGTACATCTCCTTGGGGTGCTCCTGTTTTATTTGTAAAGAAGAAAGACGGGAGTATGCGATTTTGCATTGACTATCGAGAATTGAACCATGTAACCATCAAGAATAGGTATACGCTACCTCGCATTGATGACCTGTTTGAGCAGTTGCAAGGAGTACAATTCTTTTCAAAAATTGATCTTCGTTCTGGATATCATCAGCTGAAGGTTAAAACTGAGGATATTCCAAAGACAACCTTCAGAACTCGGTACGGGCATTATGAATTCCTAGTCATGTCTTTTGGATTGACTAATGCTCCTGCGAATTTCATGGATATGATGAACCGAGTATTCAAGGATTATTTGGATCAGTTCGTTGTTGTCTTTATTGATGACATCCTCATATATTCCAAGAGTCGTGAAGATCATGAGCACCATTTGAAAGTCGGTACTACAAAGGCTTCGTGATAACAAGTATATATATGCAAGTCAAGAAATGCGAGTTCGGCTCGAGAAAGTAGCATTCCTTGGGCACGTGGTGTCAAAACATGGAGTATCTGTTGACGTGCCAAGATTGAAGCAATACAAAGTGGGAGCAACCGAAGTCGGTGACTGAAGTACGTAACTTTCTGGGCTTAGCTGGTTATTATCGGAGATTCGTGGAAGGATTTTCTCGAATCGCTACTCCATTAACTCAGTTGACTCGAAAAGATATCAAATTCGTATGGAGCAAGGAATGCGAGAAGAGTTTCCAAGAGCTTAAGAGGAGACTCATTTCAAGACTGTTTTGGCAAATACCATCCGGGTTCGGATGGATTTGTTATCTACAGCGATGCTTCAGGCAAAGGGTTAGGATGTGTTCTCATGCAACGTGGGAAAGTCATAGCCTATGCCTCGCGACAACTTAAAGAATATGAGAGGAATTATCCTACTCATGATCTAGAGTTAGCAGCAGTCGTTTTCGCGCTAAAGATCTGGAGGCACTATCTATATGGGGAGAAAGTAGAGATATATTCAGACCATAAAAGCCTCAAATATTTCTTTGCCCAAAAAGAACTCAACATGCGGCAACGACATTGGCTCGAGCTATTGAAAGACTACGACCATACCATTCAATACCATCTCGAAAAAGCGAGCGTCAGTGGCGACGCGATTGAGTAGAAGATCATACGCGGGAACGAGTGCGATGTTGTCAACACAAAGGCCCATTTGGT
This sequence comes from Panax quinquefolius, assembly GCA_020205615.1. NCBI lineage: Eukaryota > Viridiplantae > Streptophyta > Magnoliopsida > Apiales > Araliaceae > Panax > Panax quinquefolius. The sequence goes on along the minus strand of CM035169.1, from coordinate 43,343,807 downwards.
GTGATTTACAAGAGATGAAGATAGAATTCAAGACTCCGGGGACCCATGCAATGATGTCAAGTATACGTATAGAACCAACTTTAATCGAAAAAGTTAAAGTTGCTCAAGCCACAGACCCGGAGCTGATGCGTATGAAGAAGAAAGTGCAAGAAGGTGCTATTCCAGAAGCAAGAATCAATGAAAAAGGAATACTTCGAGTCCACTCCAGACTTTGTGTTCTTAACGATTCTGATTTGAAGTATAAGATCATGGCGGAGGCACATAATACACTGTTTGCAATCCATCCTAGAAGTACCAAAATGTATCGTGATCTTCGACATACATTTTGGTAGAACAATATGAAGAGAGAGATTGCAAAGTTTATCTTGAGCTGTTTAACTTGTCAACGTGTAAAGGCGGAGCATCAAGTGCCTAAGGGTCCATTGTAACCACTTGAGATTCCGAAATGGAAGTGGAAACATATTACCATGGATTTCGTTACGGGTCTTCTGACGGTTTCTCAAAGCATAAATGCTATTTGAGTTATTGTTGATAGATTAACCAAGTCTGCTCATTTCTTGCCGATACGGGAGACTTATTCCCTTGAACGTCTTGCTCATATGTATATAAATGAGATTGTGAGATTGCATGGCATGCCAGTATCCATAGTTTCGGATCGTGACCCAAGATTCACTACAAGATTTTGGGGTAGCTTGCAAAAAGCTATGGGGACGGATTTACGATTTAGTTCGGCATACCATCCTCAAACAGACGAACAATTAGAGAGAACTATTCAAACTCTTGAAGATCTATTAAGACTCTGTGTCCTAGACTTCAAAGGGAGTTGGGATAAGTATTTATCGTTGGTGGAATTCTCTTACAACAACAATTATCAGGCAAGTATAGGTGTGGCTCCATTTGAAGCATTATATTGACGAAAGTGTCGCTCTCCAATATGTTGTGATGAGGTGGGTGAAGCAACATTGTTGGGACCCGATTTGGTACGTATGACTACGGAAAAGATCCAAATGATTCGACAACGTATACAAACGGCACAGGATCGACAAAAGAGTTATACGGATCTTCATCGAAAGGATGTGGAATTTAGTATTGGGGATCATGTATTGTTGCGTGTCACTCTATGGAAAGGAGTTACAAGATTTGGGAAAAGAGGAAAACTCAATCCACGATTTATTGGTCCATTTTAGATTCTTGACCGAGTAGGAAATGTGGCCTATAGACTCGGGTTACCTCAAAGTATGTCTCGTGTTCATAACGTTTTTCATATATTTGTGCTTCGTAAATATGTGAAAGACCCAAACCACGTTATTGAGTTAGAACCGGACGAGATAGCCGAAGACTTAACGTACGAGGAGGTACCTGTCAAGATCTTGGATAAAAAGGAGCATGTCCTACGCACAAAGGTCATACCACAAGTTAAAGTTTTGTGGAGGAACCATGCTATTGAGGAAATGACCTGGGAGTTGGAAACGAAAATGAAAGCGAGGTATCCTCATCTTTCGAAAAACACAGTATCGTACGTCAATTTCGAGGACGAAATTTCATAAGGAGGGGAGATTGTAAGACCCCAAATTATTAATAAATGAAATTTAATTTCCTCTATTTATTATTTTGAAATAGTAAGGGTTGATTTGATTATTGTGGTTAGTTATGGGTAAAATGCGCAAATATTTTAAATAAGCAAGTGGTTATAAAAATATTCATTGTTGTCGGGGAATATTCGTTTGGTCGTGGAATATTCTTCCGCTTGGGAATATTAAATGCGACAGTAGCGACCTTTTGTGGGCCCCATAATGTAAAAGCGATTGGATGAAGAAAAGCGACAAGTATAAGTTGTTTATAAATAACGACATAGTTATTACGCTATTATCTTGTTGAAATACTTCTATGGTTAAAACACAAGAAGATATCTGATTGCACCAATTATTGATTCTTACGTGAAAGAAGGCACTACTCAATAAATGTTACGATGAATTATTTGTTCAATATTTAATTTTATTGATTCAATAATTGCTACGTTGATATTTTATATTACTGTTGTTTCAATAATTATCACTACACAGTATTTTCCATTATCGGAGCAATAATTTATATTGTCTGAATAATATTATTAGATAACATTATTGGCAATGTCTAGAAAGTTCTATCTAAGAAGAGGTTTGGTCACCTAATTGCACGCCAGTAAGGAGAAATCCTTATTGGAAAGCCCCCTCTTTCCTGGAAACTGCCTGGTTGTCAGTATTGTGATTGTAAGACCACGAATTTTATGAAATAAAAGTATTCAATTTTTCTTATAATTACAATTCAGTAAATGGTTAAATTGATAAAAAGTTAAAGTTAAGGGTGATATATGAATTTTTTTCAAAAATACGCAAGTGGTTATAAAATATTCATTGTTGTTTGGGGAATATTCGTTTGGTCGTGGAATATTCTTTTTGTCGGGGAATATTAAATGCACTGACGGCGCAACCATTTGTGGGCCCTATGTGAGAATAAGCATCGGATGAAGAAAATGACAAATTAAAGTTTTTATAAATAACGTACAGAATCGTTACAGAATTAACATTGTTGGAATACCCGGTGGGTAAAGTAAAAAATGTCTGGCGTTGTTGAGCGAAGAGCATACCGATTATTACAAGTATTTTTGAATTATTGATTCTTACGTAAGAAGACACTTTACTCAATAATTGTTACGATAATTATTATTCAATATTTTATTTTATTGATTCAATAATTCTTTGCATTGAGATTTTATATTATTGTTGTTTCAATAATTGTCACTACACAGTATTTTCCATTATCAGATTAATAGTTCATATTATTTTAATAATATTATTAGATAACATTATTGGCAATGTCTATAAAGTTCTAAGGAGAGGTTTGGTCACCTAATTGCGCGCCAGTAAGGAGAAATCCTTATTGGCAAGCCCCCTCTTTCCTGGGAACGGTCTAGTTGTCATTATTGTGATTCTATAATATTATTTGTGAATAATTAATTATTAATTTATATGATGAGGAAAATATTTATTTTATGTGGATATAGATGAAAAAAAAAATTAATGTGACAATTGTTGAAAATTAATATTTTATCTTTTTCTGATAAAATAATTCATTTTAATATATTATTATATTTTAATAATATAATAATGGTGATATTTTTACAATGAATGTGAGATATATGAGTATATGATGAGGAAGAGTATTTTTGTTGCAAAAGATGTTTAAAACATGTTAAACATGTCGGTAGACCCCATTTTTTGACTGAAATTTGATTATAGTTGTAAAATCGTTCGTTTATGGATTTCGGTCAATTTCTGTTTGGAATTTGGAAAAACTTTCTTTTGCAAAGTTGTAGAGAATTGAATTTCCTATAAAAAGTCGTGAGATTCGAATTTTCTGATAAAAGGGCTATTTATTATGAATTATTGAAGTTCCAGATTAATTGATTATCATTTTTTGGAAGTTTTAAATATTTTTTGTAAGAAAAACGTTTTTATTGTTGGCCCATGTGTTGTTAGATGCTAAAATTCAGAAGTCAAGTGTGCGTAGGAATTTAATATATATATTAATATTTTATTAAATTTTCTGCTTTGGTGTTCTAAGCATTTTCCTATAAATAGGGTGCTTAGGTTAGAATTGAAAATCACATTTAAACTACTGATTTCTCTCTCTTCTCTCTCTATAATATCGAGCGTATTTTTGTGAGTATTTTAGTACTTTGAGTATTGCTATACGGTGCAAGTTCTTTTAACACTATATCCAGTATTCCAATCAGAAGTACTATTCTTTCTGAGGTAAGGGAGGTTATTTTCTTCAAAAATGATATTATTTCTTCAATATCATTATGCGAGAATGTTGGTTGGAAATTTTATCAAATTTGGAACTTTTTTTCATTACTATTCATGAGTTACTATTCATGAGTTCTTATTCATGAGTTACTATTCATTAGTTACTATTCACGAGTACTATTCATTTAAACGTGATGATGTTTTTTGTGAATTTTTTATCTTTTGGTGTCGAGTTACTATTCACGATACTCAGATTATTCACTATTCAACTATTCACCAAAAATGAAATTTCTTCTTTTGTCCAAAATATATATTCGGATACTATCTTTGATTGGATCTATGTTTTGGTCTTCATTTTTGAATCTTACTCCACTTTGGTTATTTATGAAGTATTTTAGAACGGGAATTGTTTAAAGTACGAATCCTTAATATTTGTTCTTTTGTTTCACTGGATTCGTTTTCTTTAAAATATTTTTCATTATCCTCATCCTAAATGATGATATAATTGAATATCTTTGGCCCTGTAGTGCAAAAGATGAATGATTTCGATGAATATCTTTGGCCCGTAGCAAAGATGAGCAGTGTTTAGATGAACATGATTAATGATGAATATCTTTGGCCTGTAGTGCAAAGATAACTTGTTGATGCCTGTAGTGCAAAGATGACTTGTTGATGAATATCTTTGGTCCGTAGTGCAAAGATGAATTTATTAGTAGGATTATGAACATAAACTGTGATTTGGTATAAACATAATCTTTGATGTTTTGTGATGAAAATTATCTTTGTCTGGATGAGAAAAGGAATTTAGAACTACAATTACGATTATGAAGTTATACATGTGATTGTGGGATGAGGAATTGTTGATTGATGTTACTGAGGATAAAACATTGTTGGTGGACTTTTAATATTGAGAAGATAATAGACTTTATAGTCTATTTGACTCTTCTAATGGATCGCTTCATTCCACGCAACTATGGTTAAAAAGTTTTATCATCTACCATATGTTCTAAATCTCGATTTATTCTTCGTTGAAGGCTATTGATAATTTATTTATCTTTAGTCATGATATTCTTTATCGAAGCTAGTTTGCTCACCCTTTTGCTTTACAATTCCTTTCGTGTAATAAAAGTGTAGGCATTTGGGTCGAGCGGGGGATAACAAGGAATAGAAGCGGTGGTCTATAGATGTTGAGGGTGAGGTGAATTTAACTTGGAAGGGTGTTTTGCAACTATCATACAAGATGTCTAATGACATACAACCTCGTGTCATCATAAGATGTGGTTGTGCTCATCCACTTGCTGAGTATATTTACAAGCACTACCTATATAATCTTGGTGTTTGTTTGGAGTTTAATTCCCAATTAGAGATAATGAAGATAATGATATGTCAAGAGAAGACTCATCATTGGGAAGAATATGATAGTAATCTTCTCGTTTTTCTTTGGGGTCTATTAGATTCAACTAAGGATAATTACGTGGGCCATATGATATCTACCATAACCTAAAATCACGGCCTCCCGTATACGAAAGTTTCTTGAGCACTTCCTAAAGATTCTAATTTCTAAAACAGCTTTTTGACTATACCTTTATGTAAGGTGTCATTGTGACGTCTTCTGATTGGTATATATTTGTATCCAAACTCACAGCATATGTGTTGTTGTATTTTGCACGACAATTATTGTAATAAAGTTGTAGTTGTTTTTCGTACCATGTATTTGGCGACTCAGAATGGGTTGGATGGAATGGACCTATTTTGGGGTCGTTACATTTGGTATCAGAGCTTAGGGATATGATCTCTGGCGGAGATCGGGATTAGAACTAGGAGGGGAGAGATGAGAAAATCCTTCGCTAGTGTGTCCTACCTAAGCTTAATTGTTGGTCGGTCATAATATATGGATATTATGTGATATGTTAATTTGCTTAATTAACCCTTGTTTTATGGCAGTATTTGAGAATGGCAATTTGAGAATGCTAACAATGGAGTGAATGAGACCGTGGGGATACCTCTAATCACTAACCATGATAATGTGATGTCGAGACGAAGAAGGAATTAGAGATATCCATGTGGTGAGTGAAGAATTGATAGTTGCATCTTGAGATAATCGCGCAGAGGTAACAAGTGAGAGTGAGGCGAAGAGGAAGAAGAGGTACCGAGGAGAGTTTATTAGAGGTATTATATGATCAAAATGTAGAATTTCAAAATCGTATTCATGAGTTAGAAGAGCAGGCAGAAGAACGACAGACGGTCGTGGAGAAAAAGGATGCAACAATTAAAGCTTGTGTTACCCGATATGTGATGCTTGAACAGAAGCATTATTTGGCAGAGTATAAGATGATAAAGATTGAACGAGTGAGAATAAGTGATGCATGGGCAAAAGCCGCACGACACGTGGATATTGTGGAAAGAGATGTTCGATCTAAGAAGGCTAAAATAGATGATATGAATTTCTCTTTTTGGAAAACAATTGGGAGAACCCAACATCGTGTTTTGAATTATCCTGTACATAGCGGTCAACCTGATTCGATATGGATCGAAGATTGATGATTCAGATCATGAATCAGGAGTACGACGAGGCAGTTGAGGGAGGAATATGCCCTATAGAAAAGTATATTTCAACGGTAGTGATGACGCCAAATGCTGCCCCAAACAAGTCAAAGCCGAATAGTTCGAGGGATAGCGGTTGTCATGACTTCCCAACAAATGAGGAACCCAAATGAAGTTATCACGGGAGATGAGCAATGGAGAAATCATGATGACCCGGGAGATAGAATCGAAATGAAAGCAAGGTATTCTCAACTTTTGAAATACGTGTACGTAAATTTGGGACGAAATTTCATAAGGAGGGAGATTGAAGACCCCGAATTTTATGAAATAAAAGTATTCAATTTTTTTATAATTACAATTCAAAGAAATGGTTAAATTGATAAAAGCGTTAAAGTTAAGGGTGATATATGAATTTTTTTCAAAAATACGCAAGTGGTTATAAAATATTCATTGTTGTTATTTGGGAATATTCGTTTGGTCGTGTAATATTCTTTTCGCTTGGGAATATTAAATGCATTGGCGCAACCTAAACCATTTGTGGGCCCCATAATGTAATAAGCATCGGATGAAGAAAACGACAAATTAAAGTTTTTATAAATAATGGCGTAATTGTTACCGTTAACACTGTTGGAATACCCGGTGGGTAAAGTAAAGTAATACGCGTTGTTGCACAAGAAGTATCACGGTATTGCACAGTATTTTTGAATTATGGATTCTTACGTAAGAAGGCACTACTCAATAATTATTACAGAATTATCGCTCAATATTTTATTTTATTGATTCAATAATTCTTTGCATTGAGATTTTATATTATTGTTGTTTCAATAATTTTTACTACATGAGATTTTCCATTATCGATTAATAGTTCATATTATTTTAATAATATTATTAGATAACATTATTGGCAATGTCTATAAAGTTCATTCATAAGGAGAGGTTTGGTCACCTAATTGCTTGGCCAAGAGAGGAGAAATCCTTATTGGAAGCCCCCTTTTCTGAGGAACTACGGTTGTCATTATTGTGATTACGTAATATTATTTGTGAATAATTAATTATTAATTTATATGATGAGGAAAATATTAATTTTATGTGGATATAGATGAAGAAAATTTTTAATGTGACAATTGTTGAAAATTAATATTTTATCTTTTTACGATAAAATAATTTATTTTAATATATTATTATATTTTAATAATATAATAATGGTGATATTTTACAATGAATGTGAGATATATGAGTATATGAGGAGGAAGAGTATTTTTGTTGCAAAAGATGTTTAAAACATGTTAAACATGCTCGGTGAGACCCATTTTTTGATTGAAATTTGATTATAATCGTAAAATAAATCGTTTATGGATTTTGGTCAATTTTTGTTTTGAATTTGGAAAAACTTTCTTCGCAAAGTTCTAGAGAATTGAATTTCCTATAAAAAAACGCAAGATTCAATTTTTTCGATAAAAGGGCTATTTATTATGAATTATTGAAGTTAGGATTAATTGATTATCATTTTTGGAAGTTTTTAATATTTTTGTTAGAAAAACTTTTTATTGTTGGCCCATGTGTTGTTAGATCTTTGAAATTCAGAAGTCAAGTGTGCGTAGGAATTTAATATATATATATTAATATTTTATTAAATTTTTTAATTTGGTGTTCTAAGCATTTTCCTATAAATAGGGTGCTTAGGTTAGAATTGAAAATCACACCAGAAACTACAGATTTTTCTCACTTTCTCTCTCTATAATATCGAGCGTATTTTTGTGAGTATTTTAGTACTTTGAGTATTGCTATACGGTGCAAGTTCTTTTAGCACTATATCCAGTATTCTAGTCAGAAGTACTATTCTTTCTAAGGTAAAGGAGGTTATTTTTTTCAAAAATGATATTATTTCTTCAATATCATTATGCCAGAATGTTGGTTGGAAATTTTTATCAAATTTGGAACTTTTTCATGTCGGAGTTATTATTCATGAGTTCTATTCACGAGTTCTATTATTCATGAGTTACTATTATTCATGAGTTCTTATTCATGAGTACTATTCATTAAACGTGATGATGTTTTTTGTGAAATTTCTATCTTTTGGTGTCGAGTTACTATTCACGATATCGGCACTTTATTCACGATACGACATTATTCAATAGAAAAATAAAATTTCTTCTTTTTGTCCAAAATATATATTCTGGATACTATCTTTGATTGGATCTATGTTTTGGTCTTCATTTTTGAATTTTACTCCACTCTGGTTATTTATGAAGTATTTTAGAACGGGAATTGTTTAAAGTACGAATCCTTAATATTTGTTCTTTTGTTTCACTGGATTCGTTTTTTTTAAAATATTTTTCATCATCCTCGATCCTAAATGATGATATAACTGAATATCTTTGGCCTGTAGTGCAAAGATGAATGATTTCTGATGAATATCTTTGGCCCGTAGTGCAAAGATGAACAGGTGTTTAGATGAACATGACCAACTGATGAATATCTTTGGCCTGTAGTGCAAAGATAACTTGTTGATGCCTATAGTGCAAAGATGACTTGTTGATGAATATCTTTGGCCGTAGTGAAAAGATGAATTTATTAGTATGATTATGAACATAAACTGTGATTTGGTATAACCATAATCTTTGATGTTTCAGGTGATGAAAATTATCTTTGTCCTGGATGAGAAAAGGAATTTAGAATTATAATTACGATTATGAGTTATACATGTGATTGTGGACAGGAATTGTTGATTGATGTTACAGGGATAAAACATTGTTGGTAGACTTTTAACATGGAGAAGATAATAGACTTTATAGTCTATTTGACTCTTCTAATGGATTATTCATTCATTTGCAACTATGGTTGAAAAGTTTTATCATCTACCATATGTTCTAAATCTACGATTTATTCTTGTTGAAGGCTATTGATAATTTATTTATCTTTAGTCATGATATTCTTTATCGAGCTAGTTGTGCTCACCCTTTTGCTTTACAATTCCTTTCTGTAATAAAAGTGTATTTGGGTCGGTTGGGGATAACAAGGGAATAGAACGGTGGTCTATAGATGTTGAGGGTGAGGTGAATTTAACTTGGAAGGGTGTTTTGCCACTATCATACAAGATGTCTAATGACATACAACCTCGTGTCATCATAAGACAGGGTTGTGCTCATCCACTTGTTGAGTATATTTACAAGCACTACCTATATAATCTTGGTGTTTGTTTGGAGTTTAATTCCCAATTAGAGACAGTGGAGATAATGATATGTCAAGAGAAGACTCATCATTGGGAAGAATATGATAGTAATCTTCTCGTTTTTCTTTGGGGTCTATTGGGTCAACCAAGGATAATTCTGTGGCCATATGATATCTACCATAACCTAAAATTATGGCCTCCCATGTACGAAAGTTTCCTTGAGCACTTCCCAAATATTCTAATTTCTAAAACAGTTTTTGACTATACCTTTATGTAAGGTGTTATTGTGATGTGCTACAGTTGGTATATATTTGTATCCAAACTCACAGCATATGTGTTATTGTATTTTGCACGACAATTATTGTAATAAAGTTGTAGTTGTTTTTCGTACCATGTATTTGGCGACTCAGAATGTGTTGGATGGAATGGACCTATTTTGGGGTCGTTTCAGTGATTCTATAATATTATTTGTGAATAATTAATTATTGATTTATATGATGAGGAAAATATTCATTTTATGTGGATATAGATGGAGAAAATTTTTAAAGTGACAATTGTTGAAAATCTATATTTTATCTTTTCTGATAAAATAATATTTTATTATATTATTATAATATAATAATGATGATATTTTTACAATGAATGTGGGATATATGAGTATATGAGGAGGAAAAGTATTTTTGTTGCATTAAATGATTAAAACATATTTTTCATGTTAGTGGACCCCATTTCTTGACTGAAATTTGATTATAGCCTGTGAAATCGCCCGTTTGTGGATTTCGGTCAATTTCTGTTTGAAATTTAGAAAAACTTTCTTCTGCAAAGTTGTAGAGAATGGAATTTCCTATGGAAAGGACATGAAGTATCAATTTTTCTGATAAAAGGGCTATTTATTATGAATTATTAAAGTTCCAAAATAATTGATTTTTGGAAGTTTTAAATATTTATTTTAACAAAAACGTTTTTTGTGATTTTGGTGGGTTGGTGGCTGATGTCTAGACCAAAAAAGTGGGCTAAGGAAAATTTATATAAATATATTAATATTTTATTAAATTTTCTGCTTTGGTGTTCTAAGCATTTTTCTATAAATAGGGTGCTTAGGTTAGAATTGAAAATCATACCAGAAACTAAAATCTTCTCTCTTTTTCTCTCGATATATTGAGCGTATTCTTGTGAGTATTTTGATACTTTGAGTGTTGTTACACGGTGCAAGTTTTCTTCAGCACTATATTCAGTATTTCAGTCAGAAGTACTATTCTTTCGAGGTAAGGGATATTATTTTTTAAAAAATAATATTATTTCTTTCAATATCATTATGCCAAAATATTGGGAGTATTTTTCTTGTGAAATTCTTGTCTTTTAGTGTCGGGGTTAATATTCACGTATACGACACTATTCACGAATACGACACTATTCACAAAAAAATTAAATTTTTCGTTTTTCGTCCAAAATATCTATTATGGATACTAGCTTTGATTGTATCCATGTTTTGATCATTCTTGAATTTTACTCCATTATGATTATTTATGAGGTATTTTTGGACATGGATAAACCGAAAAACGAATCCTTAATATTTGTTATTTTGTTTCACTGGATTCGTTTCCTTTAAAATATTTTTCATCGTCATTAGTCCTAAATGATAATATTACTGAATATCTTTGGCATGTTGTGTAAGACCCCGAATTTTATGAAATAAAAGTATTCAATTTTTCTATTCAGTAAATGGTTAAATTGATAAAAGTTTAAAGTTATGGGTCAAATGTGCAAAATTTTCAAAATACGCAACTGGTTATAAAATATTCATTGTTATCGGGGAATATTCGTTTAGTCGTAGAATATTCTTTCTGTTGGGGAATATTAAATGCGACAGTGCAACCATTTGTGGGCCCCATAATGAATAATAGCTGTCGAATTAAGAAAAGCGACAAATTTGAGTTTTTATAAAATAGCAGTAGTTGTTACCATTAACACTTTGTTGGATTACCGGTGGTTAAAATCTGATGTCTGGCGTTATTGCGCGATAGCACACGGTATTGCCAAGTATTTTTGAATTATTGATTCTTACGTGAAGAAAGCACTACTCAATAATTATTACGATAATTTCTTATTCAATATTTTATTTTATTGAATCAATAATTATTGCGTTGATATTTTATATTATTGTTGTTTTGATAATTGTCCGCACACGATATCTCCATTATCATATCAATAATTCATATTATTTGAATAATATTATTAGATAACATTATTAGCAATGTCTAGAAAGTTCTGTCAAGGAGAGGTTTGGTCACCTAATTGCGCTAGTAAGGAGAAATCCTTATCGGAAAGCCCCCTCTTTCCTGGGAACTGCCTGGTTGTCATTATTGTGATTTTGTAATATTATTTGTGAATAATTAATTATTGATTTATATGATAATGAAATATTTATTTCATGTGGATATAAATGATGGATTTATTTATGTGGTTATAAATGAAGGAATTAATGTTGAGGTATTTTATCAGTATTTTATCGGATTGGAGGTATTAAAAGATCAAATCGGTGTTCTTACAGCTTTATTGTGTGAGTTATAATATTTAATCCGACCGTTGGATCGTTGTAATTTTTGGATATGTTATACATATATAAGTTGAGTATATGTCCACAAATTTTGAACCGTTAAAAATGAGCGTATAATTTGTTATGAATTTTAAGAGGTAACTGATTCGGAAATTAGCTTTTGGTGAAAAATTCTAGAATTGAGTGGACCCCACTTTTGGTTGTTAGGGAAGATGGCTGATTTTTGGTGGGTAGAATAATAGTAGGTAAAGCCATCAGGTTACAGGTCAAGTCTGCTTCGGCGTGTTAACATTTTCTATAAATAGAGGGCTAAGTTAGAAATGAAAATCACACCAGAATACATAAGTTTTCTCTCTTTTTCTCTCTAGATTATCGAGTGTATTTTGTGAGTATTTAGATACTTGGTGAGTTGTTATTCATCGGTCTGCAAGTTTCCTTGACGTTATATCCAGATATTCGGTCGGAAGTCTTTGCTTTCTTTTGAGGTAAGGGATAATAAGGGATGTTATTTTCTTCCTAATGATGTTATTCTTTCAATATCATTATACCAAAATATTGGTATGGATTTTATTGTGGAAATTCTACCTTTTTGTGTCGGGGTTACTATTCACGTATACGATACTATTCACGTATACGACACTATTCACGTATACGGCACTATTCATGTATATGACACTATTTACGTAAATGACATTATTTACGTATACAGTACTATGTACGAATACGGAATACTATTCACGAGTTACTATTCACGAGCTGAGTTATTATTCATAAATTACTATTCACGAGTACTATTCACAACAAAATTGGTTTCTTTTTCTGACCAAATTATCGTTGATTTATGAATCTTACTCTTGAGATTAAATCTATATGTTGATTATATTATTTTTATTATCATATATAACATTTTAATAACCTTGGTGATGTAATTTCTCTTTGACTTGAGTGTAAAGATGGGTAGATTATTGGTATGATCGTGACTATGGGTTCTCTTTGGCCAATAGTGCAAAGTTGAATTGTGACTGGTATGATCATGACCACTGAATTTACAATTGAATATTTTTAGCTTAAGTGCAAAGGTGAATTGATCAACATGGTTATAATTATTGTTTATATAAATTCTGAAATGATTATGTATTTCTTTGATATATTAATATCTTTGGCCTGTAGTGCAAAGATAAATTATTGATGAATATCTTTGGCCTGTAGTGCAAAGATGACCTGTTGTTGAATATCTTTGGCATGTAGTGCAAAGATGATCTGTTGTTGAATATCTTTGGCCCGTAATGCAAAGATGAAATGTTAATGAATATCTTTGGCCCGTAGTGCAAAGATGAACTGTTAATGAATATCTTTGGCCCATAGTGCAAAGATGAATTTATTAGTATGATTATGAACAGGAAGTGTGATTTGGTATAACCAAAATCTTTGATGTTTTGAGGTAAAGACATGTGATGAAAATTATCTTCAATCACAGGTGCGAAGAGGAATTTAGAATCACAATTATGATTATGAGTTATTCATATAATTGTGGAAAGGAACTGTTGAGTGATGTTACAGGGATAAAACATTATTGGTGGATTTTTAATATGGAGAAGATAATTGACTTTATAGTCTATTTGACTCTTCTAATGGATTGCTCGTTTCGCTGCAACTATGGTTGAAATTTTTATTATCTACTATATGTTCTAAATCTCTGATTTATTATTGATGAAGGCTATTGATAATTTAATTATCTTTAGTCATGATATTCTTTACTGAGCTAGTTGTGCTCACCCTTTTGCTTCACAATTTCTTTCAGGTAATAAGAGTGTAGTTGGGTCGAGCGGGGGTAACAGGGGAATATAACGGTGGTCATCATTTAGTAGTTATATTTGGTGAATCAAATAGGGTGAGGCGAACCCAACGTTGGAAGGGTGTTTTGCCACTATCATACAAGATGTTTAAAGACATACTGACCTCGTGTCATCATAAAGGCGAGGGTTGTGCACATCCACTTATTGAGTATATCTACGCGCACTACCTATATGATCTTGGTATTTGTTTGAAGTATAATTCTCAATTAGAGACAGTGGAGATAATGATATGTCAAGAGAAGACTCACCATTGGAAAGAATATGATAGTAATCTTCTCGTTTTTCTTTGGGGTCTATTAGATTGACCGAGGATAATTACGTGGCATATGATATCTATCATAACTTTGGGAAGCATGGCCTCCCGTATACGAAGGTTTCTTGAGCACTTCCCAAAGATCCTAATTTCTAAAATAGTTTTGACTATACCTTTATGTAGGTATCCTTTGTGAGGTCTTTGTCCAATCGATGGGACATTTGTCACATTACGGTTGGGACACGAGTCGCGGATTGGTATATATTTGTATCCAAACTCACAACATATGTGTTGTTGTATTTTGCACGACAATTGTAGTAATAAAGTTGTAGTTGTTTTATGTACCATGTATTTGGCAACTCAGAATAGGTTGGATGGAATGGACCTATTTTGGGGGTGTCACATGTAGTGTAAAGATGAATGATTTCTGATGAATATCTTTGGTCATAGTGCAAAGATGAGCAGTGTTTAGATGAACATGACCGGTGATGAATATCTTTGGCTGTAGTGCAAAGATGAATATTTGATTCCAGATATATATTGATTGATGTTACAGGGATAAAATATCGACGATGAACTTTTAAATTCATATATAGAAGATAGTAGATTTCATTCTCTACTTATCTCTTCTAATGAATTATTATTTCATTTATGAATATTGATTTAAAATTGGTTGTCTATTGTATTCTTTTAGATTTTTTCCTGTTGAGGACTAATGATAATTTGTTCTATGTTATCTTAGTCGTAATGTTCTTTCTTTGGGTTAGTTGAGCTCACCCTTTTCCTTTTTGTTCCATTTTTTTCTTCTCGGGGAGGCGAGAATGTACCGAGTACTAGTCGGGGTGTGGAATGATGGTTCTAGAAGTTGTTTTAGTAGTCCTCACTATTTTGTAAAATAGTGTATCAATAATTGTAATGATGACTTATTTGAGTGTGGATATTGTCTAGACGACAATATTTGTAATTAAACTCACAGTTTAAGTGTTATCGTATTTTGCACGACAGTTGTATTAATAAAGTTGTAGTTGTTTCTGTACCATGTATTTGGCGACTCAAAATGGGTGTTGTATACCTATTTTGGGGACGTCACATATAGTCCCTCATGATGTTGGCATCGATTGCGCAATCTATGAGATATGGTTACGGGAGCCCTTTTCAAGATCTCCTTTTATTATGTATATATTGTTTATTATGATGTGAGTCTAGGAATGTTAGGGTTGGGATCCCAGAATCGGATCTTGGTCTAGTTCCCACGATGGACACGATTTCGATTGTAAAGTTATTATCCAACCATTGTAAATGTAAATTTGGTCCTTAAAGGGGTTTCGAGGGTTCCATCCTATAGAAGTCGAATTTAAAGCCTCGTGATAGTGAAAATTGCAATTGCGGGGGTTCGGGGATATCGAGATGGGATCACCCCGACTCTATTTTTATATTTAAATTCCCATTTATCACCCAAAAATGTTTTTTAAACAAAACAAAAAAGATCTTTTAAAATTGAACTCAAATCGCCCGAGTTAACACGACAACCTTAAGCTAAAATTGAAAGTAACGAAAGATCTCGATTCCTATTTGGCAAAGGGTTTGAAAATTATGTTTTCCAAAAAATGCCACCTCAAAAAGATTTTTATCGATATTAAAGTTAAAATGAACTTTTCTTTAAATCAAACCCTTTGTTCATAGGTTTAAAGAGATTGGAAGTTGCTTCCAAAATAATGAACTCACCACAATTTCAATCCAAAACTAAACAGCGATTTCATTCTAAATCACACACATATACACACACACACACCCCCCACACATAGAAAAACATCAAGATGCGGTAATTATGTTTTCACGGAAGCCGAGGATTGCCTAACACCTTCCCTTCGCTTAAACACGGCCCCAAACTCTATGAATATTGGTTTCAAGACCAATTTAAGGAGTCACATTTTGGGCCATATTGCAAAATCTCCAAAAATCCAGATGAGTTGGTACATCCATTTGAACTCATACCAATTGGTGGCTCTATCTAATTCGGCCCGATCATAAAAATCAACCCTTTCAAATTCGTCGGCATTTATGTAGTCTTTTCCCCAAAAGTCACCCTTTAAAGCGAGATGAATACATCCAAATCCTTAAAAAGGGTAATGAAAAGGAATTGAATCTCAACCCACCCCCCCCCCCCCATATCGACAGGTAGCGACTCTGTTGGGGACATTAGAGAGCTTAAGCCACGTTCAATCTTGTTGTTTTCCTTTCTTATATGTGTGTGCTACGAATGAATGTTGCAATGAATGCTTTACTTTGCTTTATTTAAGTGATTCACACAATGTCATCATATGCATGAGGTGAGGCACGATGAATGTATGTGAATGTATGTTGTGTGGTTCCTCCTCCAGGAGGCAAACCTGTCGGTTGTTGATTACTGGACTCAATGGGGCGTTCCCCTGCGAGGCTCAGGAAAGGCACTACACAGATCCGCTCCAATTGAAAGATCAGATATGTTCCCATCAAATAGATTGTGAAGATCTACCTTCATGCCAAAAAGCCCTTGAGAGTAACCCTAGGGTAAGTCAACCTCAGATAAACCCAACGTTACGGGAAGTCTCTTCATGCCCTGTTACTCTTTCACATGTACACATGTACACATGTCATCCATCTTAAACTAATCATCCTATATCTTCTTATTCTGTCATCAAATGACTAACCCCTATTTTGCAGGAAAAAATTAAAAAACCTTAAATCTAATGTATAACATAGTATGCATCCTTATCCTCAATTTACCTCTGACTAAACTATATACGGTTTGTGTGTAGATTGGTCCTCAAACGAGACTTCAAGCCAAAAGGCACGAACCCTACCAAGTGTTAGGACTGAGCAAAAAATGAGATAAAACGAATTACCGAACGAACCAAAATTTTTAACCTAATTTTTTCAGGTTTTTGGCTATTTTTTGTATTTTGGTTATATCAGTTTTATTATTCGACTTTGGGGTTTGGGTTTGGTTTTTGAATTTAAGGTATTCGGTTAACCGAATAATTGAACAAGTTATAAAAAAATTAAGCTTTAAAGGTTAAAATAATAATCTCCACTCTATGAGTTTAATGTCTTAGGACTCATCAGTCTCAGTCATCTTCTCAATGGTCGATTACTCGATCATATATTCATACCATCCCAAAACTCTCAAATCTAAGATCTCAAATCTTAAAACTCAAAACTCTCTGATCTTTCATATCTCACTCTACTGTAACCCAAACCTCACTATACCGGATCTCTCACTCTCTTTCTCGTTGATTTCCTAATTACTTTATCAAAGTCCATAGCCCCGCCCTCCGCACTCGGTCCGAATCCTCTTCGCTTCTGGCCTTCTATTAATCTCCGGTACACGGATCTTGTTCTTGCTTATCAAATACTCTTGAAACTCAATATTCCTATTATGGGTGTGTGGGTTACTTTTTCTCCTGCTCTTTCAATTAATGTAAGCTGGTAATCCTTTAGTTTTTTGAATTGGGTCTCAATTTACTTCCTCTATTTTTTAAAAGTATTCTTGAGCTTTTACTTTTCTTATGTGAAGATATAAAGATTTAGCATTTTGCAAGGGGAATTTTAGATTTCTTTGTTAATTTGTTTTTTTTTATTTGGGTTTTTGCTTATCTATGGTCATTGAGGATTTTTTTGTGAATCAAATGATGGAAGAAGATGAAGAACAAAGATTTTTGTGCAGGTTTTATAACAATAGTTTTTTAGTGGAAAGTCTTGGGGGGTCACATGAGGAGTATGACCTAGTTCTGGCCATCTAGCTCAGCTGTTGTGTTGCATGTTGTCATGTTGTTGTGCTTCGCCTGCTTCCTAGTGCCTGCAAGTATGGAAACCTTCATTTCAGTTATTAAACGAATAACTGAATAATAAATTTGGTAATTCGGTTATCTCCTAATTCGGTTAACAGTTTGGATATCAAAACAGTGTTGATTTCAGTTTTCGATTATAACCGAATAAGCTATTTGGTTCGGTTATAACCGAATGCTCAGCCCTACCAAGTGTAATGGCCAAAACTTCCACACCCGAATCCATCCCCGTTTCCCAGGAGGAGTTCAAAGAATTCAAGAAACAGATTGCCGAAATAGTAAGTTTACTAAAAGAACAATGCAAAACAACCCAAGATTCGAGATCACAAACTCAGCCTGAATCTTCCGCGTAAGGAGACGATCAAATTCCAGGCAAAGTTGGTGATACACAAATACCCACCCTAATATTCCAATTCGGCAGCGGAGCCACCAAGGCTGCTGCGAGTAAAGGTCAAACAAAAGATGTCGTTGATCTCAGGGAAAACAAAGAAACTGACGACTTTCGAAAGAAAGTGCGAGAAATAGAAGAAGCCATTCGATCCATCAAAGGGACATGATCTTACAGCAATGTCAACTACTCTAACCTGTGCATCTTCCCTAGAGCCAGATATCCGGATAAATTCCAAGTTCTAGAGTTTGAGAAGTATAATGGATTGGGGGATCCCTACACCCACTTAAAAGTCTACATTGGCGAGCTGGGGTCTTATGCTGAAGATGAAAGCCTCAAAATGCAGCTTTTCCAGAAGAGCCTCACTGGGGAAGTTAGGACATGGTATGCCCGACTTAATAATTCCAAGATTCACAGTTGGGAACAGTTAGCTCACACTTTCCTCAACCAATATAGTTTTCAGTCCCAAATGGCTTCGGATTGATATCAGATCACCGAAGTCAAGAAGATATCTAGTGAATCATTCTAGGACTATGCCTAAAGGTGGAGAAGAATGTCAAGTCAACCCACCTTTTGGATGAGAATGAAATGGTGATGACTTTTGTAGATATTGAAGATACATCATATTATGAAAGGGTTCTAACAAGAATAGGCAAGCCATTCTAAAAAATGATCAAGCATGGGGAAATGATAGAAATGGGCTTGAAAACGGGTCAGGTCAAGGATCTTATAGCCTTAGAAGCAGTAGCTGAACATCTTCAATCCAGAAATTATGGGAGTGCACCTAAGAGAAGTCAACATGAGAAAGAAGAAGATGTGGTCCTTATTTTACAAGGGTAATCTAGGAGATTCAACGATAGTCCCCCTATCTGGATGAAGGGAAACAATCTGCCACGACAACAACAAAAAACATTTAACCAAAGTCAGGACAGACAGAGGAAATTTGAAAGAACAGAAAATCGAAAGTTCACTTTTCTAAGCGATTCCCTTAAGAACATATTGGCATTATTAATCGACCAGAAGAAAATTATTGAATTAGCTCCACCTCTTGATCCAAAGAGGAAAAAATACGATCCAAGCAAGAGATGTGCTTACCACTCAGGGTCCCCGGGGCATGATACACAAGACTGCTGGTCCTTAAAACATAAAATCCAAAATCTGATCGAAAATGGCGATATTGGGTCAGGAGTGGATCCAAATCACAAGTACATACGGAGGAATGAAAAATACCCCCAAAGGAGCGGAACAAATGTCCGAGGGTGGGAATATCCAGAGGAATGTATGAGCATAAGTAATGGTGTAAACGAGTCGAATTGAAGCGAACGGAGAGCTGCTCGAATTCGACTCGAAATGATAAATTCGTACCCGAATTCGAATTGTATTTGAAAAATTCTACCAAGATTCGACTCGTCTCGAATATTTATTACTCGAATTCGATCTGACGCGAACTTCAAATTCAAGTATACATATAATAATTAGTTTTATAATAAATATAATTATAAATTAAATTTGTTATTTTACTTAGAAATGAGAAAATATATTTACTATTACACTTTACAAATATAAAATCACAATTAAAATTAAAAATATTAATAATAATAATAATTAATTATTCTAATTTTATTTAAAAAAATTTATATTATAAAAGAATGTATCGAACATCTAATCGAATATGTATCAATCGAGTATGTATCGAATCACAATCAAGAATTCGAGTAGTTTGAATCTTAAACGAGTCGAGTATAATCTTTCTCAGATTCTACTCATATTTTTATTCAAAAAAATTTTAATGCTCAGATTTAGATCATATTATTAATGAATCCGAGTCTCGCTCGTATTTTTTTGAGTCAAACCCGAACTGTTTGGCTCGTTTATAGCCTTAAGCATAAGACAAGATTTATACATTTTATTAAATGCATTACATGAGTTCTACCTTTTGTGCATAAGTTTTTGTATATAGCTTGTGTAAATAGAATTATTCATGTATTGAAAAGTATAAATGAGTAATTATTCTCATAAAATGTGCACAAACGATTGTGCACAAACACAATAATTTCATGTATTGAATAGTAAAAAAATGATGCAATAAGTTAATAAATCTTATCAATAACTCAACAGTAGTGTTAGAGACATTAACTATACACAAAATGTTATGCACCAAACGGTATAAAAAAAAGAAAAAATAGAAAACGGAATCTACAATTAAATGTTTTACACATTTTTATTAATAAACAATACATAATCATACTCTTAGTGCACACATATTTGTGTAGAGTTGCTGCATATAGTATTATACATAACATAAATGATAGGATATACATTACTTTCTCCCTATTTGGGCATAGTTTGTGTGCACAAAATAAACTCGTAAAAAATGATATAAAAACTTAATTGAATTATTAATAATGTAAATAATAATATATTTATTCTCTCTACTTGTAGACAACTATTTTTGTATAATTATTTGTGTACATAAAAGTATTTATTTTTCAATACTATTCCGTTTCAAAATTTGAGACCACTTGCCTTTTTAAAACATAAAAATAAGTGATCTTATATATATTTTTTACAAAGACATACTTTTATGTTCTAACAAGAGAAAAATATTACAACAAAAATTAAAAATTATTATTTAAACTATTTTCTACATAAACTTCAATATTAAAAAAATTCATGTCAATATTTTGGTGGTGTTTGATAAAACTGAATGTTAAGACCTGAATAGTTTAGACATCTGAATAATGTAGAGCATCTGAATAGAATTGTATCTAAATGAAAAAAATGTTGTTTGATAATTAATTTTTTTAAAATGTCATTTTTGCCCAAAAAATAGTTAATGTGGTTCAGACTTGTCCTTGAATAATATAAATTTAATTTCATATCTTACCGAGAGGCCAAACAAGTTTTAACTCTGATCCAATCAAAGGCATACTCATTAAGAGCTTTTCAGATGTAAATAAACACAACCTTAGAGAGTAATTGGAGAACTATTTACCAGTAAAATAAATTTTAAATCATTATAATTTTTTAAGAGAAAGAACAAAAAAATATATGCAAAAAGGTAAAAATAAAAGGAAAAGAACATACCAACTCTTTAGTAATGAACGGCTATGATCTAATCCTACAATTACTCACTTCTTCACCTTCCTCTCTTTCTCCCCCATTTCCAAACATATTGGGGGGCTTCACTCTCTTTCTCTCTCTAGAAAATTCAAACCTTCAAATCAATGGCTGCCACATCAATTTCGGCGGCAACAATTCCATCTCTGAATTCAGACCGGATTATAGCTGCCTTAGCTCCACCTTCATCTTCACCAAAGCTCTCCTCTCTATCTTCTCTTCAGTTCCCTCGTCAGCTCCGGCGTATTCGAATCGGAAATCGAGGTTTTACTTCCCGCTCGCAGCCTCGAATTCGTCCTCTGGTAAAAGCTACTGTTGTTTCACACCCAATTTGTTTCTAATTTTGTGAATGGAATTATTTCTAGTTGACTTTTGGGTATTGCTTATGCTGCTAGTAGGAATCAAGTTTTTATTTTGTGTAATTTTTGGGAATTTTGATTGTATTTAATGTATTTTGTTGGAAATGTACCAACTTGGATTAATTTGTACTATTCAAATTAGGGGGTAAATTGCAGTGATTTGGACTTGGTCAAAAGAAAGTTAGGCCAGGAGAGAGAGAAGGCTGTCTGCTTTTAACCTAAATGTCTATCTACTATGTCACGTGATTCATCCACATTGATTTCCTTGTATTGTTGTCCGAATTTGGCGAAAGAAGTCAAGTTTTAACATCATATTTCTTCAAGGAGATCGTCTCCGAATTTAGGATCCTGCACAAGGTAGCAAACCGGTGAGCTGATGGCAGTAGCCACTAGGAAATACGGCATAAGAATTAGTACATTCATAGAGGCATTAACTATATATGAGGGACGTACACTATTCTATATAGTGTATTAGCTTTAGTGTGTTTACCCTTGTCTTTTGTATGATCCCATATATAGAGAGTTTAACCTTGGCCACATGGTGAACTAATCGGGCTTAACGTGAGATAGAGTCCCCATCAGCCTTCTATTAGAACCATGTCCTCATATGACATCTAGGGTTTGTAGTTTGGGCTCAATTTGGTGAAACCATATCCTAACGTTGCTCACACTCTCTTGGCTCATTAGAGTTTTTGTTGGATTTGGACCTATTTTTGGATGAAGTCCTAAGAAGCAGGGATGTGTTTTGTTACAGGACTTGGATGGACTGTCCGTTGGATATGGTATTTTGAGGAGTCCGACATTGATACTCGTACTCCTCAATTTTGCTAATTTTTATACTAAAATGAAGTATCCAGTACCGATACCTTTACCTGAGTGTTGAGTGTCGGACATTGGTACTTTTGGGTAAAGTGAAGAGTTGGTGTAACATAAAATACGGGTGCGTCATATGGGATACGAAGATTCACCAACTCTCAAAATATGGGGATTCAAGTGTTGAGGGATTGGACATGTATTTTAATATTAAATATTAAAATATATGTGTCTAGTTATACATATTATAAAAAATTCAACAAAATAGATACTACAAGAGGAAAAAAAACATTCGTCAAACAATATAACTTTAATGTTCTCAAAATAACCCAAAAAAAAATCATAGATAATTTAAAACACATAAGTTATAATGGAGGAGAGAATCCCTAAGAGTTCTCGAGGGCCAGGATGGATGCATGATGTATATTTAGTGGGGAGTTTGATGCAATATATAGTAAAAAATATAAAAAGCCGGTATGAATTTAACATAATATGGTGATAATTATATAAATGTATTGTATGTGATATAAAACTATGTAAATCACTAAATAATGTGGAGACCAAGCCTATATAAAGTGCGCAAACTCGTCCTTATGTGAGTGAAGGTTTATGGGGTATTGGACAATATATAAACCTAGTGGGGGGCCCATAGACAAAAGTGTGCATAGACCAAAGAAGGGAGAAAAAAAAGTTAGTAGGGGCAGTGGCCCTCACTAACCAACCCCCAGTTCTGTCCCTGGATACAACAATTTGTTGGGGTAACGAAGAATCCCTACTTTCTAGATGAAGTCGCTTATTTGGATGAACCTTTGTTGACTGAGGTCCTCCGTTTTCCGAGCAACTAAAGCACATTTATTTGAAGCATTAAAGCACTTTTGCACTAAGGATGAAGTCTTTTTGTTTGTAAGCCGAAACCTTATTTGCGAAAATAGATACTTTTTTGCTTGATGGTTGAAGTCGTTTTGGTTGTAGGCCGAAACCTGTTTCCCAAACATAGAAGCTTTTTTTGCTCCAGGGCGAAATATCATGAGTGGCCGAAAGCTATTTTTGGGAGAAACTTAGTGGGAAAGCCCAAGTGTTTTTCCCCCACCAATATACGGCTTTAAGCTTTTCTAGGCCAAAGTTGAAACTTTTTTTAGTCTATATCTTTTTTGTAGGAAAGCTTGGTGGGCCGAAGCCCAAGCTTTTATTCCAATTTATGACTTTAGGCTTTTTTGGGCCGAAGCCAAAGCTTTTTTAATCAATATTTGTTTTTGAGGAAAGCTTGTTGGGCTGTATCATGGACGAACTAGGGGGTGGCGAGTGAGGGCCAACAACCTTTTTTCCTTTTTTCTTTGGTCTATGCACACTTTTGACCATGACCCTCTATTAGGTTTATATATTGTCTAATATTCTATAGGCCTTTACCCTCATGAGAATAAATTTGTTCACTTTATATAGACTTGGTGCCTAATTTATTTTAGTGATATTACAATCTTTTCGTTGTTTTATGTCACTGTGTTTGGCATACAATATTTATTTATATATATTAATCACTATATTATGTTAAATTTTATTTAACTTTTTGTATTTTTTTATTATATATATTGTATACCAAAGCCCCAGCTATGCATAACTCCTCCATCCATTCCCAAGTCGAATCCTAAGCAAATTTTCCAATCTTTAAGCTTTTTTGGGTCGAAACCAAAGCTTATTTTAGTCGATATCTTTTTCGGAGAAACTGAGAAAGCTTGTTGGGCTGAAGTCTCTTTGGCTGAAGCCTACGCTTTTTTCCAATATACGACTTTTTTTGGCCCAAACCCGAGCCTTGTGGCTAATATAAAAACTTGGTGGGCCGAAACCTAAGCTTTTTTAGTTTTCACCAATCTTTGGCTTTAAGCTTTTTTGGGCAGATTTTGAAGCTTTTTTAGTCGATATATTTTTTGGAGCCAATCGTTCATGTACGCCATTGGGGATGAACCTCAATGCTGATTTGAAAGGTGATTTCTTTGCCCCCCTACTACTTTTGAACTTTAAAAAGTTGTAAAGGAGTGAGGTGAATTTAATATTTTGCCTCCACATAATTGGATCTTCAAAAATCAAAAGTTGAATAGGATGTAAATTTTGCAAATTTCCAGGAGTAGCTAGGGTTGAGAAAAATGAATGTACCTCATGGGCTTGGTTGTAAATTTCAGAAAGGACTAGGGGCTTTTGTGCAACATTAAAAGCCTAGGGAAAAATTGCAGCGTTCTTGATAACCATGAGTGCTAATTGCACTTGTCCACCATATTAGCCCTTGTTGGGCTATTTGGATTTGTATAAAGCACTAAGCTGATGGTAATTTTCAAAGTTCAGCCAAGTCTTCTTGGCTTGTTGGCTTTTGGACTCGCTTGGAGTTGCATCTTAAACAAGACACTCTTTCTTCACGTGTGTTCTGTGACTGATGTGCGTCTTTGGAATCCATACCATCAGCCGCAGTCATTTTCCTCTCCATTTTGCACAATTGCAAGTTCTGAAGCAAGAGAGAAGAGCATCCACAACATAATTTATGAACATAGAACACCAATAAGGTGATATTTGACTAAGATCTTTATTCTCTCCCTAAAATTCGGTTTTGTATGAATAAAATCTCTGATGGATCCATTATGAAGTGAAAATCAACTCCGTTTTTTAGGATTTCATCAACTATCAGATTCATAACACGCCATGAATAAAAGAAAAGGGAAGAGAATTAGGAAGATAAAAATCGAAAGTGAATCACCTTGGTTATTAGTGATTCTGTTTTGAAAGTCTCCATTTATAGAGGAACATGTATAGTTGTTTTTAGGCAAAACTAATGATTTAGCCACTATAGTTGACAAGTTTTACTTAATACACTATTGAACTTTTAATTTTTCAAATTACCCCATTGAACTAATTATTATTTTTAAATTGAGTCATTTTATTAAATCCGGCTCACGGCTGTTAAATACTTTCAGCTATTTTCCGACGTGGACATGAAAAAGAAAAGGAAAAAACAAGAAAATGACATGACCTATCAGACGTGGATTACTCCACCATCACCATCACTTCCCTCCTTCGCCTCCAATCTCTGATGGGGACTCCAAGTCAATTACAAAGAAGAGATTTTTATATTTTTTATTTGGAGTTTTTATTATGTTTAATATAAAAGTAGTTGATGTGATTTATGTATTTTATTTATTAGTGGGGATTTAGGGATATTAATTAGTAATTAGGAATTTTTAATGTTTAGTAAGGGTACCTTAGTCTTTTAGTACTTTTATTATTCTCTAAGTAACATTAGGGTTTTGAGTCTCTTTAAATAGTGATGTAACCCCACAAGTCTTTTAGACTACATAATATTGATATTGAAATTGATTATTTCATTCATACCGTAGAGGTATCCTACCGTAGAGGTATTTGATTTCTTGGTGTTGATACATGGAGTGGATACATTTGAGAGATCCTAGTGGTTTAAACGTGGAGTTTAAATCATAGTTTATTTTCCGTTAATTCTTCATCCCAAATTTGTCCTACATCATTATTATGGACTTGTTTTAATTAGTTGGGGTATTTTAGTATCTTTTTTAATTAGTTGGGATGTTTTTGTCTTTTTAGTCTCCAAGTCTAATTTAGGGTTTGTTTTGTTTAAATACCGATGTAATTCTCCTAGGAGGATAGATTCCGAATATTACGATTATTATTGGCTTTTTTATATCGTAGATATATTTTCTAGAGTTAATAGACGTGTAGTTGAAACTCTAAACCATTGAATTTAAGCGTAGAGTTTAGATTCTAGTCTTATTCATATATTAATCAATTGCAGAATACAATTTATAAATTGTCCTACATCATTTGTGACATCAAAACTTAAGGTTTCTCCATTAATTTTTCAGTTTTTGGGAGATCTTGGGTTTTCAAAAAAAAAAAAAGAAAGAGTCGGAAGTACTGTTCGCGGGCGGATTTATTGTTCACTGACTGGAGTAATGTTCATCACCGAAGTTATTGTTCACTGGCCGGAGTTACTGTTCATTAGCCGGAGTTACCGTTTATCGCTGGAGTTACTGTTAGTCGCGATTGTTCACTAAAAAAAACAGAGGTAGAGGAGAAGAAGGCTACTCTGCCTTGTTGCTACTGCTGCTTCTCTTCTCTTCTCTATGGAACAAGAGTAACACTAATCTCTAACTTATAAATATTTTGTCAAAATTACAGTTTACACCCCATGGTTTTCGTAACTTTTCAATTTTAGCTCGTACTTTGTACACTTTTCACTTATACCCTTTCATCTTTTTTAATTTTGAAGCAGCCCTACACTTTCTAAATTCCTATTTTAGCCCCTATTTTTTTTTTCAGTTAGGCCCTTAAGTTATCATTTTTTTTTTACTTTATTTATTTATTATTTTATACCATTGTCTCAAACATTTAATGTCTCAAGCCACTAAAGAATTGATTGCCGAAGCAAAAGAGTATATTGGTTTCTTGCAAATGAAAGTAACCGAATATACTACCTTATTAATACATGTGGTCATAGATATTTGAAACACAAGGAGGAAGAGCTTAGATGGGATATGGTTGATGCACAAAATTACCTTGGAAAATTGGAATGTTGATATCAAGATGAACAAAGGAAAGTTGAAGTAAGGAAACGTCAATAAGCTGAAGCAAGGAAACGTCAACAAGTTAAAGCAAGAGAACTTAAAAAGGCTACACTCTTTGATTTCTATATGTTCTTCTATAAAAGATGACATATCTTCTATAAAAAAAAGACCTTATTAATTTGCGGGCACATCTTCAAGCAGAGCAAGGGAAAGAAAATGAGGATGTTTTAAATTTTGGAACTACAAACAGTTGTGACGTGTCCATGAAAATTCTTGAAGTTCCAAAAGTTGAACCAGAGATTCTGTATGAGGAACAAATTGAGGAAACATTTAACGTTGCTTTGGAGGAGTTCATTACCGAGGAAAAGATGATTCGAGAAGTTGATCCAATCCAAGTTAACATTGTTGACTTCGTTGTTCCAGGAAGCTTATTTTCAGCGCCTTTGAATATGAAAGCGATGCTTTCATCAATTCTCTTTCCAAAAATTTTTGAGCCTTACCTCGTGATGATGTTGTCAAAGATGTTCCAAAATTTTCTTCCGTTGCAGAGGAATTCATTGCTTATTCTTTCATATTATAGAACTCGAGGTCGAGTTTTCTCCAACAAGAGGAGAATGATGGGGAGTCAAGGACAAGTAAGAGATTTTATATATTTATTATTTGGAGTTTTTATTATGTTTAATATAAAAGTAGTTGATGTGATTTATGTATTTTATTTATTAGGGGGGATTTAGGGATATTAAT
This sequence comes from Panax quinquefolius, assembly GCA_020205615.1. Classification (NCBI taxonomy): domain Eukaryota; kingdom Viridiplantae; phylum Streptophyta; class Magnoliopsida; order Apiales; family Araliaceae; genus Panax; species Panax quinquefolius. The sequence goes on along the minus strand of CM035169.1, from coordinate 43,315,809 downwards.
TAGTAATTAGGAATTATTAATGTTTAGTAAGGGTACCTTAGTCTTTTAGTACTTTTATTATTCTCAGGGTTTTGAGTCTCTTTAAATAGTAATGTAATCCCCACAAGTCTTTTAGACTACATAATATTGATATTGAAATTGATTATTTCATTCATACTGTAGAGGTATCCTACCGTAGAGGTATTTGATTTCTTGGTGTTGATACATGGAGTGGATACACTTGAGAGATCCTAGTGGTTTAAACGTGGAGTTTAAATCCTAGTTTATTTTCCGTTAATTCTTCATCCCAAATATGTCCTACATCAATCTCTCATCTGCAAAACTATTTCTGGCCATGCCCAACATCATCAAACCCTAATCATGGTCATCACGGACATCACCAAAATCAAACAATCCCAAATCTGAAACCTGACAGCAGCAAAGTATCCAGATCAAAACAATCAAAAAATATAAACAAGTCATAAGACCCATTCGACAATCACCAAACCCTGATTTATGAACAAGATGAACAAAATGCACATATAAACCAATAAATTCGGCAAAAAGGAAACCCCAAATCCAATTACACAAGGGGGTACCACAATTCGATGACCCCAAAACCATAGATTTCGGCCGAACAATATAGAAGCAATCGAAACGACCACCACCAGAGCAGCAGCACAATTTCAAAAATATCACCGGCAAAGACACTGGAAGAAACCCAACTAATGAAGCACTTAGTTGACCAAACAAAACCCAGATCTGAAATGAGGAAGAACCCTTACATAACAGACCGAGTATTAAAAAACACCAATTGAACGAAATAATACCCAATTTGTACTCAAGCAAACCATAGATTAGCAACTGATAACAACAAATCCTAAACCCCAAATCAGAATGGGATATCACAAATGAGAACAAATCCATGCAATTAAATCAAAACAATATATAAGCAAGCATGAAAATAAAAACGCAATATTTCGAAGATAATCCATCATGAAAGCATGGGAAATCAGATAAATTGAGGTAGCGCCACAACAAAGAACCAACCAATCACTTTTTCAAAAGTTCCCAAGAACAGCCCATACCAAACCCAGCTAACAACAACCAGATCAGATCCATTCTCTTAAGGCCTCACCGAGAATAAAGCTCCTCTACTCCCATAGCCTAAGTCACCATACTGTACCAAAAAGGCTAGAAAAGATGCTTTCGAGTTAAGTCATGTCGGGCCCTGTCATTTTGTTTTTTTCTTTTTTTTTTCACGTCCACGTCAAATAATAGCTGAAAAAATTTAACAGTGCCGTGAGTCAGAGTTAACAGAATGACTCGATTTAAAAATAATAATTAGTTCAATGAGGTAATTTAAAAAATTAAAAGTTCGATAGTGTATTAAGTAAAACGTGTCAACTACAGTGGCTAAATCATTAGTTTTGCCGTTATTTTTATGGTCATAATTATGGTATATATAGATTTGTTGTTTGTATATGTTAGATATGGGTATACAAACAACAAATTTCATTTACAACATGATAGATTCGGGTTAATCAATAGCATATATGAGATTGTGAGCACTATATTTGAGCTAGTTCCTTCTCTCTCTATCTCTCATCTCTTTAGATTTGGTATTAGAAATAATATTATTTCAGATCAGAGATGACAATAGATAGATCAAGTTGATGGAGCTCGGTTCTATTGGGAATGACTCGGTGGGAACTTGTCGGAGAAAATGGTGATGTGGAGTAATTAGTTTAAATTTTGACAAAAATTTCGACATGTGACTATTTAGAAGGCCCATCCTTTTAGTGTCAATGCTAATGCTATTTTTTGTCATGGAGATGGTCGATAGAATTAGTAACCTGTACAAAGTAGCAAACTAATAACCCGATGGTTGTAGCTGGTGAGTAATTCTCCGATGTAAAAATCGGTTCAAACATTAAGGTATTAATATACGAGGGACATAATGTATTCTAGAGTGTATTAACTTGAGTGTGCTTACCCTTATCTCGTGTGTGATTTGAGATAGTATAATCTTTGGTCACATGGTGACAATGTTCTAAAAGGCGCTAAAGGGGCGGGACGGTAGGGGAGCTATAATTGCAGGGCGCTAGTGCTAAAGCGGAATTTTTTTTTATTTGAAGTCAATTTTAATATTTTATCTTACATTTATCCAAACAAAACAATAATATAAAACAAAACAATCTATAATAAAGATAATAAAGGTCTTTACTTAAAGTTCAAACACATCTTTAACGTATTAGTTTTATTCATAAACAAGATTGCTATTAAATAATAAAATTTAAAATTTTAAGAATTTAATTCAATATTAAAACTTATGAAACTAAATATAAATTTAAAATTATATTGAATTAAACTAAATATTACAAATGTATCATCATTTATATAATTTGAAGTTGGTACAAGTTCAAAAAATTACAACTATAATAAAATTATCCGTTTTGACTTGATCTTGTTCACTTTTTGTTGTGATTTAATATGCTACAACTTGCATTATGAATATGGTAAATCATTAGAAAAATAAATATATCAAGATTTGGTTTAGGTAGTTATTAAAATAAAAAAGAACCTCTTTGCCTAGACCCCGCCTTTCCCGTCTAGGCCCGCCTGTCTCGCCTAGTCTGCCCGCCTAATTTCATCGAGGGATTTTTTTGGCCTAGACGAGGCGCCAGGGGGGGCTTAACGCCTAGGAAGCCGCCTAGGCCGCTTTTTAGAACACTGCATGGTGGACCAATTGGACTTGACTTGAGGTCATGGTTCAAAGTCGCGGTAGCAGCATGTAATATCCTGAATATTTACGAGGCTAGAATAAGAAAATAAAATTTTTTTCGAAAAAGACGCGAAAACACTATTCATAAAACTTAAAGTCAACTTTGGAAAAGTCAATATTTTTGACTAACCGGATTAGTTAGGAAACCTAACTAGAAAGTAAACCAAGTTGGATTAACCAAACGAGATGGAATCGTGTTAGGTTGTAGAGAAAGTGAGGGCATTATGGCCATTTAGGAAAGCTTATATGCATATAGCTTATGTATATATAAGTTTTTCCTTGATTAATTAACTGGCAAATGAGACTTTGCTTCCTAAAATGTGTTGTCCAAAATTGTGTGGTGTGTTGTGGCATATGGTTGACTAGACTTGGTGACTCACCAAGTGTGATGATGAAGCATGTGACTCACCATACTAGCCACCTGGGGTGGCTTAAGGTCCTAAATACCCAATGTCTTGGTTTCCTATAAATAGAACCCTCATTCTTAATAAATCCTCACATATTCACAAGTAATTCAAGAGCAAAAGAGGCTAGAGTAATAATAAGAGAGTTATATTGGTAATTGAGAGAAGGAAGGAAAGCTAGTCTTGCGCGAAAAGCTAGCACTTCAAGAGGTATGTTATAAATTTAGTTTATGTTTTTCTGTTCTTGAGCAAAAGTCATAAATCCTATATAAGTAGGTTTATAATTTTATTATTTTTATGTTATGAACTGTTATTAAGTTCTAGGACATGTTATCCTATCAAATTAATTCACGGGGTATCATGTTTTATCAACTTGATCAAAAAAATTATAAGACAGTTTTCAAATAGTCCCTTTACAGCCATTTTGGGTCTAGTTCTGTAAGGAATTTTGGACTGTGATATAAATAAGAGTTGTAGAGATGGAAGTTACGAACGCGTGGGATTTTGAACGACTCAAAAATGTTTTAAAACGAAGAAGTTATGGCCGTTTTACCGAGCCGGGGTCGGACTGCGAGCAAGCTGTCCACTTTATAAAAAGTCCTTTTAAAATGAGTTTTTGAGTTTGAGCATTTTACGAATAAAACCACTAATGAAAATAGTCTAGTTAAGTTATAAAAACACTTATTAAGAAGTAAAATTCGATAAACTAACATTCGGGTACACGTAACCCATTATGTAGGGATTTAAACGTTGGAAAATCCTAGTTTGCATTCGAGGCAAGTCTTCTATCTTAAACCTATGTGCAACTATTTTTAAGCTTGTTCATATCATCATATGTGATAGTTGATATGTGAAAGTATATGTATGAAAGTCTTATGTGATTTTAAGTAAGATATGATAATTAAATGTGAAGTGTTTAATGATATGTTATGCCATATATGATTATGTTCTATCATTAAGCACGAGTTAACATGATTGTTAACTGAAAGTTTTGTTAAGTCAAGCATGTTAAAGTTTATATGAAAGCATAAACTGTGTATGTGTTATTTATTAGACTTGTTGAGCCGTTGTGCTTATTCTTGTGAATAAAACTTTATTTGCAGTTAAAGAAGAATGATAAAAAGATCATGAATGTAAAGAAGGGTAGATTAGATTTCATGTTTTACTTGTATTTGTATTAAGTCATAAAGACTTCTGTAATACGAACAAACAAACCATGTAATCGAAGATTATATTAATAATATTAGAATAGTGTTATCTTTAATTTGATATAACTTAGAATCGTTAAAGATCTATTAATCTGAGTGAGGGTATTGGTAATATGGACTGATCATGTTATGCCGATACTCTGAACTTCAGATAGATAGTAAAACATTAATACAATAAAGAATATATCTGAATAAGGATATTAAATAACATTGTGAGTGTTGTAAAAACAGAGATCTAGCACCGATGAAGAAACCAAATTCATCGCAAGGTTCCTCTGTTCCAAGTACAAGTGTGTTATTAATATTGTGAATTTCAGATAAATAAGAAATATTGATATGAAATATCTTTATAATGATATATATCTAAGTGAGGGTATTGAATGATATTGGGAGTTCTGTAAGCACTGAGGTTACACTAATGAACGCCGATAAGATGTCAAAATTACCGGAATGAGCCCCTCGGTTACCAAGAACAATCTTTGTTATTAATAATGTGAAACTTGGATATGTAAAATTATAGAATGCCTGAATCTTAAGGTTAAAATTGAATGGTGTATATGGTGTTATCAATATATACGGATATAATCTACAGGTTGATACTTGTAGAAAGGATGAGATCGAGATCAAGTTACGATCCATGGATGAAGTTAAGGAAATTTATAATTTTATAGTCTGTAATAGACTAATTCAACTAATATGATTATGAGATCATTGGTTAATTTACGAAAGATGTTGAGCTAACGTCGACCCTTGTTCGGGCGGCGATTGTCTCAAATTCGGGGGCATTACGACTATGTTTTGAATGTCATTTTTAACTCTAAGATCAATTCAAAGATTAGTATCGTGATGATACACCGTTTGTTAGCTAGTTAGGAGTTTCAAAAACAGTAAAAAGGATGAAAAAAATCTAAATAATAAAAGCAATAAAAAGAATTAATTAACTTCAAAAAAAATATTAGGTAGTGTATACAATATTGTCCAAATTATAAAACAAACGTCTTGGATATAAGTTTTATCAATTTTATGTTTGAATAAAGTTAATATTGATGTTGTCTTAGCTCAACTGTTTGAGCACACGTGATCTGCATAATTTAAGTACAATTTAACTTAACTAAGTATATTTTAAGTGCAATTTTTTGAAGTTGTACTTAATTAAGAACTATACAGATACAATTTAATAATAATTTTAGTATAATTTAGCTTAATTAATTATAGGTAAGTACATTTTTATATATTTTTTTCAAGGTATACTTAACTAGGTACTACATAGGTATAATTTATAGAGAAAAGTTCGTTCTCTTTTGTCGTCTCCCTTTATACTTTATAGCTTTTAGCATATTTGAAATTTTATTTTATTTTGGTGTTTCTCCCCTTTACGCCGTGATTTCTCTTTATTTGGTCCGAAACCACTACGTTATGCCGATATTTCTTCTTTATTTTGTTCGAAACCTACGTTATGCCGAGTTGTCAAAATTTCGCCGAAAATTACCCATTACATGAATGCTTCCTAATTTTGCGATTCGTGTCAAGGTTGTGGTTCAGCACCAACCGATACCTAATCGATCGGCATAACGGCCGATCCTTTGAACCAACCTCAGTCCCTTTGGGTCTTCTATGTTAGCCATGTTCTAAATTTGAGTTTTGTGTATTGGGCCTTATTTGGTGAAACCATATCCTAACAGTATCTTGTGTCCTGCATTCGCCTAAAAAAGCTTAAAGTATTAGATCGTGAAAAAAGCTTTGTAGATTGAAAAGAATTATTGTGCTTTGGCCAAAGAAGCTTTTTCCCTTCTAGATTTTTCCGAAAAAGATATTAAGCTAAAACTTCAGCTTCAACCCAAAAAAGCTTGAAAGTCTTGGATTGGGAAAAAAGCTTGGACTTTAACCAACAAGGCTTTGATACAGCTTTTCCCAAAAAGGATATTGGTTAAAAAAAGCTTCAGCTTCAGTCCAGAAAAGCTTAAAGCTGTAGATCAGGAAAAAATAGGCTTCGGCCCACCAAACTTTTCTTGAAAAATAGGTATTGGCCAAAAATAATACTTCGGACTTCGAGCAAAAAAGTTTCAATGTTCAGGAAAAAAAGCTTCGGCCTACAAACAAAATGGCTTCGATCTTCAAGCAAAAGTGCTTTGGTAGTTCAAATAAATGTGTTTTGGTTGTTCCGACAATAGAAGACGGCCAACTGAAGTTCATCCGAACAAGTAGCGGCTTCAGCCAAAAATAGGCCCTCCTCCAAATCCAACAAACATTCTACACCCCCATTTCATTCAAATGAGCTTAGGGAATGGGGGACAATGTTATGATATGGTTTCACCAAACTGAACTCAATAAACAAGGGCCAAATGTACTATGAGGACATGACTTCCCAAGGGGACTCTATCTCAAGTCAAGCCCAATTGGTCCACTATGTAATTAATGTTGAATCTTTCTATATATATGGGATCATACACAAGGCAAGGGATCATACACAAGGCAAGAGTAAGCATACTCAAGTTAATACGCTCTCTAGAATACATTATGTCGCTCATATACTTGATAATTTTGCCTACACTGAAGAGTTCCCGACAGCTACATGAGTAGGGTCACCGGTTTGCTACCTTGTGTAGAGTACTAAATTGGCGACGATCTCCTTGGCTAGATATAACATATCATTAAAATTTTAGATCATTAAACTCTGTCTCTCTTCATTTTTCTTAAAATAAAGAACCTTAAATATACATTTCTCTAATAATGAAGAACCTTAAGACTCACTATGAACTTATCTCGACCCTCATCTAACATAATTTTAGAATTTATAATATACCCATGCTTGCTATATACTCCCTCCGTCCGAGGATAAAAGTCCTGGTAGATTTTTTCACGCATATTAAGAAGATGAATAAAATGACAAATTGCCCATAATAATGTCATTAAATATGGAGAGAGAATTAGAATAAGAAAAGTATGAGATATTTAATGCTACGGGTATAATAGGAAAATATGTGTAAAAGTTTGGTTATTAAAGGAAAATGGACATTTAACATGGGACTACCCAAAATAGTAATAAGACTTATCATGGGACGGAGGGAGTATTTCATTTCAAACTCAAAGTCAATGCTGACAAATCATTTGGGTTTTAGTTAGCTGTGAGTTCTGACCCATACAGGTATAAAACGAACAATAAATTATAGTTGCCTTCTTGTTCTCTCAACTCATGTTCCTGGTAAGGGAAAGTCAAATTTTAACTTGGTGAAAGTATATTTTAATTGCTGAAGGAGGTTACCAATATGGGTAAGTTAGCATTGAGGAGCTCATGCATGAATCTAATCTTGAGATTGGTAATTATGAACGGGTAGTTTTTGCAGGATATAAATTAAGTCGAACTGCTATAAGAAGGTAATGTTGGTCTATTTTTTTTTGAGTCTGAGATAGAATGGATTCTTTTATATGTGATACTGAGCATACATATTATCTACTATTTAACGAAAAGAAGATTGTAAGTGCAGCTTTTGGAGTTATGCTCAAGGGAAATCAAAGACTTTCTCTGAAGTAATCTAACAACTTAGCCATATCCATCCAGGATAAACTGCACTATTCCTTGTTAAGCTGCACGTGGCTGGTTTATTGCATATTCTGCTGAAAGCGATTAAATTTAGATAAAATAATAATAATTTATTAGCAAACATAAAGTGGGATTACAATGCAGCCGGAGGACAAAAGTCCTTCCAAAAGTATGTTAAAATATAAATAAGAAAAAAAATGTAAAAACCATTTTGGCGTCAATGGAGCACAACTCGCCAGTCCCTGTTTAAATCTGATAAAGAAGTTCCTCGAAAAGATCTCATTGAGATGGCTGAAAGAGATGCATAGAAGGATATTCTATCACATGTAAGCTAACATTTATGATTGCCCATAAAAAATCCTAGCTTCCCTCTTTGTCCATACACCACAAAGTGATCCAATCCTTTCCTCCCCCAAACCCCCTAAAACTGCAAAGGAGAAGGTCCTCTACATTAGAAGGACAAACCCAGCATTCATCATGATGCACCACAATAGACAAAAAGCACACTAGCTGCCAAAGAAACATATCATTGATGGTTATTATATGATATTAAAATTTCTTTTTCTTTTCAAGCATCTTCACTTGCATTTTGCCACATGGATGTCCTTAAGTTATAAAGATTTGACTTTCATTATTATGTGAAAGTATAAACTTCATGATTGATGTGTGGAAACTGATAAAAAAAACTCTGCCTGTTCTTTTACTTTATGCACACACTTTTTGGGTATCTGCATTTTATGCTAACTAGTACTATTATGCCTTATGAAGCCTTCATGAGTATTTTCAAAGTTCCCTGTAGCCTATAGACTTACACTGGTTAGGCTTTATTACTCGAGATGTTATTTTCCCACCATTTTAAGCATCATCCTCTCGTATGTTTATATCTCTATCGTGGGTTTGATGAACTTCAACTCCACCTTTCTTATATTTCATCATACTTGATCTTCCTTAAAATCTCTTTATTTTCCTATAAGTGAACCCACTGTGGATTGAATAACTGATCTATGATGCCATTCATAACTGTGCGAACTTCGTAGTATGGCATGTTTTAGTCCGCTGAATTACGAGTTTCAAGCCTGTTTTCTGAAATATTGGTTGAATTGTTGTTTGCCAATTAGGTTGTAGCAAAGAAGCAAACATTTTCTACATTTGATGAATTGTTGGCAAGTTCTGAGAAACCTGTATTGGTGGACTTCTATGCAACTTGGTAAATTCATTTCCCCATTTAAGAACTGACATGGGCAACCACTTGGTGTTATACTAATGCATCATTTTTCTTTTATTCGAAGAGATTGTTTTATAAAATATCTTAAAATTCATTTATCCTGTAGATTAAGTTTACATGTTACTCGGGCTACTGTGAATTAGACCTTGGTAAGAATTTCCCCGAGGACATTCTGTTCATAGGAATGCAATGAGAGTGAACCAAAAATGTGGTTTGCAGGTGCGGTCCTTGTCAAATCATGGTTCCTGTCCTTAACGAAGTCAGCACTTCATTGGAAGATAAGATCCAGGTGGTGAAAATTGACACAGAGAAGTACCCAAGCATTGCAGACAAGTACAGAATAGAGGCGCTGCCAACTTTCATCCTATTTAAAAACGGAGAACCCTGTGATCGCTTTGTAAGTGAAAACATATTTATTGTATTTGGGCATATTTTGCACCAAAATGTTGTGTATATATATATATATATATATATATATATATATAGGGTCAGGATCAGGTCTGGACTCCCGGACGGAAGAATTTTTTTTTTTTGCTTTTTTTTAAAAACAATTACAAAAAGAGTTTAATATTTTATGAAACTGAAATTTTTCCATAATTCAGTGTTTTGGGTGTGATTTGGATACATATAACAAAACAGGTCTGTAAAAAAACAAAAAACGTCCGAATTTTAACAAAATCCGGACTCCCGGACCTGATCAATTCTGTGTGTATATATATATATATATAGTTTTTTTTCATCAGCCGTCTACTACCATAGGTAGATAAGATCTCATCATGGTACTATACTTGACCAGTGTTCTAAAAATCCCCGCCTAGATCTGCCTAGGCCCCGCCTAGGCGCTAGGCCCCCCTTGGCGCCCCACCTAGGCGCGAGGCCCCCCATGCGCCACACCTAGGCCCACGGCGGCAAAAAAATCCCTCCTGAAAATTAGGTGGGGCCTAGGTGGGGTCTAGGCAAAGAGGTTTTTTTTATTTTAATAACTACCCAAATCAGATCTTAATATATTTATTTTTCAAATGATTTACCATATTCATAATACATGTTGTAGCATATCAAATCACAACAAGAAGTTGACAATATTAAGTCAAAATGGATAATTTAATATAGTTGTACTTTTTTGAACTAGTACCAACTTCAAATTATATAAATGATGATACATTTATAATATTTAGTTTAATTTAATATAATTCTTACATTTATGTTTAGTTTCTTAAGTTTTAATATTGAATTAAATTCTTGAAATTTTAAATTTTATTATTTAATTAATAATCTTGTTTATGAATAAAACTAATCGTTAAAAATATGTTTGAATTTTGAACAATTGCATGTTTGTGTTTGAACTTTGACATTAGTAATATGGATATGTGTTTGAACTTTAAGCAAATGCATTTATTATCTTTATTATAAATTGTTTTGCTTTTATATTATTATTTTGTTTGGATAAATGTAAGATAAAAAATATTAAAATTAGGCTTAAATTAAAAAATCTCGCTCTAGGCCCGCTCGAGCTTCGGCCCAGCCCCCCTAAGCGCTATTAGGCCCCCCGGCGCCTCCGCCCCCGCCTTTTAGAACATCGTACTTGACAGGCCTTTTTTCAGAATTCTAATTTGCACTACTGCATATTTTTGCAACTGTATCCGGTACAAGATTTTAGTTTGTTTTTTGTATTTCAGGAGGGTGCTTTGACTGCGAAACAGCTCATGGAACGCATAGAGACCACACTAGAAGTAAAACAGTAATTATTGGGTAAGTTTCCTGAAAGACTCTTACAGAATTTTCTTCTCTTTTCAGGTTAGATTGGTATTAAAGCTGGTTGAATAGAATAAAAAGATGATTGATCCGCTTTTGGAAGTTCCTTTACACGAGGAAAAAAAACAAGTTGATATTCATGGATTTTTATGTCTTATTTCAACCAATATGTTTTGGTTTCAACTGTTGTTGCAATGAAAATACTAGCCTATACTTCCTCCGTCCCAGGATAAAAATTCAGGTGGACTTTTCACGCATATTAAGAAGATGAATGAAATGACAAAATTGTTCATAATAATGTCATTAAATATGGAGAGAATTATAATAAAAAAAGTATGAGATATTTAATGTTACGGGTATAATACAAAAATATGTGTAAAAGTTTGGTTATTAAAGGAAAATAGACATTTAACATTGGACTACCCAAAATAGTAATAAAGATCTATATCATGGGACGGAGGAAGTATATATTGATATACTTTTCAATCAATATCTTATGATTTTATGTTAATTTTTGAAAATTGACATCACTTTTTGATATTTTCACACGTATGACTCACATATTGGCCGATGAAAATTTGACACATCAGCTAATAGGTAGACTATAAGTGTGAAAATATCAAAAAATGATGGGAAAATATCAATTTCTTAATTTTTTTTATTACGAGCGAGTTATGTAAATAATTATAATTAATAATATTTTAATAATGTATTTGATGTAGCATGTCAATCTTATAATTCGGGAAAAAACTTTTTCTTAACCTATAAAAGAAATACGTGAACTAACAAAAATATTACTATTGGACATCGTACACGTAATAGCAGATAGAGCAGAAAATTGGCCACAAAAAAAAAAAGAAAAATAAAATTAAAGGAATAAAAATCCTAATTATATTTCTCTTTCATGTCCAACAAAGGTGGCAGGCACCTTGCTAATGGTTATAGATCAGGCGGGGCCCCTGTAAATCAATTAGGTGCTTTCATTAATTATAGAAAACAACTTTTTTTTTTTTTTTGTTGATAAAATTATAGAAAACAACTTTGTTTTGGATCCATTTGAACATCTTTTCTACACGTGTTTCATGCTCACATTATCACAACCACCACATTTTTCCAAGATTTTTTAATTTAATTTTATAAATATTTTTAGTCTCCAATATTTTTTATATACTCTGTCCGTCTTAAATTACAAAATTAATATTGACTTTTTAATTTTTTAATACACATTCAACGCTATAAAATTATTGGTGATATAATAACATTTGTTGTCAATACTTAACCTTACATTAACTTTAGAAGGCTATTGTTATCAAGGAAAAATAATGTTTAAAATGTTAATTATTGCTAAAATAATTATAAAAATATCAGCATACACTATACATATATTTTTAAGTATTCTTTTTTCTTTAACAATATAAAGTGTGGTGGGGCATGGCTCATCTAGCCGAGTGAATATGTATGAGTAATATTACAAACACAAATTATTTTATAAATATTTTATAAATTGCTGATTTGGCAAACTCTCCAGGTTCATTAAATCTTTGATTAAGGATGGATTATTGTTTGACTTTATTTTTTTATTTTACAAAAAAATTAGTTGAGATAAGATGTGAATGTGACATTTACCATTTAATTAGTGGATATAAAATGCTTTTTACTAATTAAAGCAAACACGTGTCGTATCCATTTGTCTATCTATTATATAATGAGAGAGTGAGATGGTAACATCAGTCATGAGACTATGTGGTTATTTGTTTAGGATTGAATATATCTGAATGATTGAATAATTGAATCGATTCGATCGTTAGTGCGTTTGTTTGAAAAAAAAAAAAAAAATACGAATTTTGAATTGGTTAGATGATTAAATTAAATGGCTAAGGGATGTTTGTTTAGAAATTTGAATGGAAATTTGAATCTGAATTCATTTGAATCGGTCGGTCGTTTGTTTTAGTGCGAATGGTTGAATCGGTAAGATAGAGCGAGTTGAATGTAGAAGTCGAGATTTTTAAAGCTGAATGAGAGAAAATTTGAATGAGAAGTTTGAATGAAGTAAAAAAAATAAAAAAAAATATTAACTATTATATTAAGTAATATTAAATAAATTTACAACAATTTTGAATTTTTTTAGAGGGGGTAAAATGATAAAATTTTGTCATTCAGATGTTTCAGATATGTCAATTATCAAACAACTTTTTTCATTCATATTCAGATTCAACTCATTCAGATTCAGATTCAGCTCATTCAGATTTTGATTTATTCAATTTTTATCAAACACCTCTAAGTCGGATTTTTTTGGCTTGAATAACTGAATGAGCAGCTGAATAAAGTAAAAAAATTAACTATTTTATTAAGTAATATTAAATAATTTTACAATAATTTTGAATTTTTTTAGAGAGGTAAAATAATAAAATTATGTCATTCAGATGTTTCAGACATGTTAATTATCAAACAACTTTTTTCATTCAGATTCAGCTCATTCAGATCCAGATCCAGATTCAAATTCATTTAATTTTTATCAAACATTCCCTATGTCACAAATTCTCTTCCCCTTTTGCCCCCTATAAGTTCAGTTGTTTTATAATTTTATTCTATAATTTTGGAGAAAAAATATTAGTATTCTTAATATAATTGCACACACAACACGTGTATCATGGTGACTAGCATCTATGATGGACAGATATGCTAAATTTTGTAGATTATCAATTTGAAATTAACAGAAACCAATAAATACACTACATAATTCATCAATCAGACTCCACATTTTAAAACTGTATTTTATTTTAAAGTTTTAGTAAAGTGTATTGTGGCCAATTTTGAAGAACTCGACTTCTTATGTCTAAATAGATTAAATAATGAAAAAGAGGGGGTAAATGTATTGTTTTAAATTAACTCAATTTTAATAACCCAAACTCAGTTGATACAGAGTAGTCCAGTTAACTTCAGAAATTTTAAAAATTGTTTGCAATAAAATTTAATTAAGTAACAAAAAGTCGTCAGTTTTTATTAAAAAACTAATGGTTCTAGTTGATTTGAACCTTGGTTGATAACAATCACATCAAGAACATTATTATTATAATTTCTGGTAGGATGTTATATATATATATAGAGGAACCGGATTCTGTCCGGACCTCCGGACAGGTTTAAAATTCGGATTTTTTTTTTTTTTTTTGTTTTTTTAAAACATATTAAAAAAAAAAAATAAAAAATTATTTTTTAAATTTTTCATTTGGGTGATTTTGTGACATTATAACATAACATGTATATACGATTACATGCAGATTGTACTCACCATTTTTTAGTATAGGTATTCAAAACACGTCCAAAACATCAGATTATGGAAAAATTTCAATTCCATAAAATATTAAATATTTTTTTAATTATTTTTTAAAAAAATTGGAATTGATTTTGATTAAATCCAAAATCCGGACCTGATCAGTATTATATATATATATATATATATATATATATATATATATATATATATATATATATATATACTTATAATTTGGGATAGAATATATAATAAAGTTGACCCATTAGACTAATGTTAATATTGCTAAAATAATAATAAAAATATCACTATACATATATTTTTAGACGCTATGTTTGTTTGTATGAGATATGATTTCTAAAGTTATGTTTGTTTGCATGGAATATATTTGACATATGATTATTAATTTTAATGTTATATTTGTTTGTAAGGATTATACTTTGGATAAGACTATTAATTCTAAGTATATTGTTTGTTTTCAAATTTAAACTTGGGATTATTAGTCTAAGAATTATAAAATGGCTTAATATTCTTAGGATTTTAATTATAATTTTGAAATTATAATACTTGCAAACAAATATAGCTCAAATGTTGTTTGTTTTCAAATTTAGACTTAAACTATTAGTCTAGAGATTATAAAATGGTTTAATAGTATTGATATTATAATTATAATCTCGGAATTTATAATCCTATGATTAATAGTATTGAAATTATAATCCTTGCAAACAAACATAACTCAAATGTCTTTTTTTTTTTCAAATTTGAACTTCAGACTATTAGTTTATGAATTATAAAATGACTTAATATGGAAGACTATTTAATATCATGTTCAACTAGGAACTATAATCTCGGGATTATAATTCTTGCAAATAAATATGGTCTGAAAGTATTATTTTTTTACTTTAAGGCTACGTTTGTTTGTCAGAATTATACTTGGGATATAACTATACCAAAACTATGTTTATTTTCAAATTTAGACTGAAAACTATTATTAGTCTAGATATTATAAAATAACTTAATAAATTTTAAATTATAATTATAATTCCAAAATTATAATTTTAAAATTAATAATCTTAAAATTATAATTTCAAAATTATAAATTTTTATAAACAAATATAACCTAACAACATAAACCGAGGGTGAATATGTAATATACCTTTCCAACAGACCCAAAATTCAACTGCTGCCCAATGGGGAAATGGTTTGGACCATATAGTCCTCCCCCAGTTCATTAACTCTTTGATTAAGGATGAATTATTGTTTGAATTTATTTTTTTATTTTACAAAAAAATGTGTTGAGATAAGATTTGATGGTGACACTTACCATTTAATTAGTGGATATAATTTTATGTGCATTTACACACACACACACACACACACACACACATATATATATATATATATATATATATATAACAGAAAAAAATACATAAGTTTTCATCCAAATTATAATTGTGAGAAATTATAATTGTGAGTTATGTGCATATATGCATGTGATATGTAGAAATTAAAAATGAGTATACCTTAATTTATTTTATCTTATCGCATAGATTTCCACGATCATCGCAATCCAATTTTATCACATATTTGTTGACACGCATATTATTTTCTATTAAATCAATAATAACTCATTTGTTTCATCCATGCAAGGTAGGTTACATCAGGACCCCAACAAATACATGAGTTTGGAGTATTTGAGATAAGTACAAATACTAAAACATTTATCTTAAATTTAAAATACATTTATCCCACATAATAAATATAAAACTATCTTAAATAACAAACTTATCTTATTAATTTCTCTAATATTTGCCCACATAATAATAATAATACTCAAATAATAATAATAATAATAATAATACTTAAATTTAAAATACATTTATCCCACATAATAATAATAATAATAATAATAATAATAATAATAATAATAATAATAATAATAATAATAATAATACTCAAATGAGACGGGAGAATTAGACTCATTATAAATAGCAATGCCCCAAGTCTCGCATAAACCATAAGAATAGTCATTGAGTAGTATCAAAGGCTTATCATATATTCATATTCTATCTAATCTTATAATTTGATACACAAAATGGCTGAAGAGAAGCACCACCACCTCTTCCACCACAAGAAGGAGGAAGAGGAGCCTTCCTTGGTTTATTCCGATACCATCAATACGCATGATTACAAGAAAGAAGAGAGGGAGCACAAGCGCCATGAACACCTCGCTGAGCTCGGTACCGCCGCCGCCGGTATCTATGCCGTGGTAGGTTCTGCGCTTACGTACTTCTTTGAATTTAATTTATTTTTATACATTAATGTTTCATATTCATTGTATACAATAAATTTAGGTTTTTATACAATTACTCAGTATTTTAAATTCATTTATTCAATTACCATGTTGATAGAGAAATTAATGATTTAATTAACAGCATGAGAAGCACAAGGCAGGGAAAGACACAGAGCATGCTCACAGGCACAAAATAGAGGAAGAAGTGGCGGCGGCCGTGGCGGTTGGATCCGGGGGATATGCATTCCATGAGCATCATGAGAGGAAAGAAGCCAAGGAAGAAGATGAAGAGGCTCATGGAAAGAAAAAGCATCACCTATTTTAATTATATATTTTAAATTAAGCATATCTTAATTAAGTAATATCTTTAATTAATTAATCCTAGCACTGTTATTAAACGGTACTACTCAAATACTAATCAGCAGGTATGTCATATGTGAAAGTGTTCACTGAGTTTGTGTTTGCTTAATTACTAGGTCACTGCCCACTATGCATTGACCTGGCAAAATTGTGTTACTTGGCTTTTATAATGCCTTTGTGTTATAAAATGTTTATGGTTGTGTTTTATATACTTTCCAATTTTATTACCGAATATTTTGTAATGGTGGATAAGACTTTAAAATGAATAAACAGGAGAGCAAAAGTTTTATTCGAGCTCGACTTAAATATGATCAAATTTTAAAGTTCCATAAATTACTCGAATCTTTTCAAATTATAATTTTCTATTGATACTCAGATCATATTCGTTCGAAAAGTTCAAACTGTTTCTACCGATTAAATGATCGTGTCGAATTTCGAATTTAAATGAGTTTCAATCAAACATTTTTTTATATTCGATAAATTTTGTGAACCAAATTTGAGCAGCTCAATACAAGCGTCCACACTTGAATCTATTGAGTTAGAACTAATTTAATTAGTTTTGACTTAATCTATAATATTGTCATCCATCTAGGATAGGGGTGTAAACGAGTCGAATCTTTCAATAACACTTTCGTACGCCAGATTCAGCAGATTCGATTTGGATCATTATTTTGACCTCTACTTTCATTGTAGAAATCTTTTCATTGCTTTCTAAAAGCGAAGTTCTTCGTGGCCTTCAATTGAGTTTGAATATGAACCATTTCACTTAAAACCTGAACCACTACATACTAAATTTGGTTATTTAACTAATATTTATATATAAAACTTTTCACTTTTATTTATGTATTGAAATTATAAATAATGTATTAAAAATTGATATTCAATTCATTGATTTATTCAATCTGAGTTTACACAATTTCATACTACACTTTATAAATTATAAAGATTGATACAAATATCACATATTTAAAACTACTAGCGTGGATAAAATCAATATTGAATATGATCTATCGAAAGTTATGATCGAGTATGGTTCGAGAATAAATGAAATACTCGAATCCTAATATGAAATAACATTTGGTATCTTTCGAATTCAACTCGATGATCATTAAATGAGAAACGAAGTATGGATCGATTCATTTCGGATCAACTTGAATTCGAGCTTTTTAGATAATATTTTGGCCGATCTCGAGTTGAAAGATCGAACTACTACCCACTTACACCCCTAATTCAGCAGGATGCTAGCTTGCTAGTTTAAGCACAATAATAGCATATGTTTCGTGATTCCTTTACTAATTTTCTAGTACATATGTTTGGTTTAGTCTTACGGTAAGAGCAGAACAATATTATAATAATATTTTTTTTGTTTCATAATATTCAACGTTTCCATCTTTTAAGGAGAGTAAGAATTTTTACTTACCTAAATAACTTTCAAAAAAGTTTACAGCAATAATAATGAAAGAGATCAGATACACTAATAAAGGTATAGAAATTATAAATTAATTGAAAACTGTAATACAAGTATCAATAAATTTTTTCATTTTAATTAATATAGAAATTATTAATGTAAATTATTTTGAAAGTGCTTCTAATAAAAAAGTAATTTCTTAATACTTAATTTAGTCACATCAATGTTAAATTTTTTATTTTCAAACTTTAAAAATTAAAATGAGATTCTTTTTGTATAACATAGAGTAATATTTTACATGTTTTTTATTTTCTCAATTCTATCTTGTATGAACTTGAAAATTCTTTTGTTCCATAAAAAAGTCTATTATAAATACAATATCTGTCATAACTATATTTTTAAGATAGATTTTAATATTCATAATTATATTAATAAAACTTAATAATATAATTATGAAACAAACATGTTTTGCTCCAGCCTCCATGGATTATATAAATATATATATACACGCACGAAAGGGCCTTTATCCAATTTGAAGATTAAAATATTTCCTCTTTCTTTTTTTTTTTTGTTTTTTTGCAAAAAGGTTAAAAATAATTAAAACATAGACTAATAAAATACAATATCTACACTTTTTTTTGCTGGTTGAAAAAAAAATACTAGTACAGTAACGGTATGGAAACAGTAGTCAGCATGGAAACCATTTTTCCAATTCACAGTTCAAAATAAATACATGAAAAATGGTTAACATATGAGTTCAAACTATTTTAACTATATTTTATATGGACTATATGGTTTGTTATTTTATGTTTTTTTTTTCACAATTACAACTCTTTCTGTATGTAGGGGTGAGTATGATGCGATTTGAAGTTCAAACCGCACACAAAATTGGTTAGGTGCGGTTTGAAAATTTTAAAATCGCACAAAAAATCGTTTGTGATTGGTGCAGTGCGATTTTGAACTGTGCGATTTGGTTTCATTTTGTGCGGTTTCGGTTCCAAAACCAATTGAAATAACAAACCCGTAAAATAGTTAAGAAAATCATTCACGCAAACGTATTACGCAGTGAACACAATCATGGAGCTAATTTAGCAAAATAATTCTAGGCATCAACAATTATATGATTGATTAATACTACGTTATCATATTTGATTTAGTAAATACCAAGTCACTTTTGATTTGCTAACATAATTGATACTATTTATTCTTCATTCAACCCTGCAATATATGTGTTCTAAAATAAAATGTGGAGAATATTTTATAGTAGAGAAATTATATATACTTGTAGCAAATTTGAGAAAACATGATGATTATTTGGTGCGGTTTCGGTTTTATGCATGCGATTTTGACGAGTAACCAAACCGAAATCGTAAATTTGATTTTTCAACCCACCTAAAATCGTCACATACGCCAAAACCGTTGGTGCGGTTTTAATTGATGCGGTTTGTACGATTTTTAGTGCGAATTTTGTTCCAATTTAGTTTCTTGCTTTGTATCATTAAAAAATATAGATGCATTATATATATATATATACATTTTTTTATTAAAAAATACTTTTTGAAATATTTGGTGTTAACTTTTGGCGTCCATAAAATTTATTTATTGGTATTGGTTTTTATTGATAGGCAAAAGGTAAAATTTTTATTGAACAAAATAAAATTGAATTCATAGGATCTTGATTCAATTTTAAATTTTTGCATAGTCTGCAGTTATACAACATCATCTTGTATATATACTGATTCTTCAAATCAGAACTGCATGCATAAAAAAGGCAAAATTATATTTTTATCACTATACTTGACAAGTTTTATTTAATATACCATTGAATTTTTAATTTTTGAATTATCCCATTAAACTAATTAAAATAGTAAAATTGGGTCATTCCTTAAAAAAGTTGAGTTGAGACGTTAAAATATTGCTTATGTATATGCTGATGTGGCAAAAAATAAAAATATTGCTTATGTGGCAAAAAAAAAAATCAAAAACAGATTTTAAAAATAAAAAAATTAACATTTTAAAGTTTTAAAAATAACAAAAACATAATAAAATAAAACAAAAAATAAAAAAACAGATTTTTAAACAAAATAGAATTTTTTAAAAACAGAGTTTTTTAAAACAGAATTTTAAAAAATAGAATTTTTTAAAAATCGAACTTTTTAAAAAATAGAATTCTATAAAAAAATAATTTTTTTAAAAATAGATTTTTTAAAAAAAAAATTTTAAAAAATAAAATTTTAAAAAAACGGAACTTTTAAAAAAAACAGAATTTTTTAAAACTGATTTTTTTAAAAAACAGGCTTTTTAAAAAGCAAAATTTTTTAAAAACATAATTTTTAAAAAACAATTTTTTTTAAAAACAGATTTTTTTAAAAACAGAACTTTTTTAAAAAAGAATTCTGTTTTTTAAAAAAAATCTGTTTTTAAAAAAAAGTATATTTTAAAAAATTTCTATTTTTAAAAATTTCTATTTTTCTAAAAAATTCTATTTTTTTAAAAATCTGTATTTTTTAAAAAATCTATTTTTAAAAAAATCTGTTTTTTAAAAAGTTTTTTTAAAAATTCTATTTTTTAAAAAATCTGTTTTTAAAAATTATATTTTTTTATAGAATTCTGTTTTTAAAAAAATCTATTTTTTTAAAATTCAGTTTTTAAAAAGTTCCGTTTTTTTTTAAAATTGTGTTTTTTTTTTTTTTTTTATAGAATTCTGTTTTTTAATTTTTTTTAAAAATTTTTTTTTTAAAAATCTGTTTTTAAAAAATTCGCTTTTTTAAAAATTCTGTTTTTTTTTTAAAAAATCTGTTTTTAAAAAATTATATTTTTATAGAATTCTGTTTTAAAAAATCTATTTTTTAAAAAACTGTTTTTTAAAAAAATCTGTTTTTAAAAAAAAAAATTCTATTTTTTTAAAAAAATCCATTTTTTTTAAAAAATAATCTGTTTGTGTATTTTTTGTTTTATTTTATTATGTTTTTGTTATTTTTAAAACTTTAAAATGTTAATTTTTTTATTTTTAAAATCTGTTTTTGATTATTTTTTGCTACATAAGCAATATTTTTTTTTGCCACGTCAGCGCCACATAAGCAATATTTTAACGTCTGTCAACTTTTTTTAACGGAATGACCCAATTTTAATATTTTAATTAATTTAATGGGGTAATTCAAAAAATTAAAAGTTCAATAATGTATTAAGTAAAACTTGCTAAGTATAGTGATTAAAAACATAATTTTGCCATAAAAAAACCATTAGTAAAAGTCAACTCTCTTAACAGCCAAATCAACTAAAAACCATTTTAGGCAAAGACTAACAAGACCATAATATGCAAATTTAAAACTCGGGATGGGAGGAAAAAAAATGTCTTCTATCATAAATTATCTTCCATCTTCACTTATCAAATTCATCCAAATAAAATTTTAAATCACTAACTCAATAGCATCTTTTTGGGTCATCTTAGTCATGGGCGGAACTAGTAGGAGACTAGGGGGTCATATGACCCCCCAACTCTGGAATCTGAAGCATGTTAATATTAGTTAAATTTGATCTTTGTTATGAGATGATATTAATTTATTTGTTTCCTCATGTCCTTCCACCTATAATAAATTAACAATATTACTATAAGATAAAATAATGTTAAATAAGTACATCGTCTTGGGGTGCTTCTGTTTTATTCGTAAAGAAGAAAGATGTGAGTATGCGACTTTGCATTGACTATCGTGAGTTGAACCATGTCACCATCAAAAATAGTGCCCGCATTACCTCGCATTGATGACCTGTTTGACCAGTTGCAAGGTGCTAAATACTTCTCAAAGATTGATCTTCGTTCAGGATATCATCAGTTAAAGATTAAAACTGATGACATTCCAAAAACAAATTTTTTGAACCCGATGCGGAAATTATGAATTTCTAGTCATGTCTTTTGGATTGACTAATGCTCCTGCTGCCTTCATGGAAATGATGAACCGAGTATTCAAGGAATATTTGGATCATTTTGTGGTTGTCTTTATTGATGACATCCTCATTTACTCCAAAAGCCGTGAAGATCATGAGCAACACCTGAGGCTAATACTCCAAAAGCTTCGTGAAAACAAGCTACGTGTCAAGGTGAAGAAATGCGAGTTCTGGCTTGAGGAAGTTGCATTCCTTTGGCACGTGATATCGAAACATGGAATATCAGTTGATCCGACAAAGATTTAAGCAATACAAAGTTGGGAGCAACCTAAGTCAGTAATCGAAATACGTAACTTTTTGGGCTTAATTGGCTGGTTATTATCGGAGATTCATTGAAAGATTTTCTCGAATTGAATCTCCATTCCATTAACTAAGCTAACTCGAAAAGATACAAAATTCAGATGGAGTGAAGAATGTCAGAATAGCTTCCAAGAACTCAAGATGAGACTCATTTCAGCACCTGTTCTGACAATAACATCAGTTTCGAAGGGATTTGTCATCTACAACGATGCTTCAGGCAAAGGTTTAGGATGTTTTCTCATGCAACATGAGAAAGTCATAGCCTATGCCTCACGAAAACTCAAATAATATGAGAGAAATTATCCTACTCACGATCTAGAGTTGACAACAGTCGTTTTCGCGCTAAAAATCTGGAGACACTACCTGTATGGAGAGAAAGTGGATATCTATACAGATCATAAAAGCCTCAAATATTTCTTCACCAAAAAGGAACTCAACATGCGGCAACGATGATGGTTCGAATTGTTGAAAGATTACGACCTTACCATTTAATACCATCTTTGAAAAACAAATGTGGTAGCTGACACGTTGAGTAGAAGATCATATGCGGGTACGAGTGCGATGTTGTTAACACAAAGACCCATTTTTTATGACTTACAAAAGATGGAGATAGAGTTAAAAACTCCAGGGACCCACGTAAAGATGACAAATATATGAGTGGAACTGACTTTAATCGATAAAGTTAAAGCTGCTAAAGCTACTGGACTAAATGGCGCGCGTATGAAGAAGAAAGTACAGGAAGGTGCTATTCTAGAAGCAAGGATCGACAAGGAAGGAATACTTCAAGTCAACTCTAGACTTTGTGTTCCTAACGACTCTAATTTGAAGTATAAAATCATGATGGAGGCGCACATCACACCGTTTGCAATCCATCTTGGGAGTACCAAAATGTATCGTGATCTTCGACATACATTTTGGTGGAGCAATATGAAGAGAGAGATCACGAAATTTATCTCAAGGTGTCTAACTTGTCAACGTGTCAAGGCGGAGCATCAATTACAAAAATGTACATTGCAACCACTTGAAATTTCTGAATGGAAGTGGGATCACATCAACATGGATTCGTTAACGGTCTTCCCATGGTTTCTCAAGGCATAGATGCAATTAAGGTCATTGTCGATAGATTAACCAAGTCTGCTCATTTCTTGCCTATATGAGAAACTTATTCACTTGAACGTCTTGCTTGTATATACATAGATGAGATTGTGAGATTGCATGGTATGCCAGTATCCATAGTTTCTGATCGAGATCCAATGTGACACCCCCAAAATAGGTCCAATCCATCCAACCTATTCTGAGTCGCCAAATACATGGTACAGAAAATAACTACAACTTTATTACAACAATTGTCGTACAAAATACAACACATATGCTGTGAGTTTTGATACAAATATATACCAACTGTGACTCTCATCCCTGTTAGGTTTGTAATATTCATGAACGCAATCAAATTGCATAAATAAGCGGAAGCGAGTAAAATCAGAGTTTAAAAAAAAAAAAATTTACAAACCATATACCCGGATCACCCTTTATGCATAATTATTAATTAAACGAAAAGATAAAGAATAAAATCATACCTTGAAGATCGAGCTTCCTCGGTACAAGTTCACCCCAAATCCTTTCGCGTTCAACTTGAATCCACCGGGTTTGGTTCCTTCCTTTGATCAACGTTAGCCACCCAAATGTTTGGCCTCTAGAGGTGATCCACCAAGGAAAAAGAATTTTCAAGAAGGGGTATTGGCTCAACCCTAGTTTTCTATCTCTATAGAAAGGGCGTACTCTCCAACAAATTGGAATTATTACGTACTCATAATATCTGATATAAGACTCCTTTTATAAAGATATCAAGTAACCCTATTTTAAAATAAGGTATTATTTAATTAAACTCTTTTAATTAAATGAGCTCCCTAATCTTATTAGGATAATTAATTAAACTCATTTTAATTAATTTTCCCTCCTAATCCTATTAGGAATAAATGAGAGTACTTATATTAAATTAATTCCTAAACTCTTTTAGAAATTAAAATAATAATAATTGTAATAATATTAATAAGACTCCTCTTATTAATTTATATTTAATATTTCTAAAATATTAAATAATAAATATTAAGCTATTTAATTTATTCTATCACCATAGATTAAATTAAATATACATAATATATTATTACGATTATGCCATTAACTTCTTAAATAATTATTCTTCCTTTTATGGTGTGACCCTTTAGGTTCTCCATATTAAACCAGGTTGTGAATAAATCAATTAGAACAATTCTAATCTTATTTAAATAAATAAATTAAATAATTAATTTATTTAAATAAATAATATTTATTCTACAATAGGGATAAGCCTCCCTAGCGATCAACGACTTTCCGGATAATATAGATTTCAACATTAATCATAAAAGAACCTTTGA
The DNA here is from genome assembly GCA_020205615.1 of Panax quinquefolius. NCBI lineage: Eukaryota > Viridiplantae > Streptophyta > Magnoliopsida > Apiales > Araliaceae > Panax > Panax quinquefolius. The sequence continues at coordinate 43,290,924 of CM035169.1, read as the reverse complement.
GTAAATAGTTACCAAACAATTCAATCCTTCCACCATACAATGTCCCAATTAAATATAAGACATGGAATTCATTGTCAAGTCTTATTTTATTTAATTATATGTATTTCGATCCTTAAATGCACAACTCAAATAATGCAAATTAGAAACTCCTTTCTAATTTCATTACTTATATTGCCAAGGACTACTTTGGGTTGTCATTTATCGAATCACATAGGACATTTCTCTTCTTTATTAGAAGTGGTAGATTCTTTATTGATCATACATTATCTCCATGTACAACTTATTATACCCAAGCATACCCTTTGATATACCTTGAGGGTCTTAAGGAATTAGTCAAAGTATAATTCATCATACACAAGATATTATGATGATCTCAAGTCCAAGGATCACTTGACTACTATCACTACTGAGAATTCTATCGATGATGCAAGTAAAACTCCATTAGGTATTCCTTAGCGAGCCACGTTCGGTGAACTTATTCTCTAATAAGCACCTACATACTTGCTTTAGTGTCTCCACACAAATGATCATGAGATCAATCATCCTCATCATCAATGAGCAAACAACGATGTACCCAATATATCCGGATTCACTAATCCCCAACTTAGTAATCCAATAATTGGGAACTATTTTAGTTTTAAGCTTTCTAAGAATTTAGATCTCATTAGAATGATCATCATCATTATTCTAAAAGCATTGCTTAAAACTATGGGTTTATCACATATTATAAAACAAAGATCATGTAGATAATTAAAAGCCTTTAATAAATTAATACTTTTATTAATAAATGAATAAGATTGTTACAAAGTATATGCTTTATCATCAAACATGATCTGGCTTGTGTGCATACTACTTTCAATCTCCCACTTGCACTAAAGCCAATCGTCATGGTAACTCATACTCTTCTTCTCTAAGTGACGATTATCCTGGCCATTGGATAAGCTTTGGTTAATGGATATGTAATGTTGTTCATGAGAGTCTACTATCTCTATAGTGATTTCCCATCTTTCAATGATTCTAATAATCAAATGAAAGTGCCACAACACATGTTTAGATCCAAGATGAGACTTAGGAACTATTCCTTGTTCTCAGTAATGAACTTTTAATCCAAACAATCAACTTGCAGACTTCATTTATAGCTATATACATTGTTTTTATCACTAAACCAAAGAACTCTTTTCTTTGTTTGGAACCTTTCAATTCATTTGCACCTTCGCTCAAGGTAACCCTTTACCTTAAAGTGGATTTTTCTCGTGTCGTCTCTGTCTGCGAAAAACTTGAGTCATTAAGCCCTCTAGTTTTAATTAAGACCCACCATGAATATGATCACATCCTTAGTGCGGTTAAGCACTTTAAGATGTTTTCACCGACTCATAGTGAACTTCTCCGAATATGACCGATCAACATCGGGTCTCAGACATTTCATTGCATACATGATTGTTACTCACGCGACCTCTCTTTTCGTGGAGTCCGTGGGGACTATTAAGAGATACACTCCATGGCTCATCAACATGAGACATCTCTTGGAGTTTGTCATGCTAAACGACTTTAGCATCAAATGAATATACGTTCCTTGGGTTAAGTTGAGCATCCTCTTGTATCTATCTATATAGATTTATATCCCCAATTAAGATACTCTTCCAAATCATTCATGGAGGAATGTTTAGACAACTTTATCTTTACTGATTGTAGCATTGATAAGTTATTCCTCATCCGTAGTATATCAACATATAATACTAGAAATTTCACGACGCTCCCACTGACCCTTTTGTACACACTAGAAGTCTTACGTCATCGAATATAACTCTGGATCATCATTTTCTATGATGTGTACCTCATCATCATCATCCATGATGAATCCATACCTCCTAGGTATCTTTGGTACTATTCCAGATTTTGATTGGGTTGGCCAGGTACAATAGGTCTATCTATAGGTTCCTCTTATTTGACTTATAGTGTTTTGTGGTTCTTGAACTCTTCAAGATCTATTATCCTCCCACTAGCCCCTTCAATGATAAATACATTTATCTTAGAAGGCAGCGTGTTTCGTAACAAACACCTTTTGCTAAGTAGAATTATAGAACATATACCCTAAACTTACTTTATAATGTCCCACAATTCACATACACATGTCAAATCTTGTCCCAAGCTTATCCTTTGAAACCTTTTCACATAAGTTGGACAACCACTTATCTTAACATACTTAAGATTAGGAATCCTCCACATCCATAACTTTTATGGAGTCTTGAAATTTGGATTTTGAGGTTACCTTTTCGTGAGATATATGTACCATTTCTAGGACATTATCCCGTAAGGATACTTTTGGAATGCTCGGTAAAATCATTATGGACCGTACCATGTTCAACAAGGTATGATTTTTCCTTTCGGATACATCAATCAATTATTACGTATCATGAGGTGTCCATTATGAAAAACCATTTGAGATGATCTAGAAACTTATTGCACAAGTATTTATTCCTTGATCTAATAAAAGAATCTTAATACTTTGCAAATTTGTTTCACTTCTGAATTCTTTGAACCTTTCAAATAATTCACACTTGTATTTTAGCAAATACACACATTCAACTCTTTGAATGATCATCTCCTTTTCTTATACTAGTTTGTTCAATTTGCAAAATATATTTTTCACTTAAGTCAAGTATATAAAATCCATTAAGTAATATTCGATTCTATACAAAACATTATTATTATAAATAGAACAACAATTGTTCTTAATTATAATATCAAATTTCATTGTCCAACAACAAAATGAAAATAATGTTTCCAACGAGAATCGGAATACAATAACAACTTATTGACTTAATAGATTTGCTCGTGAAGCAATGCTAAACTATAAGTTTCTATGGCTAATGCAAAGAACCTTTGCTTCATTTTCCACACATAGGATTACTTATATTTGTTTAGCTTTTTACTCATTTGGTCCTTTCATAAATCTATATTTATGATAACCAAAGTTGGTATCCAATACCCAAGTAGAACCTTGACTTAAAGAAAAAATTATTTTAAATCATGAACAAATTTGTATTTATAACCAAAACTTCACTAAGCTTCTTTGGTTAGCCTCTCTGCAAGATGCTTCTCAGATTTCTTTCCAAAGTGTCCGGTTTATTGCGATTGGAAGCAAACTCCTTTGCTATCCATATCGCTTTTGTTCTTATTATCCTTTGTTTATGCCTTTCTATTTACCTTCTTTGAATCGTTCTTCTTTTCAGAAGATCCTTTGGCCCCTACCAGTAAAACTTGATCTTTCTTGGTTGGAAAGTGACTCTCAACATTTTTCAATATGTTAAGCAAATCAATGAGAAACGATATCAGCTTGTTCATATGAAAAATTCACAACAATTAATGAAAGGAGTCTCAGGAGTGAGTGCAAGATCAAATCTTGGCTCAACTCTCCATCCATGACAAAATTAGTTGTCCTAATTGATCAATCAAATTGATTATGTTAAGAACTTTTTGTCTGTACTATAGTGCCATTGGCCATTCTAGATCGGAAGAGCTCCTTAGATATCTGATATCTATAAGTCCTACTTTCCTCACCATCAACTACTTGATGTGAAGGATTATAGTAAGAGCATCCATAGTTTCATCTGTGTGGTTCAAGCTCGTTACTCATGGATGCGAGCATGATGCATTGAGCCAACTGTGCATCATCTTGCACTTTCTAAAAGTAGCAATCTCTTCCTCAGAGGCATTGTCTGCAACCATTGCAGGGATATGCATATTAAGGATATAAGATAGCTTTTTAGCCATGAGAACTATTCTCAAATTCTTTAACCAATCCGTTTAATTGATGCCCGGTTAATTTAGCATCTAATATGCTTCAAGTGATGATAGTAATTTTAGACATTGTAAAATTTCGTAAATGAATTTGTAATTAACAATATTTTAGCATACATTCTTTTATTAATTACCAAAATAAATTAGGTCTTGTTTTAAATTGGTATCTCCCACTATTTTCTTCAAAACTATATTACCTCACTTATATAGTTCGGCAAAATCTAATTAAAGATTTGCTAGTGAGAATAAGGATCCCATTTCAAATGTATATAGCCTTGTGGTGACACAACAAACTATATATAAATAAATAGGTAGACAACTTTTGTCAATTACATCAACTACGCAACTCCTTTTCTTTTGTCTCTTAGATTATTTTGATCAAGTGGTGGCACATCCGAATCAAAATTATCCAAGTTAAGTCCAACCTAGCACTCCATATATTCAAAAAGAAAAATATCATCCTTGTGGTGACACAATAAAACAATATTGTTCAATTTTCTTTATAAGCATCAAATGTGATAAATTAACATCTTAAATACTTAATACTTGCCTTGTGGTGACACAACAAACTCATATTAAATATTTAATACTCTATTAATTTTATCATGCTAGAAGGCGACGTTCGATATTCCAAATATCTTTGAACGCTTAGGACTTAATATAAAAATTGAGGGGTTTGTTATTAATTTGTCTCATCTTGTTTAGCGCGCATTCACATATATATATAAAATACGCGTCATATTAATTAACATGTGAAGCATGTTTGCATAATATATAATATATATAGTATAAGCATGCACATATAGAATACTATATTCTACCTGGATTGATTATGGACTTTTATTCTAGTTTGGTTCACTAGAGCCACCAAGTGAACCAAAAGGTCAAACCCCTAGGGGTGCAAGAAATAATATTTAAATATAACTATTACATTTAAACTAGGGCTCCATTATAAACGGGTCTTCAAGCGCTCCTTGTTCTTGATCTCTAATTTTTCAAAATTAATTCTAACTATTCCTATTACAAAACTATTTAAAATAAATAGAAACCTTGATCGCTGATCGAGGGAAATACATAGGAGGAGATAGAATTTACATTAAGAAAAATTAGAGAAGGCATTTATACGCAGACCCCATTTAATAAAACCTATACATTCATGCATCCAACTAAAATAAAATCCAATCATATTGGTCAATAGTCCATAATCAATCCCATTTATTATCATACACATCACCATACGCATCAATAAATAACATTCATCTTATGAATAATAAACATTTAATATATATATTGATATCATTTAATGGGCAAATTTAGTTAGTATAAAATCTAATTTTAAATCAAAATAAACTCCTTTATTTTAATCCAAATTTAAATAAAAATAAAACTATTTTATTTTAATTTATCCAATTTTGAATAAAATAAACTATTTTATTTTAATCAAAATAAACTCCTTTATTTTAATTAATTATGGAATCCAATTCCATATAAAAAAAATAAACTCCTTTATTAAAGGAAACACGGATTCTCTTTCCTATTCACAAATAAACTCCTTTATTTTGAATAATATGAAATCTTATTTCATATCTAAATAAACTCCTTTATTTAAGGAAAGGCGGATTCTTTATCCTATTCACAAATAAACTCTTTTATTTTGAATAATATGAAATCTATTTCATATCTAAATAAACTCCTTTATTTAAGGAAAGATGGAATACAATTTCAACTCCAATTAGTTATCATGGAATCTAATTCCAACTCTAATTAGTTAGCATGAAATTTAATTTTAAAATTAAAACAAACTCTTATTTTAAGATTAAAATAATTATATATATATAATATTCAATTTTAAAATTAAAATAAACTCTTTTATTTTAATATTAAAATAAACCTTTTATTTTAAAGATTAAAATAAAATTTTATTTTAATTATAAAATAATTAAAATAATATATATATATATATATATATATATATATATATATATATATATATATGTTTTATTAAAATCATGAATCCATCATCCAAGAGAATCTGCAGGACCACTTGTTATTTGTTAAGCTGTATGTTTTAGTACTAATATATATATATATATATATATATATATATATATATATATAGTATTGCATCATATAACCAGCTATCTTGTTCAATTCCGTTTAGAACCTAAAAAAAAAAAATTCACGTGGTTTCATGCTATCCTTTTCCGTGATTCACGGTTTACATGTTAACAAGTAATCACGTGATCTCTAAATTACCGAATCCAATATTCGCCTTTTTTTTTTTTTTTAAATTAATTTTATACAATAAAATTATGCCCAAAAAAATTATTCTAAACACATATCAATATATATATCAAATTAAAACAATTAATAATTCGCATAAAGGTTTGGCTCTGATGCCACTGTTAGGTTTGTAATATTCATGAACGCAATCAAATTGCATAAATAAGCGGAAGCGAGTAAAATCAGAGTTTAAAAAAAATAAAAATTTACAAACCATATACCCGGATCACCCTTTATGCATAATTATTAATTAAACGAAAAGATAAAGAATAAAATCATACCCTTGAAGATTGAGCTTCCTCAGGTACAAGTTCACCTCCAAATCCTTTCGCGCTCAACTTGAATCCATAGGTTTGGTTCCTTCCTTTGATCAACGTTAGCCACCCAATTGTTTGGCCTCAGAGGTGATCCACCAAGGAAAAAGAATTTTCAAGAAGAAGGGGTATTGGCTCAACCCTAGTTTTCTATCTCTATAGAAAGGGCGTACTCTCCAACAAATTAAAATTATTACGTACTCATAATATCTAATATAAGACTCCTCTTATAAAGATATCAAGTAACCCTATTTTAAAATAAGGTATTATTTAATTAAACTCTTTTAATTAAATGGGCTCCCTAATCTTATTAGGGATAATTAATTAAACTCCTTTAATTAATTTTCCCTTCTAATCCTATTAGGAATAAATGAGAGTACTTATATTAAATTAATTCCTAAACTCTTTTAGAAATTAAAATAATAATAATTGTAATAATATTAATAAGACTCCTCTTATTAATTTATATTTAATATTTCTAAAATATTAAATAATAAATATTAAGCTATTTAATTTATTCTATCACCATAGATTAAATTAAATATACATAACATATTATTACGATTATGCCATTAACTTCTTAAATAATTATTCTTCCTTTTATGGTGTGAACCCTTTAGGTTCTCTATATTAAACCTAGGTTGTGAATAAATCAATTAGAACAATTCTAATCTTATTTAAATAAATAAATTAAATAATTAATTTATTTAAATAAATAATATTTATTCTACAATAGGGATAAGCCTCCCAACGATCAAGCGACTTTCCGGATAATATAGATTTCAACATTAATCATAAAAAAGAACCTTTGAGTAAATAGTTACCGTACAATTCAATCCTTCCACCATACAATGTCCCAATTAAATATAAGACATGGAATTCATCAAGTCTTATTTTATTTAATTATATATTTCGATCCTTAAACGCACAACTCAAATAATGCAAATTAGAAACTCCTTTCTAATTTCATTCACGCCGCCAAGGACTCACTGGGTTGTCATTTATTGAATCACATAGGACATTCTCTTCTTTTATTAGAAGTGGTAGATTCTTTATTGATCATACATTATCTCCATGTACAACTTATTATACCCAAGCATACCCTTTGATATACCCTAAGGGTCTTAAAGAATAAGTCAAAGTATAACTCATCATACACAAGATACTATGATGATCTCTAGTCCAAGGATTACTTCAGACTACTATCACTACAGAATTCCTATTGACAGGTGAGTAAAACTCCATTAGGTATTCCTTAGCGAGCCGCGCTCGATGAACTTATTCTCTAATAAGCACCTACATACTTGCTTTAGTGTCTCCACACAAATGATCATGAGATCAATCATCCTCATCCAATGAGCAAACAACGTATGTACCAATATATCCGGATTCACTAATTCCCAACTTAGTAATCCAATAATTGGGAACTATTTTAGTTTTAAGCTTTCTAAGAATTTAGATCTCATTAGAATGATCATCATCATTATTCTAAAAGCATTGCTTAAAACTATGGGTTTATCACATATTATAAAACAACATCATGTAGATAATTAAAAGCCTTTAATAAATTAATACTTTTTATTAATAAATGAATAAGATTGTTACAAAGTATATGCTTTATCATCAAACATGATTGGCTTGTGTGCATACTACTTTCAATCCCAACCTTGGATAGCACGTCACAATGGCACCTTACATAAAGGTATAGTCAAAAACTGTTTTAGAAATTAAAACCTTTGGGAAGTGCTCAAGGAAACCTTCATACATGGGAGGCCATGCGTTTAGGTTATGATAGATATCATATGTCCACGTAATTATCCTTGGTTGATCTAATAGATCCCAAAGAAAAATGAGAAGATTACTATCATGTTATTTCCAATGGTGAGTCTTCTCGACATATAACTATCTCCACTGCCTCTCGGTTGAAAATTATATTTCAAATAAACTCCAAGATCATATAGGTAGTGCTCAGAGATATACTCAATGAGTGGATGTGCACAACCCTATCTTATGACAACTTAGATCAGATGTCATCAGACATCTTGTATGATAGTGGCAAAACACCCTTCCAACGTTGGGTTCTGTCTCACCCTATTTGATTCACCAAATATAACTACTAAATGATGTATAAAATACAACACACTTTTCTATCTTTGTTTAGGGAGAACTTCCACCGCTAGAGACCACCGACTTCTATTTCCTCATTCTTTATTAGGTTTGTAATATTCTTGGCCTTGATCAAATTGCACAAATAATCGGAAGCGTGTAAAAATCGAGTTTAAATTTTACAAACCATATACGGATCATCCTTTATGCACAATTATTAATTAAACGAAAAGATATGAAGAACAAGAATCATACCCTTGAAGATTCGAGCTTCCTCAGTACAAGTTCACCTCAATTCTTTTTCGCGTTCAACTTGAATCCACGGGTTTGATTCCTTCCTTTGATCAACGTTAGCCACCCAAGTGTTTGGCCTCTGAGGTGATCCACCAAGGAAGAAGAAAGATCAAGAAGATGGGTGTTTAGTGTGGCGCCCCCAAAATAGGTATACATCACCCATTACGGGAGTCAATACATACATATGAAACAACTACAACTTTATTATTACAACATATAAAGCTGTGAGTTTAAATATGAGATATTGCCATCTAGACAATATTCACACGCAAATAAATCCCCATCATAATTATCGATACATTATTTTACAAAATGGTGAGGACTACTAAACAACTCTCTCTAGAACCTTCATTCCATACGGCGACTAGTACTTCGCTACATTCTCGTCTCTCGAGAAGAAAAATGGAACAACAAGGAAAAGGGTGAGCTCAACTAGCCCAAGAAGAATATTATGACTAAGATAATATACAACAAATTATCGTTAGTCTTCAACAGGAAAATCTAATAAAATCTGATAGGCAACAAGTTTTAAATCAATATTCGCAATGAAATAATAATTCATTAGAAGAGTTAAGTAGAGAATGCAAACTACTATCTTCATGTATGAATTTAAAAGTTCATCGTCTATCTTTTATCCTTGTAACATCAATCAATATACATCTAGAATCAAATATTCATCTTTGCACTACTGAGCCAAAGATATTCATCGATTAGTCATGTTCATCTAAACTTTTGCTCATCTTTGTATTACGGCCAAAGATATTAATCAAGAGTCATGTTCATCTCAATAATTGCTCATCTTTGCACTACGGGCCAAAGATATTCATCAAGAAATCATTCATCTTTGCACTCACAGCCAAAGATATTCAATAATATCATCATTTAAGACCGAGGATGATGAAAAATATTTTAAAGAAACGAATCCGGTGAAACAAAATGACAAGGATTAAGGATTAAAGATTAAGTACTTTGTTTTATCCATGTCCAAAAATACCTCAAAAATAATCATAGTGGTGTAAAATTCAAGAATGATCAAAACATGGATACAATCAAAGCTAGTATCCGAATAGATATTTTGGACGAAAAGGAAATTTTTTATTTTCGATGAATAGTGCCGTGATTCGTGAATAAGATCAGATATCGTGAATAGTGTCATTATACGTGAATAGTAACCCATAATTAAAAGTTCCAAATTTGATTAAAAGTTCAGATCAATACTTTAAGATCATGATATTAGAATAAATAATATCATTAAAAAAAAATAATATCCTTTACCTCGAAAATCAAAGATTTCTAATTTGAAACATAGAATATAGGCTATGACTTGAACTTGCCAGACCGTGTAGCAATACTCAAAGTATACTCAAAATACTCACAAGAAATACCGATAATATAGAGAGAAAACTTCATTTGGTGTGATTTTCAATTCTAACCTAAGCACCCTATTTATAGGAAAATAATTAGAACACCAAAAGTAGAAAATTTAATATAATAATAATATATATATATACAAATTTGTCTACGCACTTAGAACTCATCTGAATTCAGCAACTTGCAAGTGTTTAATGAGGCTAACCAAACACAAAAACGTTTTTTTGTTAATTAAAACAATTAAAACTTCCAAAATCAATTATTTTGAAGCTTGAACTTAAATAATTCATAATAAATAGCTCTTTTATCAGAAAAATTCAAAACTACCATGAACTTTCCATAAGAAATTCCATTATCTACAACTTTGCGAGAAGGAAGTGTTTCCAAATTCCAAGCAGAAATTGACCGAAATTCCACAAGCAAGCGATTTTATGCTATATAATCAAATTTCACCAATAAATGGGGTCCAATTTACATGTTTAACATGTTTTAAACATTTATTGCAACAAAAATACTCTTCCTCCTCAGATACTCATATATCCCACATTCGTTGTAAAAATATCACCATTATTATATTATTAAAATATAATAATATATTTAAATGAATTATTTTATCGTAAAAGATAAAATTTCAATTTTCAACAATTGTCACATTAAAAATTTTCTCCATCTATATCCACATAAAATCAATATTTTCCTCATCATATGAATCAATAATTAATTATTCACAAATAATATTATTAGAATCACAATATTGATAACGACAGCAGTGGTTCAAGAAAGAGGGGCTTTCCAATAAGAATTTTTCCATCTTGGTGCGCGCAATTAGGTGACCAAACCTCTCCTTGTATGTAACTTTCTAGACATTGCCAATAATGTTATCTAATAATATTATTCAGATAATATGAATTATTGCTTCGATAATGAAAAATCTTGTGTAATGACAATTATCAAACAACAACAATATAAAATATCAACGCAGACAATTATTAAATCAATAAAATCTCGAATAAGAATTATCGTAACCATTATTGAGTAGTGCGCTTCTTACGTAAGAATCAATAATTGGTGCAATACTGGTATGCTTCACGTGTTTTAACCACTTAGTATTTTAACAGTATTACCTGAATAACTACACGCTTATTATTTTTAAACAACTTATATTTGTCGTTTTCTTCATCCAAACGCCAAGTTATGGGGCCCACAAAAGACTCAAGGCTATCGTCATTTAATATTCCCAAACAATACTTAATATTCCACGACCAAACGAATATTCCCTTACAATAATGAATATTTTATAACCACTTGCTTATTCAAATATTCATGTATTTTATCCATAACTATCCACATTAATCAAATCAACCCTTACTATTTCAAAATAATAAAGAGAAAAATAAATTTCATTTATTAATAATTTGGGGTCTTACATTTAGCAAAATCCTAGTTTTTCTATCTCTCATAGAAAAGGAACGTATTCTCCAACTATTGGAATTCGTATTCAGTCAGAAAAATCAACAACAACTCTACACCCATAATAAGAATCCTCTTATTTATAGATGTGTGCAACCCTCCTTAACAATTAAGGAATTGTGTTTTATTTTAATTAATTAAACTCATTTAATTAATTATGCTCCCAATCTTATTAGGAATAATTAATTAAAATCTTTAAATTAATTAGTCTCCTAATCTTATTAGAATAAATGAGAGTATTTTTATTAATTAATTCCTAAACTCCTTTAGGAATTAAATAATAATAATAGTAATAATAATAATAAGACTCTCTTATTAATTTATATTTAATATTTCCAAAATATTAAATAATAAATATTAAGCTATTTAATTTATTCTATCACCATGGATTAAATTAAATATACTTAACTTATTATTACAATTATGCCATTAACTTCTTAAATAATTATTCTTCCTTTTATGGTGTGACCTTTAGGTTCTCCATATTAAACCTGTGAATAAATCAATTAGAATAATTCTAATCTTATTTAAATAAATAAATTAATTTATTTAAATAAATAATATTTATTCTACAATAGGGATAAGCCTCCCCAATGATCGGCATTTCTAGATAATATAGATTTCAACATTAATCATAAAAGAACCTTTGAGTAAATAGTTACCGCATAATTTAATCCTTCCACCATACAATGTCCCCAATTAAATATAAGACATGGAATTATCACAAGTCTTATTTTATTTAATTATATGTATTTCGACTCTTAAATGCATAACTCAAATAATGCAAATTAGAAACTCCTTTCTAATTTCATTACGCCATTGCCAAGGACTACTAGGTTTTCATTTATCGAATCACATAGACATTTCTCTTCTTTTATTAGAAGTGGTAGATTCTTTATTGATCATACATTATCTCCATGTACAACTTATTATACCCAAGCATACCCTTTGATATACCCCGAGGGTCTTAAGGAATTAGTCAAAGTATAATTCATCATACACAAGATATTATGATGATCTCAAGTCCAAAGATCACTTCAGACTACTATCACTACAAGAATTCCTATCGACAGCAAGTAAAACTCCATTAGGTATTCCTTAGCGAGCCACGCTCAAATGAACTTATTCTCTAATAAGAACCTACATACTTGCTTTAGTGTCTCCACACAAATGATCATGAGATCAATCATCCTCATCCAACGAAAGTAAGCAACATATGTACCCAATCTATCCTGGATTCACTAATCCCCATTTTAGTAATCCAACGATTGAGAACTATTTTAGTTTTAAGCTTTTAAGAATTTAGATCTCATTAGAATGATCATCATCATTATTCTAAAAGCATTTCTTAAAACTATGTGTTTATCACATATTATAAAACAACATCATGTAGATAATTAAAAGTCTTTAATAAATTAATACTTTTTATTAATAAATGAATAAGATTGTAACAAAGTATATGTTTTATCATAAAAAATGATTGGCTTGTGTGCATACTACTTTCAATCTCCCACTTGCACTAAAGCCAATCGCCATGGTATCTCATACCCTTCTTCTCTAAGTGACGATTATCCTTCTGTTGGATAAGCTTTAGTTAATGGATATGTAATGTTGTTCTTGAGAGTCCACTATCTCTATAGTGATTTCCCGTCTTTCAATGATTCCATAATCAAATGAAAGTGCCACAACACATGTTTAGATCCAAGATGAGACTTAGAACTATTCCTAGTTCTCAGAATGAACTTTTCATCCAAACAATCAACTTGGCACTTCATTTATAGCTATATACTTTGTCTTTATCACTAAACCAAACAACTCTTTGAAACCTTTCCAATTCATCGCACTACCGCTCAAGGTAACGATTTACCTTAAAGTGGATTTTATGTCGCCTTGGTTTGTCCGGAAAACTTGAGTCATAAGCCCTCTAGTTTTAATTTAGACCCACCATGAATATGATCACATCCTTAGTTCCGCTTAAGTACTTTAAGATGTTTTTCACCGCCTCACGTTGAAATTCTCCGTAATACGATCGATCAACATCGTGTCTCGTGACATTTCATTGCATATATGATAGTTACTCATGCGATCTCTCTTTTTTGGAGTCTATGGGGACTATTAAGAGAGATCATTTTCCACGACTCATCAACATGAGACATCTCTTTGAGTTTGCCATGCTAAACAACTTTAGCATCAAATGAATATCGTTCGCTTGGGTTAAGTTGAGCATCCTCTTAAATCTATCTATATAGATTTGTATCCCCAATTAAGATACTCTTCCCAAATTATTCATGGAGGAATGTTTAGACAACTTTATCTTTATTGATCAGTAGCATTAGTATGTCATTCCTTATCCATAGTATATCAACATATAATACTTAGAATGTCACGACGCCTCCAATCGACCCTTTTGTACACACTAGGTTCATTCTTATTTTTGATAAAATCAAACTCTTTTGATTGTCTCATCAAAACGAATGTTCCATTTTTGAGAAACTTGGTTCAATCCATTTCTCTGAGTGTCTATAACTCTTCCTTCATCGTATGTAAATCGGATCATCATCTTCTATGATGCGTACCTCATCATCATCATCCGTGATGAATCCAAACCTCCCAAGTATCTTCAGTATTATTCCAAATTTATGATTCGGTTGTGGTACAATAGGTTTATCTACAAGTTCCTCTTATTTGACTTATAGTATTTTGTGGTTCTTGAACTCTTCAAGATCTATTATCCTCCCACTAGCCCCCTTCAATGATAAACACCTTTATTTTACAAGGTAGCGTGTTTTGCAACAAACACCTTTTGCTAAGTAGGATTATAGAACATATACCCTAAACTTACTTTAGGATGTCCCACAAATCCGTACTTGTCAAATTTTGTCCCAAGCTTATCCTTTGAAACCTTTTCACATAAGTTGGACAACCCTTTATCTTAACATACTTAAGATTAGGAATCCTCCCCGTCCATAACTTTTATGGAGTCTTGGGGACTTGATTTTGAGGTTACCTTTTCAGATATACAACCATTTCTAGAACATGACCTCAGAAGGATACTGGAATATCGGTAAAATCATTATGGACCGTACCATGTCCAACACGGTACGATTTTTCCTTTTAGATACATCAATCAATTATTGCGTATCAGGAGTCGTCCATTACAAGAAAACCATTTGAGATGATCTAGAAACTTATTGCACAAGTATTTATGCCTTGATCTAATCAAATAATCTTAATACTTTGCCAATTTGTTTCACTTATGAATTCTGTGAACATTTCAAATAATTCATACATGTATTTCAATAAATACACATATTCAACTCTTCGAATGATCATCTCCTTTTCTTATACTAGTTTGTTCAATTTGCAAAATATATTTACACGTAAGTCAAGTACATAAAATTCATTAAGTAATATTTCAGTTCTATACAAAACATTATTATTATAAATAGAACAATAATTGTTCTTAATTATAATACCAAAGATTTCATTGTCCAACAATAAAATAGAAATAATGTTTCTAATCAAGTAACTAGAATACAATAACAACTTATCGACTTAATAGATTTTGCCGTAGGCAATGCTAAACTATAAGTTTTTATAGCTAATGTGGCAACCTTTGCTTCATTTTCCACACATAGGATTACTTATCTTTGTTTAGCTTTCTATTTCTACTTGGTCCCTTCATAAATCTATATTTATGATAACCAAAGCTCAGATCCAATACCCAATTAAGTAGAACCTCGACTTAAAGAAAATTTATTTTAAATAATGAACAAATTTGTATTTGGAACCAAACTTCACTAAGCTTCTTTGGTTACTAAGATGCTTCACAGCTTCTTTCCAAAGGTCCGTGCTTATTGCAAAGGAAGCAAAACCTTTACTATTCGATCGCTTTTGTTCTTATTATCCTTTGCTTTTGCCTTTTCAATTTACCTTCTTAGAATCGTTCTTCTTTCGTAAGATCCTTTGGCCCCTACCAAGTAAGACATGGTCTTTCTTGGTTGGAAAGTGACTCTCAATATTTTTCAACATGTTAAGCAAATCAAATGAGGCTGATATCTAGCTTGTTCATATGAAAAATCACAATAATTGTGAAAGGAGTCCAGGAGTGAGTGCAAGATCAAATCTCGCTCAACTCTCCATCCATGAAAAAACTTTTTGTCCTAATTGATCAATCAAATTGATAATGTTAAGGACTTTTATCATCATCAGTGTCATCGATCATTCTAGATGGAAGAGCTCCTTAGATATCTAATATCTATTAGTCCTACTTTATTCACCATCAACTACTTGACGCAGGTGAGTATAGTAAGAGCATCCATAGTTTCATGTCGACGTCAAGCTCGTTACTCATGGATGCGAGCATGATGCATCGAGCTAACTATGCATAATCTTACCACTTTCTAAAAGTAGCAATCTCTTCCTCGAGGCATCATTCGCAACCATTGCAGGATAAGCTTATTAATGACATAAGATAACTTTTCAAAGCGTGAGAACAATTCTCAATTTCTTAACCAATCTATTTAATTTATCCTAGGTTAAAATAAGATCTAATATGCTTTATAAAGATGATAGTAATTTAGACATTATAAAATTCTATAAATAAATTTGTAATTAACAACATTTTAGCATACATTCTTTTATTAATTACCAAAATAAATTAGGTCTTTTTTTAAATTGGTATCTCCCACTATTTTCTTCAAACTATATTACCCTCAATATATATAGTTCTAAATATCTAATTAAAGATATGCTAGTGAGAATAAGGATCCCATTTCAAATGTATATAGCCTTGTGGTGACACAACAAACTATATATAAATAAATAGTAGACAACTCTTGTCAATTACATCAACTATAACTCCTCTTGTATTTTGCCTCTTAAATCATAATGGTCAAGTGGTGTGCACATCCGAACTAAAATGATTTAAGTTAAGTCCAACCTAGAACTCCATATATTCAAAAAGAAAATATTATCCTTGTGGTGACAACAACAAAACAATATTGTTCAAAAAATATAACTCGTGAGTTTTAATACAAATATATTATTGTCTAGAGAGTATATACAAACTCAAAAGGAGTCCTCATTACAATTATTATCACACTATTTCATGTAATAGTGAGGACTACTAATGCACCATCTAGACCATCACTCCGCTCCCCGACTGTCCCGCTATATTCTCATTTCTCAAGAGAATAAAGGAAAGAAAGGGTGAGCTCAACTAGCCCAAGAAGAAATATTATGACTAAGATAATGCGTAATAAATTATCATTAGCCTTAAACAAATGTTAAACCGATACAATATAACAAACATCAAGTTTAATCGCAATTAAACAAGCAATCCATTAAAAGAGTCAAGTAGAGAATAAAATCTACTATCTTTTATGATTTAAAAGGTTTTTCATCACTTTTATCGCCGAGACTCAAATTTTAATAAATAATCCACATCATCGAATCACCCCGCACTACGGCCAAGGATATTCTTTAGTATCACGCACCACAATTATCCATGCACTACACGCCAAGAATATTTGTGTATTCATTAATGGTCATGATCATGCCAACAATCGTCCATCAATGCACTACGGGCCAACGAGGACTTTTACCACATCATTTGTACATTATTACTACCATGATTACATCGAATAATCCTCGGTCATAATCATACCAAGTCCATCTATGCACTATGTGCCATGTATATGACTTTCAAAAAATATAAATATGAGGATGATGACAATGATATAAGAATTCAATAAAACAAGTTCAAGAATTAATTTATCCAAGAACCAATAACGCCCAAATTGTCAACATGATATCGCTTTGTAGAGTAAAATTCAAGAATGCTCGTAAGAATATTTCCATGAAAAGATATCGATGAAGTTTAAATTATCAAGGATATTCCACTAATTTCATGGAGTATAGAAGTCAAAACTTTAACCAACCGAGTATAATAAAGAATGGAATAACAAAAGAAATCACCATGCATGCGCAGATCAGATAGATGTTATTCCAATGTAATACTAAATAACGGAACTGTGTCAAAGTAAATTCAGACCCATGTGATGTTCCAAATGTAATAATAAAGAATGGAATAACAATGTAAATCACCATGCACGCAGATTTCGTGACAGACAAAGTTATTCCAATGTAATACTAATAAGGATTTAATCAGTCCACAGAAAAACGCATGCATGTGATATTCCAATGTAATAATAATAAAGATTTTAACCAGTCCCCAAAAACGCATGCATGTGATATTCCAATGTAATAATAAAGATTTTAATCAGTCCGTACAGAAAACGCATGCATGTGATATTCCAAATGTAATAGTAAAAGATTAATAATAGAAGAATGTCACCAAGTATAGGTAGCTCACAGATACAAAAGTTATTCCAATGTAATAATAAAGAATGGAATAACATAAGTTCTCTTCATGAATACAAAAGAATAAACCCCTTACGAAAGTACAACAAATAATATTCCCTACCTTAAGAAGAAGAGTAATCGATATATAAGTAGTGAAGTAGTAGTAATATTTTCTTCTTTCTCTCTATAGTTTATCTCTAGAGTTTCGTTGAATTCGTAAGAAAATATGAAGGAATGAGCTTTTATTTATAAAAAAAAATGGATCAAGATAAGAACTAACTCATGAACTATCTCCAGATTGATTTATTTTAATCTGAATTTCATCCATATTTAAAGCAAAATCTTTTAAATAAAATATAATATATTCTATTTATAATCTAATAAAATGAATAACTTTATAAAAGATTTTACTATGCAAACACTATGCAGTACTATGCAAACACTATACATAATAAAATATAATATATTCTAATTATATATTCTAATAAAATGTATAACTTTATAAAAGTATTCTATTTTATATAAAAAGATTTTACTATGCAAAAACACTATGCTATATACTATGCAATACTATGCATAATATAATATAATATATTCTATTTATGTAATAACTTTATAAAAGTATTCGCTTTTATATAAAAGATTTTTCAGATATTACATTAATAATACCAACAAAACCGAAAGTGACTTATCACGTAAGCATCAATAATTAATACCGCAGTGCTACTATGCAACCACGCCAGACATCGCATTTTTTTAACACCGTGTTTTTTCAAAAGCTTAACAGTAAAACTTCCGCCGTTATTTTCATAAAGTATTTTTGTTTGTTTTTTCAATCCGACAATAATTCCTGCTAGGGGGTCCACCAATGATTGTGTCGTCATTGTATTTAATATTCCCCGTTAAAACGAATATTCCCCACCAATCTAATATTATATAACAACTTGCATGATTTTGCAAAATTTATAAATATTACCCACAACTATAACATTATATCAATTTCACTCCATAATATTCAAAAATAATATTTATAGAAAATTCATCTTTATTCAAAAGTTGGGGTTTTACAATCTCCCTTCTTATGAAATTTTCCCTCAAATTAGGGTACGACGACCGGTATATCAAGAGGTAAGGATACCTTGATTTCATTTCGATTCTAACTCCCAAGTCATTTCTCAACATCGTGGTTTCTCCACAAAACTTCGATTTTGAGGTATAACTCGAGCGTAGAATATGTTCCTTCTTATCCAAGATTTGAACAGAACCTCTTCATACGCCAAATCTTCCGCTATTTCGTCCGGTTCTAACTCAATAATGTGGTTCGGTCTTCCACATATTTACGTAATATGGATATGTGAAAAACGTTATGAACACGAGACATACTTCAAGCAGAAAGTTTAGTCTATAGCCACGCTCCTACTCGATCAAGGATTAAAATGGGCCAATGAATCGAGGATCGAGCTTTTCTCTTTCCAAATCTCGTAACTCCTTTCCATGGAGCAACACGTAATAAACACATGATCTCCTATATCGAATTCCACGCCCTTTCGATGAAGATCAAGATAACTCTTTTGTCGATCTTGTGAGGTTTTTATACGCTGTCGGATCGTTTCAATCTTTTCCGTAGTCATACGCATCAACTCCCGGTCCCAACAACGTTGTTTCACCCACCTCATCCCAAAGATACCGAGAACGACACTTTCTTCCATACAACGCTCGAATGGAGCCATGCCAATACTTGCTTGATAACTCGTTGTTGTAGAAAACTCCACCAATGGTAAGAACTTGTCCCAACTTCCTGAAGTCAAGGACACAGTAGTCTTAATAGATCTTCAAGAGTTTGAATAGTCCTCTCCGATCGTCTCGTCCGTCCGAGGATGATATGCCGAAGCTAAATCAGAACTGCGCTCATAGCTTTTTGTAAACTAACCCAAAATCTTGAAGTGAATCTTTGGTCTCGATCGTAAACTATGGATACCGCATACCATGCAATCTTACAACCTCGCTTATGTACATACGAGCAAGACGCTCAAGTGTATAAGTTTCTCAGACGGTAAGAAATGAGCAGATTTGGTCAATCTATCAACAATGACCCAAATCGCATCTACGCCTTGAGAAACTTTGGGAAGACCAAGAATTAAATCCATGGTAATGTGCTCCCACTTCCATTCTGGAATTTCAAGTGGTTGCAATGGACCTTTTGGTACTTGATGCTCGCCGACCGACTCGCTGACACGTTAGAGACACCTCGAGATAAAACAACGCTATCTCTCTCTTCATATTGCTTCCACCAAAATGTATGATTTAAGATCATGATACATTTTGGTACTCCTGTGATGGATTGCAAACGGTGTGTTATGCGCTTCCATCATGATTTTATACTTTAAATCAGGTCGTTAGAACACAAAGTCCGGAGTCGACTCAAGTATTCCTTCTTCATCGATTCTTGCTTCCTAAGATAGCACCTTCTTCAGACTTTCTTCCTCATACGATCACCTCCTGTGTCAGAGTTCGAGTAAGCTTTTAACTTTATCAATTAAAGCCTGGTTCTACTCAGATATTCGCCATCATCACATGGGTCCCCGGAGTCTTTAACTCTATCTCCATCCTTTGCAAGTCACACAAAATGGGCCTTCAGGTTGACAATATCGCATCTGCACTTCGTGATATGATCTTCTACTCAATGCGCCGCCTACCACGCTCGCTTTTTCCAGATGGTATCGATGGTATGATCATAATCTTTCAACAGTTCAAGCCAACGTCGTTGTCGCATGTCGAGTTCCTTTTTGAGTGAAGAAATATTCGAGAGGCTTTTACGATCCAGAAGATCTCCACTTTCTCCCCATACAAGTAATGCCTCCAAATCTTTAGTGTGAAGATAACAAACCGCTAACTCTAGATCATGAGTAGGATAATTCCTCTCATATTCTTTGAGTTGTCGTGAGGCATAGGCTATGACTTTCCCATGTTGCATGAGAACACATCCTAACCTTTTGCCTCAAGCATCATCAGAGATGACAAATCCTCCGAACCAGAGATGGTATTGTCGTAACAAAATAAATGAGTCTCTCTCGAAGTTCTTGAAAACTCTTCTCACATTCCTCGCCCAACCGAACTTTTTATCTTTCCGAGTCACCGAAGTTAGTGGAGTAGCGATTCGAGAAAACCTTCTCATTTAATCTCCGATAATAACCAAATTAAGCCGAGAAAGCTACGATTTTGGCCATCGATTTAGGTTGTTCCCACTTTCAATAGCTTCAATCTTTTGCCGGGTCAACAGATATTCCATGACTTGATACACACGTGCCCAAGGAATGCTACTTCCTCAAGCCGTAACTCGATTTCTTCAACTCGCATAAAGCTTATATTCAAGCTTTTGGAGTATCAACCTTCAAGTGTTGTTTCATGATCTTCACGGCTTTTGAATAAATAAGGATGTCATCAATAAAGACGACCACA
Source organism: Panax quinquefolius (assembly GCA_020205615.1). Classification (NCBI taxonomy): domain Eukaryota; kingdom Viridiplantae; phylum Streptophyta; class Magnoliopsida; order Apiales; family Araliaceae; genus Panax; species Panax quinquefolius. The sequence continues at coordinate 43,269,460 of CM035169.1, read as the reverse complement.
AAGTGATCCAAATATTCCTTGAATACTGGCTCATCATATCCATGAAGGCAAGTTAGAGCATTAGTCAATCCAAAGGACATGACTAGGAATTCATAATGCCCGCATCGAAGTTTCGAAAAGCCGCCTTTTGAATGTCATCTGCTCTAATCTTCAATTGGTGATATCCTAAACGAAGATCAATCTTTGAAAAGAATTTGGCTCCTCAGAATCGGGTCAAAACAGTCATCAATACGCGGGCAATGGGTACCTATTTTTGATGGTGACATGATTCAACTCCCGATAATCAATACAAAGTCGATACTCCCATCTTTTCTTTTTCAATTAATAGTAACAGAGCACCCCAAGGAGAAGTACTAGACTAATGAAACCAATGTCTAACAATTCTCGCAAGTTGGGTCTTTAACTCCTCAAGTTCAATAGAGCCATTCGACATGGGCTTTGGAAATAGGTTTTGTACCGTGTTCAAGGTCGATACAAAATTCAATTTCACGCCTGGGGTAGGCCAGAAGTTCTTCAGTGGAATACGCCAGAAATTCATTAACAATAGAAATATCATTCAAAATCGACGATTTTTGTTTAGATCCGTGATATGAGCTAAGAAAGCTTGACATCCGCTTTTTCAATAAACGAATAGCTTTTATGGCTCGAGATGACCGTGATTGATTTTAATGGTTTGGTGGCTTGAATTTGCATAATAGGTTGATTTAGAATATGAAAGCTAACAACCTTATTTAAAACAATCAATTTTTGCATGATGATGAGTAGTTAACCAATCAATCCTTAGAATTACATCAAATGCAAGTATTTTTAATGAAATAAGATCGAATGTGTAATGTGAGGGTACCGATTTGAACCAAACAAGACTTATAAAAAGTGGATGTAATGAAGGTTTCTCCCAACTGGAGTTTCTACAGATAAGTCAAAGTCTAATTTCTCCTGAGTCAAATTTAATCGCTGAGCGCAAGTAGAGAAATAAAAGAATGGGTAGAACCCAGATCAAATAAGGTATAGACTTCGCTAGAGTTTATGATAAGCTTACCCGTGATGACCTCATTCGGTTCTTGCTTTTCGGGAGGTCACAACAAACGCCTCCTCAGACCACCGGCTTTTGATTTTTTTCCGGGACGGCCTTTTGGTGCTCCATCCTAGCTGAACTTGTCTTCTGTGAACGACAAAATCAAGCTAAGTGACCTTCTTCCACAATTATAACACGCTTTTGACGGCATCGCGTAGCTTTGACCGATGTGTCCCCTCCCTCCGCATTTGAAGCATACGATAGTGGTCGTTTCTCCTTCCTTAACAACGTGTCGGTGCCGACGCCCTTCCATCATCATTGAATCTCCTTCTTGAAATGTCCATTTTATTGTTTTCGCCATGATTACCACCAAGTGGTTACCATTTCGCATGTTGATTCCTCCACGCTTGTTGTCACCGCTTTGACGATCGATACCATCGGTATTTTTTCATTTCGCGCTTACCGCTTTCTTTGGTCATATTGACTCGCTATCGCTACTCCAATAATCGAGCCCTATTTACAACATCCGAGTACAAACACGCTTTATGAGAAATAAGATATCGACGATTCCGCTTTCAAACCTCTTAAAAACATTCGCCATTCGCTCCTCATTATCAACCAAATGGGATGCAAACCCGATAACTCCGCAAATTTAGCCTCAGATCACATTACACTGGCCATATTGTTTTGTTCCAATTTGATAAACTCCACTTCTTTCATGTGATTAATACTTCGGAAAGTACTTGTCGTTGAATAGCTCTCGAACTTCTCCCAAGACATCTTCGAAAAGCAAGGCCAGTCAGTACGCTTTTACGATTCCCACCAAGAATCGCTTCTTCACGCAATAAGGTGGCGAAAGGAACCTTTTGCTTCTCTGAGCATCCCAAGACATCAAATATCTTGGTGATCCGCTTTATCCATGCTTCCGCCTTTAAGTGGTTTTGCTCCAATAAACTCCGGTGGTCCCAGCCTCGAACTGCTTAATGTGGACCGTCCGAGAGTTTCAAAGTGTTTCCACCTACATTTTGGACAGAGCCGCTTTCACCGATGTCGCATGAATTGCATAAAGCCTCCGAACAATCCATCATTCATCATTTGGGTCGTTGTTGTTTTTGCATGAGGATTGTCGCCTTCCTCGATGCACATTATCCCCGATTATCGATATGTGGAGACTCAACGGCCTCTTGTGCTCCATTGCTATTCTCAACATTCTCTTGATGTCATTTTCAGACATCGCCACAAAACAAAGGTTAATTAACATATAACATATTATCCCTATACTCGACCAACCAATTAAATACCAAATAAACTTAAGTAGGTCATACTAAATAAGGAATTTCTGCCTCTCCCTCCTAGTTCTAGTCTCACATCTTAGCTGTGGATCATATCCCTAAGCTTTTGATACCAATCGTGACGCCCCAAAAATAGGTATACATCACCCATCTCGAGTCGCCAAATACATGGTATGTAATTCAAATACAATCTAATAATTAAATACAACAACAATACGACAAAACAGTCGTGAGTTTGAATACAAATATTGTCTTCTAGAGAATATACAAACTCAAAAGGAGTCCTCATTACAATTATTATCACACTATTTCAATGTAATAGTGAGGACTACTAATGCTATCATCTAGGACCATCACTCCGCTCCCCGACTGCTCCAAACTATATTCTCATTTCTCAAGAGAATAAAGGAAAGAAAGGGTGAGCTCAACTAGCCCAAGAAGAAATATTATGACTAAGATAATGCGTAATAAATTATCATTAGCCTTCAACAAAATGTTAAACCGATAACAATATAACAAACATCAAGTTTAACTGCAGCAATGAACAAGCAATCCATTAAAAGAGTCAAGTAGAGAATAAAATCTACTATCTTTTATGATTTAAAAGGTTTTTCATCACTTTTATCACGAGACTCAATTTTAATAAATAATCCACATCATCGAATCACCCCGCACTACTGGCCAAGGATATTCTTTAGTATCACACCACAATTATCCATGCACCACGGGCCAAGAATATTTTGTATTCATTAATGGTCATGATCATGCCAACAACTCGTCCATCAATGCACTACGGGCCAACGAGGACTTTTACCACATCATTTGTAACATTACTACCATGATTACAATCAATAATCCTCGGTCATAATCATACCAAGTCCATCTATGCACCACAAAGCCATGTATGACTTTCAAAAAATATAAATATGAGGATGATGACAATGATATAAGAATTCAATAAAACAAGTTCAAGAATTAATTTGTCCAAGAACCAATAACGCCCAAATTGTCAACATGATATCTTTTGTAGAGTAAAATTCAAGAATGCTCGTAAGAATATTTCCATGAAAAGATATCGACGAAGCGCTTAATTATCAAGGATATTCCACTAATTTCATGGAGTATAGAAGTCAAAACTTTAACCAACCGAGTATAATAAAGAATGGAATAACAAAAGAAATCACCATGCATGCAAGACTTTGTGATGTATAAAAGTTATTCCAATAAAATAATAAATAAATAATAATCAAGGAAATTAACTAACCGAAGAAGATGTTCCAATAGTAATAATAAAGAATGGAATAACAAAAGAAATCACCATGCATGCGGTATCAGATGTATAAAAGTTATTCCAATGTAATAATAAATAACTAAGTATTGCACCGCATGTGATGTTCCAAATGTAATAATAAAGAATGGAATAACAATGTAAATCACCATGCATGTACTTTGCATGTAAAATGTTATTCCAATGTAATACTAATAAAGACGGAATCAGTCCCACGTAAAAACGCATGCATGTGATATTCCAATGTAATAATAATAAAGATATTCAGTCCCATGAAAACGCATGCATGTGATATTCCAATGTAATAATAAAGATTTTAATCAGTCCCACAGAAAACGCATGCATGCATGATGATATTCAAATGTAATAAGTAAAGATTTAATAATAGAAGAATGTCACCAAGTATAGGTAGTCTCAGATAAAAAGTTATTCCAATGTAATAATAAAGAATGGAATAACATAAGTTCTCTTCATGAATACAAAAGAATAATACCCCTTACGAAAGTACAACAAATAATATTCCCTACCTTAAGAAAAGAGTACTCGATATATAAGTAGTGAAGTAGCGTAATACTTTTTCTTCTTTCTCTCTATAGTTTATCTCTGTAGTTTCAAAGTGAATTCGTAAGAAAATAATGAAGGAATGAGCTTCTATTTATAGAAAAATGGATCGATGATATAGTAACTAACTCATGAACTATCCAGATTGATTTATTTTAATCTGACTATCCATATTTAAAGCAAAATCTTTTAAATAAAATATAATATATTCTATTTATAATCTAATAAAATGAATAACTTTATAAAAGATTTTACTATGCAAACACTATGCAGCACTATGCAAACACTATGCATAATAAAATATAATATATTCTAATTATTGTCTAATAAAATGTATAACTTTATAAAAGTATTCTGCTTTTATATAAAAAGATTTTACTATGCAAAAACACTATGCAGCACTATACTATAACACTATGCATAATAGAATATAATATATTCTATTTATGTAATAACTTTATAAAAGTATTTCGCTTTATATAAAAGATTTTTTCATTATTATTACATTAATAATACCAACAAAATCGAAAGTGACTTATCACGTAAGCATCAATAATTAATACCATAAAGTTACTACTATGCAACCACGCCAGACATCGCATTTTTAACACCGGTGTTTCAACAATTAATCAGTAAAACTTCCGCCGTTATTTTCATAAAGTATTTTTGTCTGCTTTCTCAATCCGATAATAATTCCGCTGTGGGGTCCACCAATGATTGTGCACATGCACTTGCATATTTAATATCCCTCGTTAAAATAATATTCCCTCACCAATCTAATATTATATAACAACTATCATGATTTTTGCAAAATTTATAAATATTACCCACAACTATAACATTATATCAATTTCACTCCATAATATTCAAAAATAATATTTATAGAAAATTCATCTTTATTCAAAAAGTTGGGGTTTTCAAGATTACCCCATTACCGACCAGCTACATTGTTATTACACGAAAGGAATTGTGAAGCAAAATGGTGAGCACAACTAGCCCGTTGATAAAAGAATATCAATGACTAAAGATAAATAAATTATCAATAATCTTCATTAATAAATCGGGAGATTTAGAACATATAGTAGATGATAAAACTTTTCAACCATAGTTGCAGTAGACGAAGCGATCCATTAGAAGAGTCGAATAGACCGTAAAGTCTATTATCTTCTCCAGTTAAAAGTTCACCAACAATATTTTATCCTCGTAACATCAATCAGCAGTTCATCACAATCATGTGAATGACTCATAATCATAATTGTAGTTCTAAATTCCTCTTCGTCCGGGACGAAGATAATTTTCATCACATTGTCTTTACGAAACATCAAAGATTATGGTTATACCAATCACAATTCCCATTCATAACCATACTAATAAATTCATCTTTTTACCACGGGCCAAGATATTTCATCAACGATTCATGTTTTGCACTATATAGCGCCAAAGATATTCAATGACGGTTCATCTTTGCACTCATGCCAAAGATATTCAACAACAGATCATCTTTGCACTCCTGGCCAAAGATATTCAACAACAGATCATCTTTGCACTACTGGCCAAAGAGAACCCATAGTTACGATCATACCAATAATCTACCCATCTTTACAATAAAGTCAAAGAGAAATTTCTTCACCAGAATTATAAAAATGTTATATATTATAATAAAAACAATATGATCAAAACATGGATTTAATTTCAAGAGTAAGATTCATAAATTAACTATAATTTGGTCAGAAAAAGAAACCAATTTTGTCGTGAATAGTACCCCATGAATAGTAACTCGTGAATAGTAACTCATGAATAGTAACTCACGAATAGTAACCCCGACATGAAAAGGTTGAAATTCCACAATAAAATTCATACCAATATTTCGGTATAATGATATTGGAAGAATAACATTTCTTAAACTTATAAACAATTTATTTTAATTGTTTACACTTTACTAAATAATGCATTTAATCATCTTAAAATGCAAAACTCATAAGATTTCATCACTAATAACCAAAACCCTCATAAAAAATCTGCATATACCTCATATAGGATTCTCAAGCCATAAAATTCTATTTTCCAATTTTCTTACTTCACATAACATATTTAATTCATTTACTCATAACTAGTACATTTTCATGAAAAGTACCAAATCAGTACAAACAAATTTTCTTTTCTGGGATTTAGCAGAATATAGTTCCATATTGAACATATATTTTTCTCAGAATTTTTAAAATTCATTTACTATTTTTTTCATATGGCCAAAACAATGAGAATATTTAGACATTTATCATAAAGCTGTACTTTTGTCCAAAAATTCCAAAATTCTGAGTATACATCTATTATATACATGTACTCCCAATAAAAATTTCACCAATTTTAGAGTTAATCACAAGGAGTTATAAGGGTTTACTTTTAAAATAGTCTTTTCCCATAAAATTCATAACTCATAATATCTACATCCAAAAATCGCCATTTTAGAACACAATCTAGAAAACTCATCAAATTATCATTTCAAATTTTTCCAGGATTTTTGAGGGTCGAAAAAATTACGAAACTGAAAAACATACTAACCTTAAAAAATCCTTTTACCTCAAAATAATAGTACTTTGATTAGAATATCGGTGTGAGAAATTTGAAGGAAACTTTTAGCGATAAATAGAAACTTACAAAGTATCTAAATACTCACAAAATACGCTCGATAATATAGAGAGAGGAAGAGAGAAAGCTTATGTTTCTGATGTGATTTTCAATTCTAACTTAGCCCTCTATTTATAGGAAAATGTTAGCACGCTGAAGCAGACTTGACCTGCTACCTGATGGCTTTTCCTGCTACTATTGTCACCCACCACATTTGAAATAAAATTCAGCATATTTCTTCACCAACCACAAGTGGGGCCTACTCAATTCTAGAATTTTCCACCAAAATCATTTATAAACCTAATTTCTGAATCAGTCACCTCTTAAAATTCATAACAAATTATACGTTCATTTTTAACGGTTCAAAATTTATGGACATATACTCAACTTATATATGTATAACATATCCAAAAATCACAACGATCTAAGTACGATTAAAATTATAACTCACATGATATATCTAGAATGCATGTTGATTTAATTTTAATACCTCCATTCAAATAAAAACACCTCAACATTAATTCCTTCAATTATATCCACATAAAATAAATATATCCACATAAAATAAATATTCTCTTATCATAAATAATATTACAGAATCACAATTATGACAACCAGGCCATTCCTAGGAAAGAGGGGGCTTTCCGATAAGGATTTCTCTTTACTGGCGTGCAATTAGGTGACCAAACCTCTCCTTGACAGAACTTTCTAGACATTACCAATAATGATATCTCATAATATTATTCAAATAATATGAATTATTGATCGAGATAATGGGAAATCTATGCATTGATAATTATTGAAACAATAATAATATAAAATATCAATATGACAATTATTGAACTAATAAAATAAAATATCGAATAAAGTAATTATTGTAACAATTATTGAGTAGTGCTTTCTTACGTAAGAATCAATCATTCAAAAAATACTGTGCAAAACCGTGTGCTACTGTGCAACCACACGTATTACTGTATTTTAACCACCGAGTATTCCAACAGTGTTAACTGTAATAACTACGTCATTATTTGTAAAAATTCAAATTTGTCATTTTCTTCATCCAAGCGAGTTATTACATTATGGGGCCACAAATAAATGGCTTGCCGTCATCGAATATTCTCCGATAGAAAGAATATTCCCCGACTAAATGAATATTCCCCGACATCAATGAATATTTTATAACCACTTGCTTATTTTGAAAAATTTGCACATTTCACCCATAACCAAAGCATTATATCAAATTAACACCTTATTATTCACAATAATAAATAGAGAAAATTCGATTTTATTCATTAAAAAGTTAGCGTCTTACACCCAAGATTCAGTTCACGATTTTAGGTCAGCTTGTAGAAAGTTATGGGCATTGAGTTACGATTCAGTTCTGCATATCATCGCCAGACGGACGGACTATCAGAAAGGACTATTCAAACTCTTGAAGATCTATTGAGACTCTGCGTACTACACTTAAAAGGAAGTTGGGACAAGTACTTGCCATTGGTGGAATACTCCTACAACAATAGTTATTAAGCAAGTACATGCATGGCTCTATTCGAGGCGTTGTATGGACGAAAGTGTCGTTCTCCAGTATACTGGGATGAGGTAGGTGAAGCAACGTTGTTGGGACCAGAATTTATAACGCCCCCAAATTCAGGTACTTGAAACTCGAACTCAGTGCTTCACGATACCATTTCTTTGAGCGGAATAATAATAATAATAATAATTAATATCAAACTTTATATACATTATCAGAGTTGTCTAAATCCCTAGGTTCACAACCTTTAATATATTACACCACCTGCAATTCCCGTAATTCCCACACTGCACCACCTGCTTCTTTACACCTTCTTGCTTAACCTGGATATTCCCGAAAGTGTTCCCTTTTCTTTTCACGCTCCTATTCCCACTACTTGCTTCTACCTTCACAACTCCCTCGGCCTTACCTTTCTTCTTTTTTTCCTTATTATAGAGGCTCATGGCCTCACTCCCCTCTTTGACTATGATAGCCTTTTCTAAAAGTGTTGTAAAAGTATTGATTTATAACACCTCCACCTTATTGTATACATATAACGCGAAATTTTCTACTCAAATAATCATGTACTCAAAATATTGGATTTTGAAAACTTGGTTTACTGTATTAACCAGTTATCAGATAGATACATAGAAACTTATTTCCTTAATCAAACATATATTCATGTTCATCCAACTAATTCATAGTACTTTACACCATATAACATATATCGCTATAAACAATCACTATCCCTTTGTGATCACAAAAGTTGGGATTCACTGCTACAAAATATATAAAAGTTGAGAATATTACATTAAACCCACATACACATCATATATACATCATGGAACACACGTATTCAAGTAATACTAATCTACTTATTTTCTATGCCTTCATTAAGGATCAATTGCTTAGTATTCTATATATTCCTATTATCCTCAATAATCCATTCACACGTAACTATACCCAGTTCGTCAAACATACCACACTTTATGAGTTTAGGAACTTTCCACAATCAAATTCATATGAGTTTAAGAACTTATCCTAGTCAGACCATTGGCGTCCATTCGCTGAGGGGTTTAAAAACATTTCATATAATTATGAGTCATGAACTTACCATAAGTATGAGTTTTAAGAACTCGCACTTAACCTTATATTCTCTAACTATACTCAACCTATCTGTTATACCACCATTTCTAGATCCTGTACTATAATTTCCACAATAATCACCTCATCAGGGTTGCTTTCAATGTGAGACTCTATTTCAGCTATTGGCTTTGATATTGGATCGGTTATGGAGGTTGACTCCTTCTTTACAATCTGAGAGTATCCTAATCCTTTTCCATCTGACATCTACACATAAATTATCTTGACTAGATAATAATATATACACCTGACAAATAATAGTTTTATATAAGTTATCTTTTATTTTGTTTTTACGATGAATTTATTGATTCATCTCTTTTTAATTATATTTGAGTTATTTATATTTTAACGTTTTCCTACATCCTAAGGTTATAGCCTAAGGTTTATCCCCACCTAAGGTTTCTAACCTAAAGCTACGATACCATATTGTGCGCCCCAAATTGTGTACTTGAAACCCGAACTCAGTGCTTCACGATACCATTTCTTTGAGCGGAATAATAATAATAATAAATATCAAACTTTATATACATTATCAGAGTTGTCTAAATCCCCATGTTCACAACCTTTAATACATTATATTACATGATGATTAATAAATATTATCATCTTAACAAAGTCTAATTATTATATAAGATACCATATAACTTATTCTGCTAGCTTTCCCTTTCCTTTGTTCTTGTCTGAACCTTCAGGTTGATCACGCTTAGCTAAAAACATTTACATTTAAAGCAAGAATTAGCATTTGGGCGCCCATCAAGTAATAGCAGACAATAAACTTTAGTTGAAAGAAGTAAATGTTTTCTGTGAATGACACTTCTACAACAAAGCAATAGTTGTGAAGTAAACTGAAACAATACTGAACAACGTATCAATTCTATTTCAAAATTTTGAAACTACGTACTGACTATAAATGGAGAGCATTCGACAATCTATGAACTTTGTTTTCAATTTTCGATATTGATTGAATAACAAGAATTAATAATCTGTGATAACAAAGTGAAATATTTTCCGAGTTTATGTTGAGTGATCCCTAAGGATCTTGAACTTCTCTTCTCGAGTAACTATCAAAGATTTACTTTGATATACCAAGGTGTATCAAATAACCATAAAGATTAAGTCATACTCCTCTGCAAGTATAATAAGTGACCAACTTCATTATACCTATATTATGCATATTACTTGCGTCTTATGACGTAATAGAATGTACGACCAAAAGGTTCTCTTTATATAAAAGGTTGTTCTTCTCAGTCTTATAACCAGAATTTGAACCAGAACAACGAAATTCTATGATTTCAATATCTAATCGCTTTCTCGATCTAGCCGAAACAATTAGCATCGACCTGTCAATAATAATTAAGTTCTCTTCTCGAACCTATCAAGTTCTAACAAATATTACAGATATAGCGAGAATAATTAGCTAAGTCATATCCCAACGCTTATTTTTAAATCTATGTCTACTGGCCAAGTCAAATAGCTTAGACAACTTTTAATCAATGTATACATCTTTAGAATTTAATAAGTACGTATCAGCGAAATTACACAATTATCCAGTGAGGACACTTGTATAAAAATATTTAGAAATTAATGAACATAATATATATATCGGATTATATAATAATCTTTGTGATAACCAATGATCGGATAGAATTCAAGAACTGACATGTCTACAAAGGTATAGATACATGAACAATAACAATAACAATATAGTTCTGAAACTGGCTTACACATGTCCATTGCATAAAGTAAATGCAAATGTTAGATACTTGTACAATGAAGAGAATAGTTCAGATATTTGCTTACGCATGTTTATTGCATAAAGTAAATGCAAAGATAGGATACTTGCCTGATCTGCTGCTTACACAACTTAGTTTTATCTTTTATATGCTGACCTATCATTAATATGATCATTCTGTTGATTAGAATAATATATCGTAACACATAGTACTGCTATTTGCAGTTAACACATAACCTAATCATATTGTCACATATGTTCAACAGTCAGTAGGACATAAACAAACACTTATACAGACAAACTATATAAGTCCAGATAAATTTCTGAAACATTTCGGTGTACCAACGGCTTTATCGAGTAATTATCGAGTTTATTGTTAATTAAACTCTATTCTGTATTTCAACATTCCTTTAGATAATTTAAATATCAGTCATATTATTTTTCATAGACTTATAATAATTTTCAAATAATTATTATAATTTATAATAATTTTTCAAACCTTTGGAATTATTTTTAAATGATTTAAATAATAAATAATTCTATTATCATTAATATTTAATTAATATTAAAGTATTAATGAAACCATTGCTAAAAATATTAAAGTTATTTATAATAACTCAAAATATTTTAAAGTATTAATATTACCCCTAAATAATTTTTAGAGCGTTTAAAATCATTTTTAAATAATTACAATTAATATTTAAATATTAATGTATTATTCACCAAAATATTGAAAGTCATTTTATTATTACTTAAAATATTTTAAAACCATTTATTTCCTTTTTAAAAGATTTTTAAATCAATAAAACCATTTTAAACTATTTATTTAATATAATTATTAAATAAATCTAATATTATTAATATTAAATAATTAATGAAATTTTCCTTAAAATATTAAAAGTTATGTTTTAAAACTTAAAATATCTTTAAATACTTTATTTTCATTTAAAATAATTTTTATAATTTTAAAATCATTTTAAATTAATTTATTTAATATAATTACTAAATAAATCTAATATCATTAATATTAAATAATTAATGAAATTTATCTTAAATTATTAAAAGTTATTTTTATAACTTAAAATATTTTTAAATACTTTATTATCATTTAAAATGATTTTTAATATAATAAAATCATTTTTAATCAATTTAGATTAATACATTTATTAAATAAATTAAATATCAATAATATTCAAATAAATACTAATATTTATGAAAATATGTCAAATTAGTAAAAGTTAATTTTATAACTTCAAATAATTTTAAAACTAATTTTGTAATTTTTAGAAATAAATTTCTATTTTTAATTGATTTTAGGAAATTTAATTAATTAAAATTAAATAAACTATCGCTATAGCTTTTAGTGATGAAATTATAGCCTTAGGTGTTCTTGATCACCGAGAACACTCAGTCGATTATCGAGTTACTTTCGTTTGACTATGATTAATTAATTCATTGTATATTGTGTTTACAAGCAAGCTTATGATCGATTTTGTAGTGTTAATGTAACACTACATGTAACAACAACTAACAAGGTTATACAACATCATGAATGAAAGTTATAAAGCTTTGAAATCAACATCGGACGTGTTCTTCATGTTACGGGTGCTTGAAACATGAATGAAGTAAATGGCCGATCAATATTATTGATGGCCTTGATCTTTCGATCTGGTCGTCTTATAGGTGATCTAGACTTGGGCTTTGTAGACAAACTAACGAGTACATGTTTCAAGTATTTATAACATTTAAATATCATCAAGTTTGCAAAGATCTAAGGCCTTGAAAAGCTATCGAGTTGTTCTTCATTTTACGGATTACAGAAATGAAGAAACGATTCGGCAAGGCTAGTTTTGGACTTCCACTACTTGTTTTCTGTGCAAGGTTTTGCCGATCTAATGGTTCCAGTTTGTAGTACACATGTAAAGGAAGAGATCTATCACATAAAATAAGCTTAACAACAACTGAATCAATAGATCCATGGCGATTCGACCCGTATGCGAATATGTGTTCAAGCGTTTTACGGGTTACCCGAAAATAAAATAGTTTTTCGCTTTCGACTTAGCTACTTTAGCAGGTCACTAAATTCAACATGCTTGATGTTTAGGTGTTCTAAAGGCATTAACATGTAGTCTATATAACATATTATAACTTAGATACAAAAACAATAACAAAGAAACAAACCATTATCGGATCAAAGTGGTGAAGATCTTGTCGAGCTTTACGGGTAACAATCTGGTTTACCGGATCTGTTTGGTCGTAGTCGGTCAGCCGACTTTGACCATTAATATCTGCGATCTGTACATGATGGGATTCATTCAAGTTCGGATCAAAGCCCTTACTGACATACTACATGTACAAAAATTTAAACAACCAAAAACATAAGCAGAGAAAGATCATGAGATCGACACATTCGATTGTCGAACAAGTTTTAAAATTTTCCAAATTTTGAAAAATTTCAATTTCGTGCATATAAATGTTATGGATCTACTATGTAGCAACCCCGGATCAACTATATATATTACAAACAACATGTTTTGACACAAAATCTAACATCTAACATAGGATTAAAGGTCGATTTCTCGGTTATGGTTATACCTCTTTTGAACAATTTCTTGATCATTTTTTGATGTTCTAGGAACTCGATAAGGATTGAACCACTAATGATTTTCGTGGGTTTAGAGAGAGGAGGTCTAGGTTAATTTTTTGATGATCGAATGGCTATTTTGTGAACTTTTCTCTCTTTAATTCTATATATAACATGTTACTGATGAAATGGTCGATGATTTATGGTGATATGTGTTATATTTGGAGCATATAGGTGATCTTAGTTGGTTACCTACTACAAATATGGCAAGATACACAAGTTTCCTTTAATAATACACAATCGTACTTTGGTCATTTGAATTTTTAATTTTAATGGCACTTTAGTCATTTTATCTAACCCTTAGGGTTTAACCTAAGTTTTTGAAAAAATAATTTTCTTATGATTTTTAATTTGGCTTTAAAATGGAAATTAAAGTTTCTAAAAATAGAAATTAGGGTTCCCTTATTAGATTAGGTTTCTAATCACAAATAACTTGAAAATTAGATTAAAGATTTACTATTTAGCATTAAGATTGCTAAATTAGCGATTATAGTTTACAATTAGCAAATTAGGGTTTTTAAGTTAGAAAATTAGGGTTTTCAATTAACAATTAGGGTTTCTAATAATTAGGTTTTCTAATTAAATCTATAATTAATAAAATATATTATTAATCATAAAACATAATCACTAAAGCAGGTCTTGAACTCAGTATTTGACTTTTTAAATTAGGGTTTATTTGTTTAACACTAGGGTATTAATAACGATACACCATAATTGATCAACCATTATACGTATATACATACGATTACATATTTATAGCACTAAAATATAATATTAATATTATATTATTATTCTCATTCTTTATTCAAAATCGAAATTAGGGATTTGAATTCTTATCAAACTTAACAATCGTATATCATACCATTATTAATTAAGTTAAAATAATTAACATAACTAATAGGTATAAATTCATATAATAAAATAGTTATTATAATAATTCTAATAATCATATCATACATTATTTAAATAATATAATAATCATATTTAAATAGAAAATAAATCATAAAAATATTTTTACTACAAAATTAATTTATTATAAAATATAATTTATATTAATCAATAATTCTTAAAAAATTTATTTGTAAATATTCATGTAATAAATAAATATTTATTTTTCACATATATACATACACTTTACCTTGCACATATTCCACCTTTATTTTTAAAAAAAATTATAATGCATAAAATTTCTTATTTAATTATATCAAAAATATTGGGTTATTATAGAATTGAGTGCGAAGACTACGAAAAAGTTTCAAATGATCAGATAATGTATACAAACCTCACAAGATTCAATGTTGGAGATAATGTATTTATACGTGTTGTTCCATGGAAAGGAGTTACGAGATTCGAAAAGAGAGGAAAGCTCAACTCTCGATTCATTGGTCCATTTGAAATCTTTGATCGAGTAGGAGCTGTGGCTTATAGACTTACTTTATCGCCAAGTATGTCTCGTGTTCATAACATTTTTTACATATCTATGTTATATAAATATGTGGAAGACCCGAACCACATTATTGAATTAGAACTAGATGAGATAGTAGAAAATTTAACGTATGAAGAGATACATATTAAAATCTTGGATAAGAAGGAGAAACCACGATATTGAGGAAATGACCTGAGAGTTAGAATCTGAAATGAAAACAAGATATCATCACCTCTTGACATACCGAATCGTACATCGATTTCGAGGACGAAATTTCATAAGGAGGGAGGTTGTAAGACACCTGACTTTTATGAATAAAGATTTAATTTTCTCTAAATATTATTTTGAATAATAAGGTGTTGATTTGATATAATGCTAAAGTTATGGGTGATGTGCAGGTTTTGCAAAAGTAAGTAAGTTGTCATAAAATATTCATTTGGTCGGGGAATATTCTTTTTATCGAGAAATATTTACGGCAATAGCGCAATCATTAATTGGACCACATACTTGAAATAAGCTATTGGATATAGAAAGCAACAGAAATAACCTTTTTATAAAAAATAACGACAAATATTTTATCGTTAACTGTTAAAATATCCGGTGATAAAATTATAATGTAATCGTGTGGTTGCACGATGGCAGCGCGATATTACCTGATATCTCGATTATTGATTCTTACGTGAAGAAGACACTCGGTTTCATTCTATAATTATCACGATAAATTGTTGTATAGTATCTCATATTATTAATTCAATTATTGTCACAATATCATCTGCACAATATTTTATATTATTAAATCAATAATTGACACGACACAATTATTCATATTATTAGTTTGCATTATTGGCAATGTCTAGAAAATTCTATCGATGAAAGGGGTTATGTTATATAATTGCGCGCCGATAAGGATAAATCCTTATCGGAAAGCTTTCTCTTTCTTGGGAATGATCTGGTTGCTAATATTGTGAGCTTATAATATTAATTATTATATGGTGGATATTAGTTAAATTTTGATATAAATGAAGGAATTTAGCATGAAACAATTGTTGAAAGTTTGACATATTATCTTCTCTGATAAAATATTTAGTTAAATATATTATTATAATATTACATTATAATTGTATAATGTGATAATATAATAATATAATTTATAATCTATAACTTTTGAAATAGTAGTATTATTATAATATAAGATTTGCAAGCATGTGAATGTGTTAAAGGTAAGTGGAGGTGAGAAGCTGGCTTTGCATTCCTTTATTTTTCAAAATTGAGTCTTGAATTTACTTTTTCAAAACCATGTCTTTGGTATTTTCTCCTATGAAGGTAAAGACAATTCTTTTTCTCTAATTGTGGGCTGACCATTGGAAATGATAGGTAAAATGCGGAGAAAGAATGGAAGTTAAGCGGAGGAAAATTAAGCGAGGAGTTAGGTAGCCTTATTTAATTTTCCTCCATCTTGCTGCTTATTTATAAAAGGGGGGTAACCCTCCTTCTTAAAGCTCAAAAAATCTCAAGCATTCCTCTTGCAATATTGTGAGAGTATTTTTTGAGTATAAGAATACTATGAATGTATCTTTTAGTTCAAGATTTTCTCATGATAATATCAGATATTCGATTAAATCTAGTTTCTACTAAGGTAAAGGATATTATTTTATTTCAATACTCGTAAGAAATATCATTTTTTCATACTCCATATTATGTAAGTGATATATTTCATTTCATATTCCTAAATTTAAACTTACTATGGTAAGTATTGCTTCTATAATTTCTCAAATGATTAGAAATTCCTTAAGGTTTGTGCTTCATCTAATATCATTTCACTAGAATATTTTCTTATTAAATTTTAATCTTTTCATTTTGGGGTACTATTCATACGGTACTGTTCTTGAATACTATTCACAACATAATATAATTTTCTTTTTTGTCCAAATTATTTTTGATACATGAATATCATTCTTGAATTTTACTTCACAATTAGTTATCATGTTGACAATTTGGACATTTTTAAAATCGAGATAAATTGAATTATAAATCTCTAATATTTATCATTGATCTCACTTGAGTGATTATTTATATCATTGTCATCATCCTCATGCTTATATTGTGTTAAAAGTCATCTTTGACCCGTAGTGCAAAGATGGACTGTTGATTGGTATGATTATGACCAAGAATTTTGTATTGGTATAATCATAACCTCTAATGTTACAGATAAGGTTTGTGGTGGAAGTCTTCTTTGGCCCGTAGTGCATAGATGGACAGATGTTTGGCATGATCATGACCATTGGTGATACAAACGATTATCATTGGCCCGTAGTGCATAGATAGTTCATTGATTGAAAATAATTATTGATTGGTGTTACATGGATAAAATATTGATGATGAACTTTGAAATCATAGAAGATAGTAAATATCATGCTCTACTTGACTCTTATAATTGATTGTTATTTCCGCTGCAGTTGTTGATATAAAACTTATTATCTATTGTATTCTATCAAATTTTTTCTTGCTGAGGACTAAGGATAATTTGTTCTACATTATCTTAGTCATAATATTCTTTGCTGGGCTAGTTGAGCTCACCATTTTCCTTTTGGTTCCATTTTCTTCTCAAGAGGCGAGAATGTAGCTGGGACTAGTCGGGGAGTGGAGTAATGGTCCAAGATGGTTATTTTAATAATCCTCACTATTTTGTAAAATAGTGTGACAATAATTGTAGAGGATTTTATTTGAGTTTAGATATATTCTACGAGAGACGATATTTGTATTAAAACTCACAGCGTATGTTTTTGTCGTGTTTTACACACGACAATTAATAATTAATATAAATGAATTTGTATTTGAATTCTGTACCATGTATTTGGCGACTCAGGATGGGTTGTGTGGACCTATTCTGGGGGCGTCACACTTATTATAAATAAATATTAATTAAATAAATTAAATAGTTTAATTTATTTATTTAAATAAGATTAAATTGTTATAATTTATTTATTCACAATCAGTTTAATATGGAGAACCTAAAAGGTCACTAGAAAAGAAAAATATTTATTGAGAAGTAAATGACATAATCGTAATAATAAGTTAAGTATATTTAATTTAATCTATGGTGTAGAATAAATTAAATAGCTAAATATTATTATTTAATATTTTAACAATATTAAATATAAATTAATAAGAGAGTCTTATTATTATTATTATTATTTAATTAATAAAAGGGTTTGTGAATTAATTAATAAAAGTACTTTCATAAGTTTTTAATTGGATTAGGAATCTAGTTAATTAAAGGAGTTTAATTAATTAAATGAAAATCATATTCCTAAATAGTTTAGGAGGGTTTCCTACATCTATAAATAAGAGAAGTTTATTATGGGTTAGGGTTAGATAAAATTTCAAATAGTTGGGAGAGAAGTACTGATAGTTTCTATAGAGATAGAAATTAGGATTTTACCAACACCCATCTTCTTGACTAGATATTATTCCTTAGTGGATTATCTCTGCAAGTTGAACACTTGGGTGGCTAACGTTGATCTAAAGAAAGAATCTCATCCGTGGAATTGAGGAGAACACGAAGGACTTAAAGTTGAACTTGTACACGAGGAAACACGATTCTACGAGGGTATAATTCTAATTCTCTATCTTTTCTATTAATTGATAATTGAGCACAAGGTATGATCATCTCCTTACGCCTTGTTTATGTAATTTGATTGCATGTATCGTAATATATAAACCTAACATCGACCCACCACTATGATCACATCTCTTTACTAGCGGGCTTCACAGGTTTAATCGGGTTGTGGTTGTGGATGGAAATTTGGAGTTTCGAAAGTGTTATTACGCCTTGTTCCGTACCTTCACGTCTGCTGATATCTTGGTCCACTCACCACTCTGAATATTTTTATAAATCAACCATTTGAGTTCTGCAAGACCCGGTGGTGTAATGTGGCGGACGATGATACTCATATTACTTGTTATGGTTCCCCTTCTCCTGACGGGTGTTTTCTGGAAATGGTTCAAACAACGACTTATCCTTTATCTACTCCAATATAGTAGCCCGATCCATGTTGAATGGGGTGAACACTTTATTGACTTCGTTGAGGCGGAAGGGTGGTTAGCCTCCTCCTAAACCCCATTATTGTAATCCTTCTTTTAGTTGTCTGTTCTATTATTATTGTCTGACTTGGGATAGTTGGTCCTATCTCAATCCCTTGGCTTTTCCACTGCGTTTGGTTTCAAACTGCCCATGGCCTCCTCGATCTCATTGAATTCTTCGGATTTGTCATAGGCCTCTGCCAAATCCTTTGGGATGTTGAAAATTAAATTCTTCACCAATTTCTGGGACTTCACCACGTCTAGTACGGACAGGAAATATCTGAGGGCCAGATGACTATCCAATTGCCTCACCTGTTCGACCCCTTCTCAGATTTTTTTCACATATTGGCTAAGGGTCTCATCAAAATATAACCGGAGGATCGAACGGAAGGCCGGTAGGCTTGCCCCTTCTTTTGTTACTCCCAAAACGGCTATGGAATTGGTCATAGAGCTCCTTCCATGATGAGATTGAGTTCAGCTTTAGCGATGTCATCCACTGTTGGGCCTTTTTCGTCAAATTCATAATAAATATCTGACACTTGGACGTGTCAGAATAGTCATAATACTTCAGCTGTCGGTTATATGCCTGGCTATGTTCATACGAATTCCAGTACCATCGTAACTCTCCATATTTGGGGCCTTTTGTTGGATCGGCCGAACTCGATCTAACTCTAGAGAGAATGGTGGCGTTGGGTCAATCGAGTCTTTTTCACGATTGGGGGCATGAAATCTATTCTTCTCGACTCCATGAAGTCTCAGCGAAGTGCCTCTGTCTCCGTTTCTTACAGGGATGACTCGCTTTATTGATGAGTGAGTTTTATTCTCATAATTGAGTGCGTTTGAACTTAATCTTTTGGATGTTTTAAGTGTTTATGTCTATTCATGCATGTTTTATGTTGTTTTGTAGGAATTGGGACAAAAGTTACTTGGATCGGCGTTTGGGGTGGCTAGATCACGCGTTTAAACTTGCCATTTACACAACAGTCACTTCAGAGCCAATTTGAGTATTGCTCGAGACCTTATTTCGAAATACTTAAAGAATAAAAGTTGTAGATCTATGTCTCCTCTTTCAGTAACATCTGGAGTCATCGAAATCGGAGTTCAGTATGAAGAAGTTATGACCATTTTCCCAAAGGACGTCGGAGGCGAGAAAATTTCGAAATTGTTCCGACCCGGGGGCCCAAATCAAGCTTATTTGCAGCGCTCGGGGTGCTAGGGGGCAGCTTCCCAGCGCTCCGGCGCTAGGGAAGAGGTTGGGCAAGCTTGGACACGTTTTGGGGCGAATATTAACACCTTTTTGACTCCAAATTGGATTGAGTTTGTTCCTAAGCTAAAAATTAGACTTGTAACCTATAAATACATGATGTAAGGCATAGAATAAAGGGAGATTACATAGATTAGATTAGAGATACACTCCATTATATTAGAACATAACCCTAGTTCTTATTAGTTTTAGAGATTGAAGCAACTTGGAGATCGTTTGAAGATCGAAGCGGGAAGCGAGAGGGAGCATCAGATTTGTTGACAACAGATTCTATTCTCTTCTCTTATCATACTTTTATCTTTTAATGTCTATTCAGTTGTAGATTCTTGATTTCAATTCATTAATTATGAAATAACTCTTTTATTAAGATTTCAATTGAACCTTTTATGTCTATAGATTAGTTATTTGATTTATTCCAATTATTTGTGTCAAAGTGAGTTGTTTATCTTGTCTTGTGCTTATTGCTTAATTATTTGATCAATAATTACCATGTTACTCTAGAAGGAATTGGAAGAGGAATTCTAGGGTTAGAACTGGGCATGATAACATGTGACTTAGTTATTTGCATAGTGAATAATTAGGTTTGTGAATTGAATGGAAATATCATTCATAGCATGTAACAC
The DNA here is from genome assembly GCA_020205615.1 of Panax quinquefolius. Taxonomy (NCBI): domain Eukaryota; kingdom Viridiplantae; phylum Streptophyta; class Magnoliopsida; order Apiales; family Araliaceae; genus Panax; species Panax quinquefolius. Next base: position 43,248,254 of record CM035169.1, on the reverse strand, counting down.
ATAAGGAATTGGAATTGAAGGAGTTTAATTCAATTGTTTTGCATAGGAATATAGCAAGATTAATCTAGATTAAATAGAAGTCAATTGATCACTTGGAAAATGACTTTTGGCATTTGAGAATTCACATTAACAATTGATAGGCATAATAATTGGGATAATTGGATAATTGATTTATAGTTTATAATTGGGGATATTGAAGTCTTAATCTTTATTTATCCGAATTGGTCATAAAGCAATTCAGTTTAATTAGTTAATTTAGTTTTCTTAATTAGAAAATCACGATTTGAGATTGTTTAAATAAAATTAGTTTGATTAAGAATTACTACTTGGTGATTTTTATTAAATATTTTCTAAATGGGAACGATAATCTACTTTCACTTTATTACTTGTTGGCCGAGTGTATACTTGCGTATTCATTGATTCTTGAAATCGATCAACAAGTTTTTAGGCGCCTCATCGGGGAATTAATTTAATAATTATTTACCAATGCTAATTTCAATCAAATTAGTCTTAGTTTAAACATTTTATTTTTATTTTAATTCTCTTCCTATATTTTCTCTCTTTTAGGGTACCATGGATGACTTTGCGTATCAATGGCCATACGAACATGGACTCGACCAAAGGAAACAAGATTGATGGACTTAATACATTTTACGTAGAGAGCAATACAAATTGAGGCAAATTCGAAGGCGTTGGAGGTTATCGCATTGACGGAGGCGAAGGATGGTAAACATGACTCAATCGATGGAAAGCAAAAGTGATTGATGGACTCACGACACTTTCGAAATTGGCGGCACAAAGACAGTGTCATGATAGCTAAGAAAATGGAAACATGGAGTCCACCATCCACCATGACAGAAAGTAGCTATGGTTTGTGAGTTATGTCTTTGGGAGTAAATCTTATAGATCGATGTGCCATAATATTTGAATCACTCGGTTAAGTGAGGAGCTATAATCGATTACCCAACCGTATATCAGAACCAAATGCGTATAATCAAGGGTTGGAGAAATCATTAAGGATTTTCTTGGAGTAACACTCAAGCTCAAGCGCTAAGCAACCAAAACACATTCGAATTTCAAAATCGGACTCCACAACAACGGAAAAGAAATCAAGTTTGGAAGAAGCCTTGGAAAAATTCATTAGAAGCTCTTGAAAAAGGAACGATGAACAAGACAAAATATTGAATCAAGTAAATTTGAATATGAAAAGCCAAGTGCGTCGATAAAGAATCTGGAAAATCAATTGGGGCGAGATAGCACTTGCATTGAATAACCGCCCACTTGGAACACTCCTAGTGATCTGAGAGATAAATCCGGACAGAGATGAGCATTGCAAGAAATTTGTGACTCTACGTAGTGGAAAGGATTTACAAGAGACGATCGAAAAAAGGAGATCGATGAAGATTTAAGCTGTAAGATTCAAGCGAAGATGAGCTGATTTCATTAGTATCTCATGTGCCTCCTCCACCAAAGTTCAAGAATTGGACGGTTTGCAAAACCATGCCCGATTGGCGATCACGTCGTAAGCAAACTCTTTGTGACATAAGAGCTAATCTGTTGTGGAGTCGTGGTGGGTTGAAAATGAGAAGATAGAGGAAGAGAGCCATTGTGTTTGATAAAGCTTCCATGCCATAATTTGATCACAAACTGATGGGAAAACACCTAGTGGTTTGCCATACTTAATGGGGATCTATCTAAAAAGATCATGCTAGGTGACTTATAAGACCCCAAATTTTATAAATAAAGATGAATTTTCTATAAATATTATTTTTAAATATTATGGAGTAAATTTGATATAATGTTATAGTTGTGGGTAATATTTATAAATTTTGCAAAAGTAAGCAAGTTGTTATAAAATATTCGTTTGGTGGGGAATATTCTTTTTGTCGGGGAATATTCATACGACGGCACAATCATTCAGTGGACCTGGCGGAATTATTGCCGGATTGAGAAAGCGACAAAAATACTTTTATGAAAATAACGTCGGGAGGTGTTCCGTTAAAACTATTGAACTACCGGTAGTAAAAAAGTACGATGTCTGGCGTGGTTGCATAGTAACACTGCGGTATTGATTATTGATACTTACGTGAGAAGTCAACAAATTTATACTCAATTATTGCTACGATAATTCTTTGCATCATATCTCTTATATTATTGATTCAATTATTGTTCACGGTATCATACATATAATATGTTATATTATTAAATCAATAATTGAGATGACAAGTTATAAATGATTAATAATTGTTGAAAGATTAAATATGTGTTGATTAAAAATAAAATAATTTGTGGTAATATTTATTCGATCCTTGATGTATATAAAAGTCTATTATAAGGCGTTTGTGGTAAGTTTGGTTATTTTATGGGGGCCCATATGTCATCATCTAAAGTCTCTTGACAATGATAGTAATTACCTTCATCGATAGTAATTACCTTTTACCAGACGTCAAACCACTTAGTTTTCATATTACGTCGTCGAACGAATTCTCGTTTCACATTACTGGTATCAAAACCACTTGGTGTTTCACATTACAGGCATCAAACCACTTGGTGTTTCACATTCTGAGTGATCAAACCACTTTTCTTTTCACATCACCGATTCGTCGAGCCACTTGCCTTTTCACATTTCAAGTGCTAAGCTAGAAATCTTCTATAAATAGAGGACTAGTGCTTCATTATTTTCACGAATTCATTCGAGCTATAGAGAGAAAGTATAGAGAATAATAAGAAAGAAGAAAGAGTATTGTTACTACACTCTACTGCGATATTAAATCTCCTACTAATGTAAGGGGTGTTATTCTTTCTTATTCATGAAGAACTGTTGTTATTCCATTGCTTATTATTACATTGGAATAACTTTGTATCTGTGATTTACCATATACTTGGTGACATTCTTCTATTATTACATTTGGAACATCACATACATGTGTTTTACTCTGGACTGGTTAGTCTTTATTATTATACATTGGAACATCACATCGATTGCTGCAAATTTTGCACGACTGGTTTCGTTATTATTATTACATTGGAATAACACATACATCGCGAAGAAACCGCATGCATGGTGATTTTTTTGTTGTTCCATTCTTTATTATACTCAATTTGGTTAAAGTTTTGACTTCTATACTCCATGAAATTAGTAGAATATCCTTGATATTCTTGGCTTCATCCGATATCTTTTCATGGAAATATTCTTACGATCATTCTTGAATTTTACTCTACAAAGCGATGTATCATGTTGACAATTTGGACATTATTAGTTCTGGATAAATTAATTCTTGAACTTATTTTTGAATTCTTATATCATTGTCATCATCCTCATGTTTATATTATGTTGAAAGTCATACGTGTTTTGTAGTGCATAGATGGACTTGGTATGATTATGACCGAGGATTATTCGATGTAATCATGATAGTAATGTTACAAATGATGTGGTAAAAGTTATCATTGACCAGTAGTGCATTGATGGATGATTCTTTGGCATGATCATGACCATTAATGAATACACGAATGTCCTTGGTCGTAGTAGTGCATGGATAATTTATGGTCGTGATACTAAAGAATATCCTTGGTAGTAGTGCAGGGGGTGATTCGATGATGTGGATTATTTATTAATTTGAGTCCCAACGATAAAAGTCATGAAAACCTTTTAAATCATAAAAGATAGTAGATTTTATTCTCTACTTGACTCTTTTAATGGATTGCTTGTTCATATGTAGTTAAACTTGATGTTGTTATATTTTATCGGTTTAACCTTTGTTGAAGGCTAACGATAATTTATTACGCATTATCTTAGTCATAATATTTCTTACTAGGCTAGTTGAGCTCACCCTTTCTTTCCTTTATTCTCTTGATGAAATGAGAACATAGCGAGGGGACTAGTCGAGGGAGCGAAGGGTGGCGGTCGGAGAGGATAACATTAGTAGTCCTCACTATTACGTGAAATAGTGTGTTAATAATTGTAATGAGGACTCCTTTTGAGTTTGTATAATCTCTAGTGAGACAATAATTGTATTCAAACTCACAGTTATGTTTTTGTCGTATTGTACATGCGGTTGTATTAGTAAGTTGGATTTGAATTTTGTACCGTGTATCGGCGACCCAAGATGGGTGATGTATACCTAATTTTGGGCGTCACAGGTTAATATCAAAGCTTAGGGATATGATCCACAGCTAAGATATGAGAATAGTACTAGGAGGAGAGGCGGGAATTTCTTCGCCATTAGTATGACCTACCTAAGTTTATGTGGTATTTAATTGGTGGTCGGAATTTAGGGATAATATGTTACATGTCAATTAACCTTTGTTTTGTGTGACAATATCGAAAATGACATCCGAGAATGTAGAGAATTGCAATGGAGCACGAGCGTAGTTGATTCACCACATATCAATAATCGGGATAATGTGCATCGAGAAGGTGACAATCCTTATGCAAACAACAACCTTGACCAAATGATGAATGATCAAATGTTGGGGCTTTATGCAATTCATGCTGACAATGAGGAGAGCGGCTCTGTCCAAAATGCGGTGGAAACTTTGAAACTCTCGAGGCGATCACAGCTAAATAGTTCAAAGGGCTGGGACCACAGGAGTTTAAGGGAGAGCGAAACCACTTATGGCGGAAGTATGGATAAAGCGGATCACCAAGATATTTGATGTCTTGGGATGCTCGAGGAGCAAAGGTTCCCTTCTCAGCCTTTATGTTAAGGCGGAGGCGGATTCTTTGGTGGGAATCGGTAAAACTTACTCAACTCGTCTTGAAGATGTCTTGGGAGAAGTTCGAAGAGCATTCAACGATAAATACTTTCCGAAAGTATTCGTCACATGAAGGATGTGGAGTTTATCAAGTTGGAACAAAATAATATGGCCAGTGTCGCATGATACGAGGCTAAATTTGCGGAGTTATCCGGTTTCGTCGTCACTTGGTGGATAATGAAGAGAGAATGACATGGATGTTTTAAGAGGTTTGAAGCGGGAATCGTCAACATCTTATTTCTCATAAAGCTGTGTTTATATTCGAGATATTGTAAATAGGGCTCGATTAGTGGAGTAGCGATAATGAGTCAATATAACTAAAAGAAGCGGTAACATGATAATACCAACAAGAAGCGATCATCGAAGGGATGACAACAAGCTTGAGGGAATCAACGGGCGAAATGGTAACCGCCGGTGGTAATCGAGGCCAAAACAATAAGAATGGACATTTCAAGAAGAGGAGATTCAACAATGATGGAAAGGCGTCAACACTGACACCCGTTGTTAAGGAAGGAGAAAGACCACTATTATATGCTTCAAATCTGAGGAGGGATGGACACATCGGTCCAAATTGCGCGATGTCGTCAAAGCGTGTTATAATTGTGGAAGAGAAGGTCACTTAGCTTTGATTTTGTCGTTCATAGAAGATAAATTCAGCTAGGATAGAGGCACCAGTAGTCAGGAAAAGTCAAAACCCAGATTGCAAGGGAGAAGCGTTTGTTGTGACCTCCCGAAGCAAGGAACGAATGAGGTCATCACGGGTAAGCTTATCATAAACTTTAACGAAATCTATACTTTATTTGATCTGGGGTTTTACCCATTCTTTTATTTCTCCTATTTGCGCTCATCGATTAAATTTGACTCAGGAGAAATTAGACTTTAACTTATCTGTGGAAACTCGGGTTGGGAGAAACCTTCATTACATCCACTTTGTTTATAAGTCTTGTTTGGTTCAAATTGGTACCCTCACACTACCTGTAGATCTTATTTCATTGAAAATACTTGCATTTAGCGTGATTCTAGGGATTGATTGGTTAGCTACTCATCATGCAAAAATTGATTATTTAGTAAGGTTGTTAGCTTTCATATTCCTAATCAACCTATTATGCGAATTCAAGCGACCAAGCCATTAAAATCAATCACGGTCATCTCAAGCCATAAAAGCTATTCGTTTATTGAAAAGCGAATGTCAAGCTTCTTAGCTCATGCCACAAATTTAAACAAAAATCGTCGATTTTGAGCGATATTTCTATTGTTAATAAATTTCTGACGTATTCCCAGAAGAACTTCTGTCCTACCCCCGAGGCGTGAAATTGAATTTTGTATCGACCTTGAACCGATACAAAACCCATTTCAAAGCCCCATGTCGAATGGCTCTATTGAACCGGAGTTAAAACCCAGCTGCATGAATTATTGACATTGGCTTTATTCGTCTAGTACTTCTCCTTGGGGTGCTCGCATTACGATTCGTGAAGAAGAAAGATGGGAGTATGCGACTTTGTATTGATTATCGGGAGTTGAATCATGTCACCATCAAAATAGGTATCCATTGTCACGTATTGATGACTGTTTGACCCGATTGCAAAGAGCCAAATTCTTTTCAAAGATTGATCTTCGTTAGGATATCACCAATTGAAGATTAGAGCCGATGACATTCAAAGACGGCTTTGAGGAACTCGATACGGGCATTATGAATTCCTAGTCATGTCCTTTGGATTGACTAATGCTCTCTTACGCCTTCATGGATATGATGAACCGAGTATTCAAGGAATATTTAGATCACTTTGTGGTCGTCTTTATTGATGACATCCTTATTTATTCCAAAGTGAAGTGAAGATCATGAGCAACACTTGAGGTGACACTCCAAAAGCTTCGTGAATATAAGCTTTATGCCAAGTTGAAGAAATGTGAGTTACGGCTTGAAGAAGTAGCATTCCTTGGGCACGTGGTATCAAGTCATGGAATATCTATTGACTGGCAGCAAAGATTGAAGCTATTCAAAGGGGAACAACCTAAATTAGTGGATAAAGTCGTAGCTTTCTCGGTTTATTGGTTATTATCGGAGATTCGTGGAAGGATTTTCTCGAATCGCTACTCCATTAACTCTTTCGGTGACTCGGAAAGATACAAAGTTGGTTGGAGCGAAGAATGTGAGAGAGTTTTTTAAGAACTCAAGAGGAGACTTATTTCACCACCACATTACATGCAATACCATCGGCTCGGAGGATTTGTCATCTGATGATGCTTGAGCAAAGGGTTGGGATGTGTTCTCATGCAACATGGAAAAGTTATAGCTTTATGCCTCGAGACAACTCAAAGAATATGAGAGGAATTATCCTACCATGATCTAGAGTTAGCATTTGTTATCTTTGCACTTAAAATTTAGAGGCATTACTTGTATGGGGAGAAAGTGGAGATCTTTACGGATCATAAAAGCCTCAAATATTTCTTCACTCAAAAGGAACTCAACATGCGACAACGGCGTTGGCTTGAACTATTGAAAGATTTTGATCATACCATCCAATACCATCCCGAAATGTTTAACGTAGTGGTGGCGCATTGAGTAGAAGATCGTATGCAATCATCTGAGTGCGTTATTATCAACCAAAGGCCCATTTGTGTGACTTACAAAGGATGGAGATAGAGTTAAAGACTCGGGGACGCATGTGATAATGGCGAATATCTGAGTAGAAACCGAGCTTTAATCGATAAAAATAAAAAGTCCTCACATATAGGCGTTTGTGGTAAGTTTGATTATTTTATGGGGGGCCCATATGTCATCATCTAAGAGTCTCTTCGTCAATAGCATTTACCTTCGTCAATAGTAATTACCTTTGTGAATAGTAATTACATTCGTCGATAAGTATTTACCTTCGTCGATAGTAATTACCTTCGTCAATAGTAATTACCCTTGTGAATAGTAATTACCTTCGTCGATAGTAATTACCTTTACCAGACGTCAAATCACTTGTCGCTTTTCACATTAAAGGCGTCAAACCACTTGTCGTTTCACATTCTGATGCGCCGAACCACTTGTCGTTTCACTTTCACATTCTGAGGCGTCGAACCACTTTTCTTTTCACATCACGATCGCCAAGCCACTTGCCTTTTCATGGTAGGTGCTAAGCTAGAAATCTTCTATAAATAGAGGCCTAGTGCTTCATTATTTTTCACGAATTCATTCAATCTTTAGAGAGAAAGTATAGAGAATAAGAGAGAAAGAAGAAGAGTATTTTATTTACTACACTTCTTTGCAGTATTCAATCTCCTACCAAAAGTAAGGGTGTTATTCTTTCTTATTCATGAAGAGAACTGTTGTTATTCCATTGCTTATTATTCATTGGAATAACATGTATCATGATTTACCCTATACTTGGTGACATTCTTCTATTATTACATTGGACACGTCACATCGTGTGTTTTACAGGACTTGGTTTAAATCTTTATTATTATTCTGTTGGAACATGCCGTATCAGTGTGTTTACACAGGACTGGTTAAAATCTTTATTATTATTCTGTTGGAACATCATCGCACGTGTGTTTTACAGGACTGGTTAAAATCTTTATTATTATTACATTGGAACATCCCGATACATGCGTTTCGTCGGACTGGTTCCGATTATTTATTATTCATTGGAATAACTTTTGCTGTCTTGATCTATCGCATGCATGGTGATTTCTTTTGTTATTCCATTCTTTATTATACCCGATTAGTTAAAACTTTGACTTCTATACTCCATGAAATTAGTGGAATATCCTTGATATTTCGTTTCATCCAGATATCTTTTCATGGAAATATTCTTACGATCATTCTTGAATTTTACTCTACAAAAGCGATTATCATGTTGATAATTTGGGCGTTAATAATAATTCGGATAAAATAATTCTTGAACTTGTTTTATTGAATTCTTATATCATTGTCATCATCCTCATGTTTATATTATGTTGAAAGTCATACATGGCACAGTGCATAGATGGACTTGGTATGATTATGTCCAGAGACTATTCGGTGTAATCATGGTAAGTAATGTTACAAATGATGTGATAAAAATCTCCTCGATGGCCGTAGTGCATTGATGGATGATTGTTGGCATGATCATGACCATTAATGAATACCAACTATTCTCGGCAGAAGTGCGTGAATAATTGTGGGTCGTGATACTAAAAAGAATATCCTTGCCGTAGTAAGTGCGGGGTGATTCGATGATGTGGATTATTTATTAAAGCTAGGAGTCTCATTATGATGAAAGAAAAACCTTTTAAATCATAAAAGATAGTAGATTTTATTTTCTACTTGACTCTTTTAATGGATTGCTTGTTCCTTTGATTAAACTTGATGTTTATTATATTTTATCAGTTTAACATTGTTGAAGGCTATTGATAATTTATTACGCATTATCTTAGTCATAATATTTCTTCTTGGGCTAGTTGAGCTCACCTTTCTTTCACTCGTTTCTCTTGAAATGAGAACATAGCCGGGACGAGAGAGTCGGGGAGCGGAGATAATGGTCCGGAGGATAGCATTAGTAGTCCTCACTATTACGGTGAAATAGTGTGATAATAATTGTAATGAGGACTCCTTTTGAGTTTATATAATATCTAGTAGACAATATTTGTATTCAAACTCACGGTTTATGTAAGTATTGTACCACGATAGTTATATTAGTAAGTTGTATTTAAATTCTGTACCATGTATCTGACTACCCAAGATGGGTGATGTATACCTAATTTTGGGGTCGTCACATTGGGCAAGCTTGGACGCGTTTTGGGACGAATTTTGACACCTTTTGACTCCAAATTGGATTGAGTTTGTTCCTAAGCTAAAAATTGGACTTGTAACCTATAAATACATGATGTAAGGCATAGAATAAAGGGAGATTACATAGATTAGATTAGAGATACACTCCATTAGATTAGAACATAACCCTAGTTCTTATTAGTTTTGGAGATTGAAGCAACTTGGAGATCATTGAAGATCAAGAGCAGGAGCAAGAGGGGAGCATCAGATTTGCTAACAACAGATTCTATTCTCTTCTCTTATCATACTTTTATCTATTAATGTCTATTCAGTTGTGGATTCTTGATTTCAATTCATTATTTATGAACTAACTCTTTTATTAAGATTTCAATTGAACCTTTTATGTCTATAAATTAGTTATTTGATTTATTCCAATTATTTATGTCAAAGTGAATTGTTTATCTTGTCTTGTGCTTATTGCTTAATTATTTGATCAATAATTACCTTGTTACTCTAGAAGGAATTGGAAGAGGAATTCTAGAGTTAGAACTGGGCATGATAACATGTGACTTAGTTATTTGCATAGTGAATAATTAGGTTTGTGAATTGAATGGAAATATCTGTTCACCACATGTAACACATAAGGAATTGGAATTGAAGGAGTTTAATTCAATTATTTTGCATAGGAATGTAGCAAGATTAATCTGGATAAAATAGAAGTCAATTGATCACTTGGAAAAGGACTTTTGGCATTTGAGAATTCCTGTTAACAATTCAGTAGGCATAATAATTGGGATAATTGGATAATTGATTTATAGTTTATAATTGGGGATATTGAAGTCTTAATCTTTATTTATCTGAATTTAGTCATAAAGAAATTCAGTTTAATTAGTTAATTTAGTTTTCTTAATTAGAAAAATCACGATTTGAGATTGTTTAAATAAAATTAGTTTGGTTACAAATTAGTACTTGGTAATTTTTATTAAATAATTTCTCGTGGGAACGATACTCTACTTTCACTTTATTACTTGTTGACCGTGTATACTTGCACGTATTCATTGATTGCTAAATCGATCAAAGAAACGTATTGAAGAAGCTAAGAAAAGTACTTATGGGTCATTAGAAAATACCTTTCGGTGTTAGGTGAGATAATGATCTGTTGTCGATGGATTAGGATCGCTAATTAGAAATTGTGCAGAAAGTCTCCATCAGAGCTCAAAAATGTCAAATGCATTTAATGCTTCAACGGATGTCTTCAAACGGATACATTTCAAAGGCATCATATATGGAAAACATATGCAGATGAAAAGATCAAGCAAGCACTGAACAAAAATGCTGAAGAACACTCAACGCTCAACTCTATGATCTGAAAAAGAAAGCTTGCTCAACTACTCAGTTCTTTTGAACACAAGCTTAACGGCAACTGAGTAGCACCATTCAAGAACTCAACTATCATCAAGTGAAGTAAGATGTTCCAAGTGAACTGAGAAGTACCAAGTCTGCTAGACTTGAAGAGTTCAATAGTGAACTAAGAAGTTCCAAGATTGCTGGTCTTGAAGGAATCTGTGAGATTCAAAGTTTGTACATATATCCTTAGTGGATTTCCTACTCGAGGAGTAGAAGAGTGGACTAGGAGCTTCGAGTGCTCTGAACCACTTAAAATCACAGTGTCTCTTATATTCTTGTCATAAGCTGCTATAAGCCGCCATGGCTTCTTAACTCCTATTAACTCGTTATATCTTAAAGGAAAACAAACAAATCTCGATTAAGTTATGTTTAAATCATTATCAAAACTAACAAGTATTTTGTAAAAGAATTTTTAAAATATCTATTCAACCCCCCTTCTAGATAACTATTGTACCTCTAGGAACTAACATAATATATCAGAATTAACAGAATTAACAAAATAAATAGAGAAGAGTAAATAAATAATGAACTGAAATAACTAATTCATTTAATTGAATTGAACATAAACGAACAAAACTAATACAAATGAAATAATAGGCTGAATCAAATGGTTAGATGTTATTTAATACCAATTGATCTCAGAAGTATACCTTGCCACACATGCAAGTCAAAATAATGCAGAACAGCCAAATCAAATGTGCCACACAAGCAATCAAAATAATACCTCACAAGCAAATCACATATTCGACCACGAATCAAAATGTATGCAAATCGGATAGGTATGTTTGACACGACATCAAAAATCAGCAGAATAGAAAACTAGGGTCAACCCATACGTCTCCCGTAACTAAACCAAATGGCCCACTTCCTCCGGAGCCCAAAATAGAGACGATGTGGACTGATCACACCGCCACGGAAAGTGTCATGCCTTGGTGCCGAGAGAACATGCATGTGGTACCCCCACAGGTGGTTATAGCTCATGTATACCATACAATATATTCTAACAATGATTACCTGTCACAACACATGTGACACAATACCAAACAAAAAGGGTTCTATATATACATGTTGAACCAGATCAAATCATAATTATAATGTCTCAAAAAGAAGGGAACAACATGTACCGCTCTATAAATATCAAAATAAATACTAGACATGATAACCTAATTCAAAGAGTACAAATACGAGTCCAATGTATCAACTCCAAAATGAAACTAATATATTAATTTCACAAGAAATAATTATGTGAAATCATAACAGAATTCAAAACAAGAAATAAAATAAACAAATAAAATTTAACAAGAGTATCATTTGAAAGAGTAATGAAATCATTACCTAGAATAAGCAATATAATACCCCAAAAAATTATAATCCCAATATAGTTAATTTAAAATCCTTCCGTCTAGAGGCTAATTACAAATTAATAAAATAAATTAATAAACTATGAGTTAATTACTAATTTTTTAAGACTCATATTATTATTATTATTATTATTATTATTATTATTATTATTATTATTATTATTATTGTTATTTTTATGTTCTTGTAAATTTCAAATTTCAAATATTGATTTTCCAAATTTTAATAGGATTTATAATTACCTAAATATAAATTAAACCCAATTAGTTTAAAAGCCCAAATCTCGGGTCAAATTCTAATTCCGAATCGAATCAAATCCATCAAAATAAGGCCTTAAACCACTGGCTCAATAGTATTTTCTTGGGTCATCTTAACCCACCACAGACTCACCCAAAAGGTCATGACTTTAAGGTACTATTAGTAGTTACTTAATTTATTATATCTTTTGATGTGGGATTGTAGTGTTACAAACTTCTCCACTTAAATTTTGACGTCCTCGTCAGAATAATACCAACTGGTTTCGTATCCCTACCTCCGGACCTCCATCTCTCTATTGTGGGATAATACCACCAGCCTTCGTGTCCCCACTTCCAGCAACTCGATCGGATGACTTAACCTGAGCTTTCAAGAGTCGGCTTTGATATCATATGAAATAACCCGGGTTAAATCCCGAGTTCAGAATAAATCTCGGGTCAAATCCCAAGTTTGAATCGAATCGAATCAAATCCATCAAAATAAGGCCTTAAAATACTAGCCCGATAGTATCTTCTTAGGTTATCTTAGTCCACCACAGGCTCACTCAAAAGGTCATGACCTGAAGGTACTATTGGTAGCAACTTAATTGCTTATATCTTTTGATGTGAGACTAAGGTGTTACAAACTCCCCCACTTAAATATCTGACGTCCTCGTTAGAATCGATCACACACACGGATCTTTGCCTCTTTAGCCATTGTGGGATAATACTGGCTGACTTCGTATCCCCACCTCCGGACCTCCATCTCTCTATTGTGGGATAATACCACCAGCCTTCGTGTCCCCTCCTCTGGGAACTCGATCGGATGACTCGACCCGAGCTTTTGAGAGTCGACTCTAATATAATATGAAATAGCTCAAGTCAAATCCCGAGTCCAAAACAAATCTCGGGTTAAATCCCAAGTCTGAATTGAATCAAATCCATCAAAATAAGGCCTTAAACCACTGGCCCAATAGTATTTTCTTGGGGCATCTTAGCCCACCACAAGCTCACCCAAAATGTGACGCCCCCAAAATAGGTCCACACGACCCATTCTGAGTCGCCAGATATCGCACTATAAAAATCAAATATAAACTTTATTTATATAAGCGTTGAGCTCGTAAATGCGAGTACGACAACAGATAAGCTGTGAGTTTTAATACAAATATATATAACTTTCGTGGTGCCTTTACCACAAGACCTTACAATGATACCTTACATAAAGGTACTGTGACACCCCCAAAATTAGGTATACATCACCCATTCTGAATCGCCAGATACATGGTACAAAATTCAAATACAACTTCATTTATACCACTGTTGAACTATCATATAAAATACGACCACAATTAACTGTGAGTTTTAATACAAATGTATGTAACTCTCATGGTGCCTCGACCACAACCTTACAATGGTACTTTACATGGGAAACCTTCGTACATGGGAGGCCTTGTGTCTAGGTTATAATAGATATCATATGTCCACGAGAATTATCCTTGGTTATTGATAGACCCCAAAGAAAAACGAGAAGATTACTATCATCTTCTTTCCAATGGTGAGTCTCTCCGACATATAACTATCTCCGTTGTCTCCAAGTGAAAATTATATTTCATAAACCCCAAGATCATATAGGTAGTGCTTTCGTAGATATATTCAAGTGGATGTACACAACCATGTCTTATGAGAACACGAGGTTGTATGTCATTAGACATCTTCAGTATGATATGGCAAAACACCCTTCCAAAGTTGGGTTCGCTTCCCTATTTGATTCACCAAATATAACTACTAAATGATGTATAGAATATAACACACTTTTCTATCTTGTTTAGGGGAGAACTCTCTGACTAAGAGACCAGATTCTATTCCTGTTATCCCTACTCGCAAAGCTGACACTCTTATTACAGAAAGGAATTGTGAAGCGAAAGGGTGAGCACAATTACTTCCCGATAAAGAATATCATGACTAAAGCTAATTTACACTATCAATAGCCTTCATCATTAATAAATCGAGATTTAGAACATATGGTAGATGATAAAAGTTTTCAACCATAGTCATTGCGGTGAACGAAGCAATCCATTAAAGAGTCAAATAGACCCGTGGTCTATTATATTCTCCATGTTAAAAGTCCACCAATAATGTTTTATCCTCGTAACATCAATCAACAATTCATGTCCACAATCATATGAATAACTTCATAATCACAATTGTGATTCTAAATTCCTCTTCGCACCCAGGATGAAGATAATTTTCATCACCTATCTTCACCTGAAACATCAAAAAATCATGGTTATACCAAATCACAATTCTTGTTAATAATCATACTAATAAATTCATCTTTGCACTACGGCCAAAGATATTCATTAACAATTCATCTTTACTACAAGCCAAAGACATACAACTGTATTTTAGAAAAGTCAAGTAGAGCATGATTGTGACACCCCAAAATAGGTATACATCCCCATTACGGGTTGTCGATACATGAGTGCGAAACAACTACAACTTTATTATTACAACATGAAAGCTGTGAGTTTAAATACAAATATTATCTTCTAGACAATATTTATACTCAAATAAATCCTCATCACATTTATTGATACATTATTTTACAAAATGGTGAGGACTACTAAACAATCCTTTCTAAAACCTTCATTCCATACCACAGGCTTCGTACTCGTTATATTCTCGCCTCCACGAGAAGAATGGAACAAAAAGGAAAAGGGTGAGCTCAACTAGCTCGGTAAAGAATATTATGACTAAGATAATATACAACAAATTATCGTTAGTCTTCAGCGGGAAAAATTTAATAGAATCTGATAGACAACAAATTTTCAATCAATATTCATGTAATGAAATAATAATTCATAGAAGAGTTCGTAGAGAATGAAATCTACTATAATCTATGAATTTAACGGTCCATCATCAATATTTTATCCTGTAACATCAATCGATATTCATCTCAAATCAAATATTCATCTTTGCACTTCTGAGCCGAAGATATTCATCAATCGATTCGTATTCATCTCAACACTGTTCGACACTAAAGGCCAAAGATATTCATCGATCGGTCGTATGTTCATTTAAAAACACTGCTCATCTTTTTTACTACTGGGCCAAAGATATTCATCGATCGGTCGTATTCATTTAAACACTGTTCATCTTTACTCTGGGCCGAAGATATTCTTGAAATCATTCATCTTTGCACTACTGAGGCCAAAGATATTCAATAATATCATCATTTAAGGCGAGGATGATGAAAAATATTTTTAAAGAGCGAATCCGATTGAAACAAAATGACAAGGATTAAGGATTAAGGATTAGTACTTTGTTTTATCCATGTCAATAATACCTCAAAAAATAATCGTAGTGGTGTAAAATTCAAGAATGATCAAAACATGGATACAATCAAAGCTAGTATCCGAATAGATATTTTAGACGAAAAGAAAAAATTTTCATTTTTTGATTGAATAATCGTATTATCGTGAATAGTGCAGTATCGTGAATAGTGTTAAGTATCGTGAATAGTAACTCTCAAACACCAAAAGATAGAAATTCCACAAAAAAAACATTTTCACGCGCTTCATGAATAGTACTCGTGAATAGTAACTCATGAATAGTAACTCGTGAATAGTAACTTCGTGAATAGTAACTCATGAATAGTAACCCAGAGCATGAAAAAGTTCCAAATTTGATAAAAACTTGGATCGACATTTCGGCGATAATGATATTGAAGAAATAATATCATTCTGAAAAAAAATAATATCCCTTACCTCAAAGAATCGATTACTTAGGAAGGAAAGGTGGGAAGTGATCTTTGAATGAAACTTATCTTGAGTAGCAACTCTCAAAGTATCTAAATACTCACAAAATCGCTCAATAATATAGAGAAAAGAGAGAAAACTTTGTTTACGGTGTGATTTTCAATTCTAACTTAGCCCTCTATTTATAGGAAAATGTTAGCCTGGCAAGAAGCAGACTTGACACCGCTACACGATGGCTTTACACCTTACTATTGCCACCCACCACATTTGAATTAAAATTCAGCACATTTCTTCACCAACCACAAGTGGGGCCCCTCAATTCTAGAATTTTCCACCAAAATCAATTATAACCCTAATTTAAGAATCAGACACCTCTTAAAATTCATAACAAATCATTCGTGCATTTTTAGCGGTTCAAAATTTGTGGACATATACTCAACTTATGTATGTATAACATACCCAAAAATTACCACAATCAGCGGTCGGATTAAAAATTATAATCCCCATGATATATCTCAAAACCCACGATTTAATTTTTAATACCTCGATACGGTAAAAATCTTGATAAAACACCTCAACAATAATTTCTTCATTTATAACCACATAAATAAATCCATCATTTATATCCACATAAAATAAATATTTCTTTATCATATGAATCAATAATTAATTATTCACAAATAATATTCTGAGAATCACAATTATAATGACGGTAGTTCCCGGAAAGAGGGGCTTTCAGATAAGGATTTCTCCTTCTTGGCCTTGATTAGGTGACCAAACCTCTCCTTGATGAACTTTCTAGACATTGCCAATAATGCTATCTAATAATATTATTTAAATAATATGAATTATTGATCGATAATGGAGATAATAATGCGGTGACAATTATTGAACAACAATAATATAAAATATCAACGCGGACAATTATTGAATCGATAAAATAAAATATTGAGCGAGTAACTCTTGTGAAAATTATTGAGTAGTTCCTTCTTACGTAAGGATCAATAATTCAACAATCTTTATCATGCAATCTGGTAATGCTCTTTGTGCTGACCACGCGTATTCTTGTATTTTAACCGCGAAGTATTCCAATGATCTTAACGGTAACAACTTCTGTAGTTATTTTAACCAACTTATATTTGTCGTTTTCTTCATCCAATCGCTTTAGTTATGGGGCCCACACATGGTTGTTTGCCGTAAATACGAATATTCCCAAACGATGCGAATATTCCACGACCAAACGAATATTCCAAACAAAAATGAATATTTTATAACCACTTGCTTATTTTGAAATATTTGCGTATTTAACCCTTAACTATCCACATTAATCAAATCAACCCTTACTATTTCAAAATAATAAATAAAGGAAATTCCTTTTTATTTAAAAAAATTTTGAGGTCTTACAACCTCCCCTCCTTATGAAATTTCGTCCTCGAAATTGACGTACGTACCTGGTGTTTGAAAAGGTGAGGATACCTCGCTTTCATTTCCGTTCCAATTCCCGGTCATTTCCTCTATAGCATGATTCCTCCACAAAACTTTAACTTGTGGTATGACCTTTCTTGGCGTAGGACATGCTCCTTCTATCCAAGATCTTGATAGGTACCTCCTCATACGTTAAGTCTTGGCTATCTCGTCGGTTCTAACTTTCGATAGCGTGGTTCGGGTCTTTCACATATTTCTGAAATACGGATATATGAAACACATTATGAACACGAGACATACTCGGAGGTAATGCAAGTCTATAGGCTACATTTCCTACTCGGTCGAGAATTTGAAATGGACCGATAAATCGTGGATTGAGCTTTCCTCTCTTCCCAAATCTTGTAACTCCTTCCATGGAGCAACTCGTAACAATACATGATCCCTACATTAAATTCCACGTCCTTTCGATGAAGATCCGCATAACTCTTTTATCGATCTTGTGCCGTTTGTATCGTTGTCGAATCATTTGGATCTTTTCGGTGATCATCGTCTTAACTCGGGTCCCAACAATGTTGCTTCACCCACCTCATCCCAACATATTGGAAGCGACATTTTCGTCCATATAATGCTTGAATGGAGCCACACCTATACTTGCACGATAAGCATTGTTGTGTAGGAGAATTCCACCGATGGTAAATACTTATCCCAAGCGCCCTTGAAGTCTAGGACCACGAGTCTTAATAAATCTTCAAGAGTTTGAATAGTCCTCTCGATTGTCCGTCTGGGTTTGGGGATGGTATATGCGAACTAAATCGCAAATCCGTGCCCCATAGCTTTTTGCAAGCTAACCCAAAATCTTGAAGTGAATCTTGGGTCACGATCAAAACTATGGATCTGAGGCATGCCATGCAACCTCACAATCTCATTTACGTTACATACTAGCAAGGCGTTCAAGTGAATAAGTCTCCGTATCGGCGAAGAAATGAAGCGGACTTGGTTAATCTATCAACAATAACCCAAATAGCATTGATGCCTTGAGAAACCGTAGGAAGACCCGTAACGAAATCCATGGTAATGTGTTCCCACTTCCATTAGGAATCTCAAGTGGTTGCAGCGGACCCTTAGGTACTAGATGCTCGCCTTTTACGTTAGCAAGTTAAACACATCGAGATAAACTTTGCAATCTCTCTCTTCATATTATTCCACCAAAATGTATGTACCGAAGATCACGATACATTTTAGTACTTCGAGGATGGATTGCAAATGGTGTATTGTGTGCCTCCATCATAATCTTGTTCTTCAAATCAGTCGTTAGGAACACAAAGTCTAGAGTGGACTCGAAGTATTCCTTCTTCATCGATTCTCGCTTAGGAATAGCTCCTTCTTGTACTTTCTTCTTCATACGTATCAGCTCAAGATTCGGTGGCTTGAGCGACCTTAACTTTTCTATTAAAGTTGGCTCTGTCGTATACTTGACATCATCGCACTTTTCGTTCGCATATGATCTTCTACTCGATCGTCATCTACTACGCGTCGCTTTTACCGGGATGGTATTGAATAGTGTGGTCGTAGTCTTTTCGATAGCTCGAGCCAGCGTCGTTCTTGCCGCATGTTGAGTTCTTTTGAGTGAAGAAATATTTAAGGCTTTTATGGTCGAATATATCTCCACTTTCTCCCCATATAGATAGTGCCTCCATATCTTTATAGCAAAATTGCACGCTTGACTCTAGATCATGGTAGGATAATTCCTCTCATACTCTTTAAGTTGTCATGAGGCATAGGCTATGACTTTCCCACGTTGCATGAGAACACATCCTAACCCTTTGCTGAAGCATCATTTGTAGATAACAAATCCATCGAACGGATGGTATTGTTAGAACAGTCTTGAAATAAGTCTCTCTTAAGCTCTTGGAAACTTTTCTCGCATTCTTCGCTCCAAAGCAATTTCGTATCCTTTCGAGTTATTTGAGTTAATGGAGTAGCGATTAGAAAACCCTTCCACGAATCTCGATAATAACCGGCTAAGCCCAAAAAGCTTCGTACTTGATCAGCTTGGTTTGCTCCCAACTTTGTATTGCTTCAATCTTGGCGGATCAGCGGATACTCCATGTTTTGACACCACATGCCCAAGAAAGGCTACTTCCTCAAGCGAACTCGCATTTCTTCAATTTGGCATATAGTTGGTTTTCACGAAGCCTTTGGAGTACCGACTTCAAATGGTGCTCATGATCTTCACGACTTTTGGAATATATAAGGATGTCATCAATAAAACAACAATGAACCCGATCAAATATTCCTTGAATACTCGGTTCATCATATCCATGAAAGCCATGAGGAGCATTAGTTAGTCAGAAAGACATGACTAAGAATTCATAATGCCCGTCCAGGGTTACGGCGGTCTTTGGAATATCCTCGATTCTAATTTTGGTGATGATATCGAGCGAAGATCGATTTTGAAAAGAATTGTGCCCTTGCTGGTTGGTCAAACAAGTCATCAATCGAGGTAGAGGATACCTATTCTTGATGGTGACATGGTTCAATTCAGATAGTCGATACAAAGTCGCATACTCCGTCTTTCTTTTTACAAATAAAGCAGGAGCACCCCGAGGAGATGTGTACTAGGGCGAATGAAAGCCGATGTCCAACAATTCTGTAGTTGGACCTTTAACTCTGAAGTTCAATAGGAGCCATTCGATATGGGGTTTTAGAAATGGGCTTTGTACCGGGTTCAAGATCAATAAAGAATTCAACTTCACGTCGGGGGGTAGGCCAGGAAGTTCTTGAAATCGTCGGGAAAGTCGATAACAACAGGAATATTATTCAAATTTGGCGTGTCTTTATTCAAATCCATAACATGGGCTAAGAAAGCTTGACATCCAGTTTTCAATAAGCGAATAGCTTTATGATTAGATATGATAGTGATTGATTTTAATGGTTTAGTTGCTTGAATTCATACAACGGGTTGGTTAGGAATATGAAAACTAACAACCTTACGAAAACAATCAATTTTGGCATGATGAGTAGTTAACAATCAATCCCTAAAATCACATCAAAAGCAAGTATCTTTAAAGAGATAAGGTCACGGTAAGGTAATGGTGCCAACTTGAATCAAACAAGATTTATAAGCGGTGGATGTGATGAAAGTTTCTCTAACGGAGTTTCCACGAGATAGATCAAAGTCTAATTTCTCGAGTCAAGTTTAAGCGTTGAGCACATGCGGGAGAGATAAATGAATGGGTAGCACCGGTATCAAGTAAGGTATAAACTTGCAAGAATTTATAAATAGCTTACCCGTGACCACCTCGTTTGGGTTCCTCGCATTATGACCGGTCACAACAAGCGCTCTTCCGGAATCGTTGACTTTGACTTTTACAGGACGATCTTTTGAGTCAAATCCCCATTGAACTAGGTTTCGCTCTGCCGTCTGATCTCGGCGATATGTCCTTCCTTTCCACAACTATAGCATACCTTGAGCTGTTGTGGGCGGTTTGGATTGATATGTCCCTCTTTTCGCATTTATAATATATGGCCAGGTGGTCTTTCTCCTCCCTTAGAACCCGATTCTTTTGGCCTTTGCGTCTTCACATAGTCGTTGTTGAATCTCCTCTTTTAAAATCTCCTCCTGACTCGCTTCTTACATTTTCATGGCCACGATTACCACCGGAGTGGTTACCCGCCTTTCAAAAAGTATTCTTCTTTCTCCACTTTGGTTATCATTATTACGATGGCTTTGCTATCTTTAGTATGATCCTGGTTATGGTCCCTCGGTTGAGCGTACTCGTTATCTCGCGCTCTAATAATTGAGCCACATTGACAACATCTGAATAGAGACAAAATTTATGAGAAATGAGATATCTTGGCGTATGTCGGGTTTCAAACCTCTAAGAAACATCCGCGTCATCGTTCCTCATTCTCCACCAAATGAGGTGCTGAACACTGGATAACTCTGCAAACTTTGCCTCATCTTTGAGACACCGTCGTGTTGTTTTGCTCTAATCGATGAACTCCACTTCCTTCGTATAGCGAACACTTTCGGAAAGTATTTGTCATTAAATAATCTCTGAAACGTCTCCCGAAGACATCTTTGAAAAATTTGGATGGGTGCGCTTCCACAGACTCCCACCGATGGTCTGCCTCGCATACGGAACATAAAGGTGGCGAATGGAACCTTCTGTTCTCCGTGCATCCCAAAGACATCGAATATCTTGGTAATTTGTTTGACCGTGTTTCCGCCATGATCGGATCGGCTTTCCCTTAAATCTGGTGGTCCCAACTCTTTGAAGCTGCTTGTTTGTGACAACCCGTGTAATTGCTATCATTTCCTCCACGTATTTTGAACACGAGTCTCCCTCGTGCGATTTTTGCATGAGCTGCAAAAAGCTTCTAAACATCCCCTCGTTCATCATCGCTCCGATTGGTGTTGTTCACGGGAGGAACATTGCCGACTGTTGTTGCGTTCTCCTCGTTAGTAAGAAATGGGCATCTCCACGGTCTCATTTACTCCCGCATTAATATTCTCGGTCGACATTCTCAAATCTTGTCATAAAACAAGGGTTAATTAAGGAAATCAATATATCACATAATATCCTATATCTTGACCGACTAACAAATAAGCTTAGGTAGGACACACTAGCGAAAGGATTTACTCGTCTCTCCCTCCTAGTTCTATTCCGATCTCGCGGAGATCATATCCTAAGCTCTCGATACCAAGCGTGACACCCCCAAAATAGGTATACATCCCCATTACGAGTTGTCGATACATGGTATGCGAAACAACTACAACTTTATTATTACAACGGATAAAAGCTGTGAGTTTAAATACAAATATTATCTTACAGACAATATTTATACTCACATAAATCCTCATCACATTTATTGATACATTATTTTACAAAAATGGTGAGGACTACTAAACAATCCTTTCTAAAACCTTCATTCCATACCCAGGCTCGTACTCATTATATTCTCGCCTCACGAGAGAAGAATGGAACAAAAAGGAAAAGGGTGAGCTCAACTAGCTCGATAAAGAATATTATGACTAAGATAATATACAACAAATTATCGTTAGTCTTCAATGAGGAAAAATTTAATAGAATCTGATAGGCAACAAATTTTCAATCAATATTATGGTGAAATAATAATTCATAGAAGAGTTCGTAGAGAATGAAATCTACTATAATCTATGAATTTAACGATCCATCATCAATATTTTATCCTGTAACATCAATCGATATTCATCTCGAATCAAATATTCATCTTTTACACTACTGGCCAAAGATATTCATCAATCGGTCATATTCATCTCAACACTGTTCATCTTTGCACTAAAGGCCAAAGATATTCATCGATCGGTCATATTCATTTAAACACTGCTCATCTTTGCACTCTGAGGCCAAAGATATTCATCGATCGGTCGTATTCATTTAAACACACTGCTCATCTTTTGCACTTCTGAGGCCAAAGATATTCTTCAGAAATCATTCATCTTTTACTTTCTGGGCCGAAGATATTCAATAATATCATCATTTAAGGCGAGGATGATGAAAATATTTTTAAAGAAGCGAATCCGGTGAAACAAAATGTGAGGATTAAGGATTAAGGATTCGTACTTTGTTTTATCCATGTCAATAATACCTCAAAAATAATCATAGTGGTGTAAAATTCAAGAATGATCAAAACATGGATCTGATCAAAGCTAGTATCCGAATAGATATTTTAGACGAAAAGAAAAAATTTTCATTTTTCGGTGAATAATGCAATAAATGATCGTGAATAGTCTTAGTATCGTGAATAGTGTCAGTATCGTGAATAGTAACTCAAACACCAAAAGATAGAAATTCCACAAAAAAACATTTTCACGCTCATGAATAGTACTCGTGAATAGTAACTCATGAATAGTAACTCGTGAATAGTAACTCATGAATAAGTAACCCAGAGCATGAAAAATAAATAATGGAATAACAGAAGTTCTCTTCATGAATACAAAAGAAATAATACCCCCTTAGAGTACAACAAATAATATCTCATACCTTAAGAAGAAAATCTTTGGATATATGAGTAGTGATGTAGCAGAATACTTTTCTTTTTTCTCTCTATAGTTTATCTCTTTAGAGTTTTAGTGAATTCGTAAGAAATAGTGAAGGAATGAGCTTCTATTTATAGAAAAATGGACTGCATAGTAACTAACTCATGAACGGTCCAGATTGATTTACTTTAATCTGGCGGTCCATATTTAAAGCAAAATCTTTTAAATAAAATATAATATATTCTATTTATAATCTAATAAAGCGAATAACTTTATAAAAGATTTTACTATGCAAACACTATGCATAATAAAATATAATATATTCTAATTATTGTCTAATAAAATAGATAACTTTATAAAAGTATTATGTTTTATATAAAAGATTTTCTTATTAGCCTAATAAAACCAATAACTTTATAAAAGTATTACATTTTTTATATAAAAAGCTTTTACGTTTTATTACATTAATAATACCAATAAAAGAAAACTAAGTGACTTATCACATAAGCAATAATAATCAATGTGGTATTACTCAACCACGCCAGACATTCGTATTCTTTTTAACAACAGGGTGTTTCAGCGATTAACAGTAAAACTTCCGCCGTTATTTTCATAAAAATATTTTTGTCGTTTTCTCAATCAGATAATAATAATTCCGTTGTGGGGTCCAACAATGATTGTACCATCGTACGGATATTCCCCGACTAATCGAATATTCCCCGACACAACGAATATTTTATATCAACTTGCTTACTTTGCAAAAAAAAAAAAATTCACATATTATCCTTAACTTTAAATTTTTATCAATTAACTATTTACCAAAAAGAAAAAATTGAATACTTTTATTTCATAAAATTCGGGGTCTCACAGGTACAGTCAATAATTGTTTTAGAAATTAAAATCTTTGGAAAATACTCAAGGAAACCTCCGTATATGGGAGGCCATGCGTCTAGGTTATGATAGATATCATATGTCCACAAAATTATCCTTGGTTGACCCAAAAGTCCCCAAAGAAAAATAAGAAGATTACGATCATCGTCTTTCCAATGGTGAGTCTTCTCTTGACACATAATTATCTCCGTTGTCTCCAAGTGAAAATTATATTTCAAATAAACTCCAAGATCATATAGGTAGTGCTCGTAGATATACTCAGTAAGTGGATGCGCACAACCCTGTCTTATGATAACACGAGGTTGTATATCATTAAACATCTTGTATGATAGTGGCAAAACACCATTCCAAAGTTGGGTTCACTCTCACCCTATTCGGTTCACCAAAATTAAATTTCAAATGGCGTATACAATCGACACACTTATCTAAAGTTCTCAACAAAATTATTTTACATACTATTTAGGAGAACCTCAATAGCTATAGACCACCGTTCTATTCCCCTTATCCCCGCTCGACCCCCAAGAACACTCTTATTACCTAAAAGGAATTGTGAAGCAAAAAGGGTGAGCACAACTAGCCCAGTAAAGAATATCATGACTAAAGATAATTTACATCATCAATAGCCTTCATCATTAATAAATCAGAGATTTAGAACATATGGTAGATGATAAAACTTTTCAACCATAGTTGCAGCAGAATGAGCAATCCATTAGAAGAGTCAAATAGACCATCAGGTCTATTATCTTCTCCATGTTAAAAGTCCACCGATAATGTTTTATCCCTGTAACATCAATCAACAATTCCTGTCCACAATCATATGAATAACTCGTATTCATAATTGTGATTCTAAATTCCTCTTCGCACCCAGGACGAAGATAATTTTCATCACCTATCTTCACCTGAAACATCAAAAATCATGGTTATACCAAATCGCAATTGTAAGACCCCGAATTTTGTGAAATAAAAGTATTCAATTTTCTTATAATTATTATTTTATTTCGTAAATGGCTAAATTGATAAAAGTTTAAAGTTAAGGGTGATATGTGAAAATTTTGCAAAGTATGCAAGTTGTTAGAAAATATTGTGAGTTATAATATTAATGATGAATAAGTTGTGTTGATTAAAGATGAAATTGATAGTTCCATTGTGTTGGGATTATTAGTGTTAGTGAAAATCGACATTTATTTCGATGATAATTGATGTCTGGGGGTTATATTGATAAATCATGTAATTAATCGGATAAATGAGCAATTAATTGCTACTAATTCACATGCTTATATAACTATTTGTTCATATGTGTGTACTATTGATTCACATTATTTACTATTAGGGGAGTTGGTGCAAGATTGATAATACTTGCATGACTAAGTTAAAAATAGAGGTATAGATGGAGGTACTATACTGTAATTCGTATTTTTACATGTCTAGAACTATTGAGTCACATGATTTACTATTGATTCACATGATTTACTATTAGGGGAGTTGGTGCAAGTTTGATAATACTTGCAGGACTAAATTAAAAATGAAAGAAAAGTTGGAGGTATTGTCTTTGTAATATTACGAGCCCCAAAGCGTGCAATTATCGAAACTATATTTTCCTATAAATAGAAGCTCATTCTTCCTTCATTTCTCACCAATTCACTAAAGCTATAGAGCATTTATTATAGAGAGAAAGAAGAAGAGAAGTCTGCTACCTCTCTATTCCAGTATCCAGTTTTTCTAAGGTAAGGGATATTATTTATTGTACTCGTAAGGAGTATTACTTCTTTCGTATTCATGCAGAGAGCTATTGTTCTTTCATCCCTTATTATTCTATTGGAATAACCTGTTTCTGTGAAGTACCGCATACATGGTGAAATTCTTATGTTATTCCATTCTTCATTATTATGTTGGAATAACCTATTTATGCGAAGTACCGCATACATGGTGAAATTCTTCTATTATTCCGTTCTTTATTTTTACGTAGGAATATCACATGCGTGTGTTTCTGTGGGACTGGTTCCATCATTTATTATTACGTGAATATCACATGCATGCGTTCTGTGGGACTGGTTCCATTATTTATTATTCTTCGAATATCATATCCGTCTGCATGCGTTTACGTTGGACTGGTTCCATTATTTATTATTACTGTTGGAATAACATGCATGCGGTCTATCGCATGCACGGTGAATTCTTACATTATTCCATTCTTTATTATTACATTGGAATAACACACATGTGGATTACTAAATGCATGGTGAATGATCCTTTGTATTCATTCCTTATTAAATTTTGGAAATAATTTGTTTACGTGGATTATGATGAAAGTCATAATAAAAGCATTGGACTGATGAAAATCATGGGTATATGTGGTATTAGTAAGTGTTATGATAAGTTATGTTGGTTATTATGTGAAAACATGAAAGTTTCTTAGAAATCACAAAGGGTTGAAAAATCAGATTTTGGTGAAAATGGAACATGAAATTCAATTTTCCATATCTCCTATTATATTTCAAATTTTTGAGTGTGGTCAAGTTCTAGAGTTAGATCTATGAGTTTCCTAACTTATCCAAGTAGAATCACTGGAAAAGGTGTTGTAGATTTTCGTGTGGACTATTTTTAGCAAAGGAGTCCAAAGCTACAAAAACCGAAAAAGTTACTGCCCAAAAACTTAAAGGGGCTATTTCGGCCACTTAATTTGTGAGACAAATTTCGGCCTTTTTGGACATGAAAGTATATGGTATAAAGTACCCACTGTCCAAAAATGAGCTTATTCCGACTTAAAATGAGCAAGTTATGACCATTTCAATATTTAGGTTTTTTCGACGAAAAACTCTATAACCGGAGTTCTATAACTCCGATGACCATGAAATTTAAACTAGAAGCTCAAGTTAACATGTATAAAATCCTGCCAAGATTTGGGAATTTTTGGAGTTAAACTTGAGGTAGCTAATTTCTTAAGGAATTAATTAGAAATTGATTTTGAAAAATAGTAAATGAATTTTAAAAATTAGAGAAAATATATGTTTAGTATAAGACTATATTACGCTAAATTCTAGAAAAGAAATATTTTGGGATTTGATTTGGTTATTTTGAGTATTTGGATAAATTGTATTATAAATGTTTAATATTTATCCTTTATCTCATTTGATTGATTCTTTATATCATTGTCATTATTCTCATGCTTATATTATGATGAAAGTCATCTGTGGCCTGTAGTGCATAGATGGACTTGGTATGATTATGGCCAGGGATTATTCGGTGTAATCATGACCATAATGTTACAAATGATGTAGAAAAAGTCTTTATTGGCCCGTAGTGCATTGATGGACAGTTTTTGATATGATTATGGCTATGGATTCTCTTCGGCCAAGGGTGCAAAGATGAATTGTTTTATGGCATGATCAGGATCATTGATGAAAACACGATTATCTTTTGCCCGTAGTGCATGGATAATTCGTGGTTGTGACACTAATGAATATCATTGGCCTGTAGTGTTGGGATGATTCGATGATGTGGATTAATTATTGAGCTGAGTCTCAGCGATGAAATATTAATTCATGAATGTGATAATAATGAATATCCTTGGCCCGTAGTGCATGGATAATTCATGGATGTGATATTAACGAATATCATTGGCCGTAGTGCAGGGGTGATTCGATGATGTGGATTATTTATTAAGCTGAGTCTCAGCGATAAAATTGATGATAAGTCTTTTAAATCATAGAAGATAGTAGATTTGATTCTCTACTTGACTCTTTTAATGGCTTGCTTGTTCCGCTGCAGTTAAACTTGAAGTTTGTTATATTGTATCAGTTTAACACTGTTCAAGGCTAACGATTATTTATTCTGCATTATCTTAGTCATAATATTTCTTACTGGGCTAGTTGAGCTCACCCTTTCTTTCACTGTTCTCTTCAGAAAATGAGAATGTAGCTGGGACTAGTCGGGGAACGGAGTGACGGTCCAGATGATAGCATTAGTAGTCCTCACCATTCTGTGAAATAGTGTGATAATAAGTGTCTACGAGGACTCCATTGAGAGTGGATATTGTCTAGAAGGCAATATTCTTGTTTAAACTCTCAGTTTATGTTTTGTCGTATTTTACACATATTTGTATAATTAAGTTGTATTTGTATTACGATTGCCATGTAGCGGCGACCCAAGATGGGTGGCGTATACATTTTAGAGGCGCCACAAAGCAATTCTGGTCATAATCATACTAATAAATTAATCTTTGCACTCTGACCAAAGATATTCATTAACAATTCATCTTTGAACTACTGGTCCAAAGACATACTGTTTGTATTTTAGAAGAGTCAAGTAGAGCATGATATCTACTATCTTCTCACAATTAAAAGTGTATAATCAATATTTTATCATTTGAGACTCGACAATAAATAATCCACATCATCGAATCATCCACGCACTACGACCGAGGATATTCATGTAATCATCGATGGTCATGATTATCTTAGAATAATCCACGGTTATAATCATACCAATAACTATCCATCAATGCACTACTGATCCAATGAGGACTTTTATCACATCATCTAAAAATTACGGGTCATGATTATACCAAGAATGATCCACGGTCATAATCATACCAATAAGCGGTTCATCTATGCGCGTAAGCAAAGATACTCATCAATCAATAGTTCATCTTTGCACGTAAGCCAAAGATATACAAATAAAACCAATAATCAACGATCCATCTTTACACGTAAGCTAAAGATATACATTTGTAAAACTAATAATCAACGATCCATCTTTGCACGTAATCCAAAGATGACTTTCATCATAATATAAGCATGAGGATGATGACAATAATATAAGCATTAATCAAACGAAATCAAGGATAAATATTAAAGACTTTAAATTTATCCAGAGTTTAAAATATCCAAATTTTATCAATCACTTAATAATCCCATAATCTAATATCATTAATATTATAACAATATTTTGTGACGCCCCCAAAATCGGTATACATCACCTATTCTGAGTCGCCAAATACATTGTACAGAATAAAAATACAATCTTTAATATACAACAAGAGAGCTGTGAGTTTTAATACAAATATTGTCTTACAGACAATATCCACTCTCGAGAATAAGTCCTCATTACATTTATTGTCACACTATTTATGAGAATAGTGAGGACTACTAATACTATCATCACGGTCCATCACTCCGTTCCCAGAGCTTGTCCCATTTATATTCTCATTTCACGAAGAAACGGTGAAAGAAAGGGTGAACTCAACTAGCCCAGTAAAAATATTATGACTAAGATAAAGAGAATAAATTATCCTTAGTCTTGATAGTGTTAAAGCTTACAATATAACAACCATCAAGTTTAAGCTGCAGGAACAAGTAATCCATTAAAAGAGTCAAGTAGAAAATAAAATCTACTATCTTTTATGATTTAAAGGTTTTCATCTTTGTTATCGCATGAGACTCGATTTTTAATAAATAATCCACATCATTGAATCACCCCGCACTACTGACCGAGGATATTCTTTTAGTATCACGACCATAAATTATCCATGCACTACGGGCGAGGACATTCGTGTATTCATTAATGGTCATGATCATGCCAACAAGCTGTCCATTAATGCACTCACGGGCCAATAAAGAATTTTTCCACATCATTTGTAACATTACGGTCATGATTACCGAATAATCCACGGTCATAATCATACCAAGTCCATCATGCACTATAGGCCACGAGATGACTTTCAACAAAATATAAACATGAGGATGATGACAATGATATAAGAATTCAATAAAACAAGTTCAAGAATTAATTTATCCATGAACCGATAACGTCCAAATTATCGACATGATCTTTGCTTTGTAGAGTAAAATTCAAGAATGCTCGGAAGAATATTTCCATGAAAAGATCTTTAGATGAAGCGCAAATATCGAGGATATTCCACTAATTTCATGGAGTATAGAAGTCAAAACATTAACTTAATTTGAGTATAATAAGGAATGGAATAACAAAAGAAATCACCAGCATCGATAGAGCCGCGCAGACAATTGGTTATTCCAAACAGAATAATAATTAACGGAACCGGTAAGGCATAAAAGCGCATGATACATGATATTCCAATGCAGAATAATATAGGCGGAATCAAGTGCGGCGTAAAAATGCTGTGACGCAGGATATTCCAACGAGAATAATAAAGGCGAATCGAGGTCGGCGTAAAATTCACGCGACAGGATATTCCAAAGAATAATAAAAAGCGGAATCAAGGTCCGGCGTAAAAGCGTCTGAGACGAGGATATTCCAACGAATAATAACGAATGGAATAATGAAGAATTTCACCAAGTATAGGGTAGGTAGCGTATCTGAGTTATTCAATGAAATAATAAATAATGGAATAATGAAGTTCTCTTCATGAATACAAAAGAAATAATACCCTTACAAGTAAAAAAGCTGGATATAAGAGTAGGGAAGTAGCAGAATACTTTTCTATAGTTTCTCTATAATTTCTCTCTCTAGAGTTTTTGTGAGACCCCAAATTTTATAAAATAAAAGTATTCAATTTTTCTATTTTGGTAAATAGTTAAATTGATAAAAGTTTAAAGTTAAGGGTAATATGTGAATTTTTTTTTGCAAAGTAAGCAAGTTGATATAAAATATTCGTTGTGTCAGAAAATATACGATTAGTCGAAGAATATCCGTACGATGGTACAATCATTGGTGGACCCCTAATGTAATTATTATTCGGATTGAGAAAATGATAAAAATATTTTTATGAAAATAACAAAGGAAGTTTTACCATTAAGCTGTTGAAACACCCGATGTTAAAAGTATAGTAATGTCTGGCATTGGTTGTATAGTAGCACACACGGTATTGATTATTGATGCTTATGTGATAAGTCACTCGGTTTTATTTTATTGGTATTATTAATGTAATAAAAGCAGAGAAAAGCTTTTTATATAAAAGCAGAATACTTTTATAATGTTATTCGTTTTATTAGGCTAATAGTAAAATCTTTTTATATAAAAGCAGAATATTTTTATAAAGTTATACATTTTATTAGAAAATAATTAGAATATATTATATTTTATTATGCATAAGTACTGCATAGTATTTCCATAGTAAAATCTTTTATAAAGTTATTCGTTTTATTATATTATAAATAGAATATATTATATTTTATTTAAAAGATTTTGCTTTAAATATGGACCGTCGATTAAAGTAAATCGATCTGGACTAGTTCATGAGAGTTAATTACTTATCGGTGTATTTTTCTATAAATAAGCTCATTCCTTCATTATTTCTTACGAATTCTTTGAAACTCTAGAGAGATAAACTATATAGAGAAAGAAGAAAAGTATTTTACTACTTCTTACTCATATATCCAAAGTACTCTTCCTCTTAAGGTAGGGAATATTATTTGTTGTACTCGTAGGGGTTTTATTTCTTTTGTATTCATAAAGAGAACTTACATTATTCCATTCTTTATCATTACATTGGAATAACTTGTATCTGTGAGCTACCCTATACTTGGTGAAATTCTTACATTATTCCATTCTTTAATATTCTATTGGAAAATCACATGCATTTGTTTCACGCCGGACATGGTTCCATTCTTTATTATTACATTGGAATATCACATGCATGCGTTTTATGTTGGACACAGTTAAGATTATTTATTAACGTTGGAATATCTTTGTTAGTGCGATATTCGCTTTGACACGGTTACAAATTTAGTGATACATTTGGAATGGTACATCCGAAATCTGGCGTGGTGATTTCTTTTGTTATTCCATTCTTTATTATTACATTGGAACATCATCTGCATGCAAATTGCAAATTTAAATGCGACTGTTTAGTTATTATTACTACATTGGAACATCCATCGGTGCAATTTACTTTGATATTCCGATTATTTAGTAATCTGTTGGATAATGCATGCATACGAAGTACACATGCATGGTGATTTCTTTTGTTATTCCATTCTTTATTGTACTCAGTTGGTTAAAATTTTAACTTCTATACTCCATGAAATTAGTGGAATATCTTTGATATTTGCGCTTCATCCAGTATCTTTTCATGGAAATATTCTTCTGGGCATTCTTGAATTTTACTCTACAAGAAGTATCATGTTGACAATTTGGACGTTATTAGTTCCTGGATAAATTAATTCTTGAACTTGTTTTATTGAATTCTTATATCATTATCATCATCCTCATGTTTATATTATGTTGAAAGTCATATGTGGCCTGTAGTGCATAGATGGACTTGGTATGATTATGACCAGGGATTATTGTAAAACCCCAAATTTTTGAATAAAGATGAATTTTCTATAAATATTATTTTTGAATATTATGGAGTGAAATTGATATAATGTTATAGTTGTGGGTAATATTTATAAATTTTGCAAAGTACGGAAGTTGTTATATAATATTCGATTGGTGGGAATATTCGTTTTAACGAGGGAATATTAAATGCAAAGAGCACAATCATTGGTGGACCCTACAACGGAATTATTGTCAAATTGAAAGCGACAAAAAATACTTTATAAAAATAACGGCGGAAGTTTTACAGTTAAGCTGTTGAAACACCGGTGTTAAAAAATAAAGAATCTGGCGTGGTTGAATAGTAGCACGGAATTAATTATTGATGCTTACGTGATAAGTCACTCGCTTTTGTTGGTATTATTAATGTAATAATGTCTGAAAAATCTTTTATATAAAAGCAGAATACTTTTATAAAGTTATTCTATAAATAGAATATATTATATTCAATTATGCATAGTGTTGCATAGTGTTTTGCATAATGTTTTGCATAGTAAAATCTTTTTATATAAAAGCAGAATACTTTTATAAAGCTATCATTTTATTAGACAATAATTAGAATATATTATATTTTATTATGCATAGTGTTTTGCGTAATGCTGCATAGTGTTTGCATAGTAAAATCTTTTATAAAGTTATTCGTTTTATTAGATTATAAATAGAATATATTATATTTTATTTAAAAGATTTTGCTTTAAATATGAGATAGTCGATTAAAGTAAATTAATCTAGGCTAGTTCATGAGTTAGTTACTATGCGATCCATTTTTATAAATAAAAAGCTCATTCCTTCATTATTTTCTTACGAATTCACTTTGAAACTCTAGAGAGATAAACTATAGAGAGAAAGAAGAAAGTATTCTACTACTTCACTACATATATATCAAGACTCTTCTTCTTAAGGTAGGGAATATTATTTGTTGTACTCTATAAGGGGTATTATTTCTTTTGTATTCATAAAGAGAACTTACATTATTCCATTCTTTATTATTACATTGGAATAACCAAGATATCTGCTGTGACTCTATACTTGGTGAAATTCTTACATTATTTCATTCTTTATTATTCATTGGAATAACCTATATCTGTGCTACCCTATACTTGGTGACATTCTTCTATTATTCCGTCTTTACTATTTTGTTGGAATATCACATGCATGCGTTTTCGTCGGACTGATTTCGTCTTTATTATTACATTGGAATATCACATGCATGCGTTTTATGCGAGATCTGGTTAAAATCTTTATTATTATTACATTTGGAATATCACATACGTACATTTTACACCGGACTGATTAAAGTCCTTATTAGTATACGTTAGAATAACTTTGTCATCTGAAGTACCGCATGCATGGTGATTTTTGTTGTTATTCCATTCTTTATTATTCATTTGGAACATCCATCGGTTAATTTATTGACGACCGGAGTTCCGATTATTTAGTATTCTCATTGGAGTAACTTTGTCATGCAAAGTACCGCATGCATGGTGATTTCTTTTGTTATTCCATTCTTTATTATACTCGGTTGGTTAAAGTTTTGACTTCTATACTCCATGAAATTAGTGGAATATCCTTGATATTTTTGCGCTTCATCCGATAACTTTTCATGAAAATATTCTTACGAGCATTCTTGAATTTTACTCTATAAAGCGATATCATGTTGATAATTTAAGCGTTCTCGGTTCGGATAAATTAATTCTTGAACTTGTTTTATTGAATTCTTATATCATTGTCATCATCCTCATGTTTATATTATGTTGAAAGTCATACGTGGCCTATAGTGCATAGATGGACTTTGGTATGATTATGACCGAGGGATTATTCGGTATAATCATAACCTTAGTAATGTTACAAATGATGTGGAAAAAAGTCCTCATTGGCCCGTAGTGCATTGATGGACAATTGTTGGCATGATCATGACCATTAATGAATACACAAATATTCTTGGTGCGTAGTGCATGGATAATTGTGGTCGCGATCTTAAAGAATATCCTTGGCGTAGTAGTGTAGGGGTGATTCGATGATGTGGATTATTTATTAAGTTCAGTCCCAGCGATAAAAGTGATGAAAAACCTTTTAAATCATAAAAGATTGTAGATTTTATTCTCTACTTGACTCTTTTAATGGATTGCTTGTTCCGCTGCAGTTAAACTTGATGTTTGTTATATTATATCGGTTTAACATCTTTGTTTAAGGCTAATGATAATTTATTACGCATTATCTTAGTCATAATATTTCTTCTTTGGGCTAGTTGAGCTCACCCTTTCTTTCACCGTTCTCTTGAAATGAGAATATAAATTTGGAGCAGTCGGGGAGCGGAGTGATGGTCTAGATGGTGCATTAGTAGTCCTCACTATTACGTGAAATAGTGTGATAATAATTGTAATGAGGACTCCTTTTGAGTTTGTATACTCTAGTAGACAATATTTGTATTCAAACTCACAGTTTATGTTTTGTCGTATTGTACACGACAGTTGTATTATTAAGTTATAGTTGAATTCTGTACCATTTATCTGGCGACTCAAGATGGGTGATGTATACCTAATTTTGGGGGCGTCACAGTTAGTATCAAAGTTTAGGATATGATCCACAGCTAAGATGTGAGACTAGAACTAGGAGGGAGGAGAGGGGAATTTCTTCACTAGTATGACCTACTTAAATTTATTTTGTATTTAAATTGGTTGGTCGAGAGTTTAGAGATAATATATTACATGTCAACTAACCCTTATTTTGTGGCGATGTCTGAAAATGACATCCGAGAATGTTGAGAATAACAATAGAGCACAAGTGATAGATTGAGTCTCCACATATCAATAATCGAGGATAATGTGCATCAGAAGGCGACAATCCTCATGCAAACAACAACACGGACCAAATGATGAATGATGGATTATTCGGAGGCTTTATCGCAATTCATGCAACATTAGGAGAGAGCGGCTCCTATCCGAAATGTAGGTGAAAACACTGGAAACTCTTAGACGGGCACCGCTAAACAGTTCAAGGAGCTGGGACCACCGGAGTTTATTGGAGATCCAAAACCACTTAAGGCGGAAGCATGGATAAAGTAGATCACCAAGATATTTGATGTCTTGGGATACTTCGAGGAGCAAAAGGTTCCTTTCGTCACCTTCATGTAGCGTGAAGAGGCAGATTACTGGTGGAAATCTGTAAAACGTACCCAGCCTGACGCACTCAAGATGTCTTGGGAGAAGTTCCAAGAGCTATTCAACGACAAGTACTTTCCCGAGAATATTCGTCACATGAAAGAAGTGGAGTTTATCAAATTGGAACAAAACAATATGACCGCGTCTGTCTGAGGCTAAATTTGCGGAGTTATCTCGGTTTGCATCCCATTTGGTCGATAATGAGGAAGCGAATGACGCGAATGTTTTAAGAGGTTTGAAACCGGAGATACGTCAATATCTTATTTCTCATAAAGCGTGTTTGTACTCGGATGTTGTAAATAGGGCTCGATTATTGGGAGCGCGGTAATGAGTCAACGCTTAACCAAGAGAAAGCAACCGTGACATGAAAATACCCAGTGGTATCGATCATCAAAGCTTGGTGACAACAAACATGGAGGAATCAACATACGAAATGGTAATCACCCCGGTGGTAATCATGGCTAAGACAAGTAAAATGGACATTTCAAGAAAAGGAGATTCAACAATGATGGAAGGGCGTCAAGACACAGGAACCCGTTGTTAAGGAAGGAGAACAACCACGTATCATATGCTTCAAATGCGGAGGGAGGAACACATCGATCCAAAGCTGCGCGATGATCGTTAGTCAAAGCATGTTATAATTGTGGAAGAGAAGATCACTTAACCCGATTTTATCGTTCATAGAAGACAAGTTCGGCCGGGATGGAGGCACCAAAGGCCGTCCCGGAAAAGTCAAAGCCGTAGTAGTGCGAGGAGAGCATTTGTTGTGAGACCT
The DNA here is from genome assembly GCA_020205615.1 of Panax quinquefolius. Classification (NCBI taxonomy): domain Eukaryota; kingdom Viridiplantae; phylum Streptophyta; class Magnoliopsida; order Apiales; family Araliaceae; genus Panax; species Panax quinquefolius. The sequence goes on along the minus strand of CM035169.1, from coordinate 43,211,432 downwards.
CCCGAGAAGCAAGGAACCCGAATGAGATCATCACGGGTAAGCTTATCATAAACTATATAGCGAATTCTATACCTTATTTGATCTGGGGTTCTACCCATTCTTTTATTTCTCCTACTTGCGCTCAACGATTAAATTTGACTCAGGAGAAATTAGACTTTGACTTATCTATAGAAACTTCGCGTTGGGAGAAACCTTCATTACATCCACTATTTATAAGTCTTGTTTTGGTTCAAATCGGTACCCTCACATTACCCGTCGATCTTATTTCATTAAAAATACTTGCATTTAGCGTAATTCTAGGGATTGATTGGTTAACTACTCATCATGCACAAAATTGATTATTTTAAGTAAGATTGTTAGCTTTCATATTCCTAACCAATACATTATGCAAATTCAAGCCACCAAACCATTAAAATCAATCACATCGTCATCTCAAGCCATAAAGCTATTCGTTTATTGAAAAGCGGATGTCAAGCTTTCTTAGCTCATGTCGCGGATCTAAACAAAAATACGCCGGTTTTGAATGATATTTCTATTCTTAATGAATTTTTGGCGTATTCCTAAAAACTTCCTGGCCTACCCCGAGGCGTGAAATTGAATTTTGTATCGACCTTGAACACGGTACAAAACCTATTTCCAAAGCTCCCATATCGAATGACTCTATTGAACTTCGTGGAGTTAAAGACCCAACTCTGAGGAATTGTTAGACATCGGTTTCATTCGATCCTAGTACTTCTCCTTGGGGTGCTCTGCTCTATTCGTGAAAAAGAAAGATGGGAGTATGCGACTTTGTATTGATTATCGGGAGTTGAATCATGTCACCATCAAAAATAGGTACCCATTGCCACGTATTGATGACTGTTTGACCCGATTTTGCAAGGAGCCAAATTCTTTTCAAAGATTGATCTTCATTCCGGATATCACCAATTAAAGATTAGAACCGATGACATTCCAAAGATGGCTTTCATATAACTATCATACGAGCACTACCTATGTTTTGCCACTATCATACGAGCACTACCTATTCCGATGACATTCCAACTTTGGAATGGTGTTTTACCACTATCATACAAGATGTTTAATGACATACAACCTCGTGTTTTCATAAGACATGGTTGTGCACATCCACTTGCTGAATATATCTACGAGCACTACCTATATGATCTTGGGGTTTATGTGAAATATAATTTTCACTTGGAGACAACGAAGATATTTATATGTCAAGAGAAGACTCACAATTGGAAAGAAGATGATAGTAATCTTCTTATTTTTTTTGGGTACTTTTGGGTCAACCAAGGATAATTCTGTGGACATATGATATCTATCATAACCTAGACGCATGGGCTCCCATGTACGAAGGTTTCCTTGAGCACTTCCCAAAGATTTTAATTTTTAAAACAGTTTTTGACTATACTTTTATGTAAAGTATCATTGTACGGTTATGGTCGAGGTACCATGAGAGTTACATACATTTGTATTAAAACTTTTAGTTAACTGTGGTCGTATTCTATACGATAGCTCAACAGTTGTATAAATGAAGTTGTATTTGAATTTTGTACCATGTATCTGGCGACTCGGAATGGGTGATGTATACCTAATTTTGGGGGTGTCACAGTTGGTATCAGAGCTTAGGGATATGGTCGCTGGCGGAGATAAGAGTCTGGAACTAGGAGGGGAGAGACGAGTTATATATTTCGCTAGTGTGTGACTTACCTAAGCTAAAATTGTTTACTTGATAAGTTGACAAATTATGATATGTCAATTAACCTTTGTTTTAAAGCTATATTCTAGAATGATATCTGAAATACAGGAGTTGAGAAATGGGAAAATCATGATAGTGAGGAAATTACTAGGAAGGTACAATCTGAAAAGAAAGCAAGGTATTCTCATCTCTTCGAATATCAGGTACGTACGTAAATTTTGAGGGCGAAATTTAATAAGGAGGGGTGATTGTGAGACCCCAAATTTTATGAAATAAAAGTATTCAATTTTTCTATTTTGGTAAATAGTTAAATTGATAAAAGTTTAAAGTTAAGGGTAATATGTGAATTTTTTTTTGCAAAGTAAGCAAATTGATATAAAATATTCGTTGTGTCGGGGAATATTCGATTAGTCAGGGAATATCCGTACGATGGTACAATCATTGGTGGACCCCACAATGAAATTATCACGGATTAAGAAAAGCGACAAAAATATTTTTACGAAAATAACGGGCGGAAGTTTTACTGATTAACTATTGAAACACGGTGTTAAAAGTACAAGAATGTCTGGCGTGGTTGCATAGTAGCACACGGTATTGATTATTGATGCTTATGTGATAAGTCACTCAGTTTTATTTTATTGGTATTATTAATGTAATAAAACAGAAATGCTTTTTATATAAAACATAATACTTTTATAAAGTTATTTGTTTTATTAGGCTAATAGTAAAATCTTTTATAATACTTTTATAGTGTTGCATAAAGTATCCATATAGTATTTTGCATTCTAAATTTTTTTTTTATATAAAACATAATACTTTTATAAAGTTATCTATTTTATTAGACAATAATTAGAATATATTATATTTTATTATGCATAGTATTTTTGCATAAGTGCTGCGTATAGTGTTCAGATATTAAAATCTTTTATAAAGTTATTCTTAGAATATAAATAGAATATATTATATTTTATTTAAGAGATTTTACTTTAAATATGGATCGTCAGATTAAAGTAAATTAATACGACAGTTAAATGAAGTTAGTTATTATCTGATCAATTTTCTATAAATAGAAGCTCATTCCTTCATTATATCTTACGAATTCACTAAAACTGTGACGCCCCCAAAAATAATGAATTCGTAAGAAATAATGAAGGAATGAGCTTCTATATATAGAAGAATGGATTGCATAGTAACTAATTCATGAAAGGTCAGATTGATTTACTTTTAATCGGACGGTCCATAATTAAAGCAAAATCTTTTAAATAAAATATAATATATTATATATATAACATGTGCAAAAAAAAAAAAATCACGGGTGGAAGACCCGTGAATTCATCTTACTCCCTCTGTCCATTTTTTCAAACTTACATATATATATATATAATAATAATAATACTCCTCCCGTCCACCCTAATTTCCCCCCCCCACCCACCCACCCACCCACCCACCTTCTATTAACAATATTATATATATATATATGTATATATAATACTTATATATATATTATATATATATATATATATATATAACGAAAATTGAGAGAACTTCTACCGACAGTTTTTTAAAAATGGGAAAGTGGGGGGGTCCAAATAATAAGTAAAATTTACATCAAATACTTCATAAAATCCCTTCAATATTTTTAACAACATTTATCATCATTATTATAATTCACAATATTAATCGATCAGGTCATTCTCAGGAAAGAGGGGACTTTCCAATAAGGATTTTCTACCATTGGCGCGCAATTAGGTGACCAAACCTCTCCTTGAAAGAACTTCTAAACATCGTTAATATTGCAAATAATAATATTAATAACTTTGTCATCTCAATTATTGATTATAAAATATTGACAATAATTAAATCAAATAACGTGAGATATCTTATGCAAAGCAATTATCGTAACAATAATTGAACAAAAAGCGAGTGACTTCTCACGTAAGCATCAATAATCAATATCGTGTGCTCTTTGTGTAACTACAGCATTATTATACTTTTAACAAGGGTGTTTCAACGATTAACGGTAAAACTTCCGCCGTTATTTTCATAAAAGTATTTTGTCATTTTTTCAATCGACAATAATTAGTCCGCTAGGGTCCACCAATGATTGTGTCGTTGTATATGAATATTCCTGTTAAAACAAATATTCCCCACCAATCGAATATTATATAACAACTTGTGTACTTTGCAAAATTTATAAATATTACCAACAACTATAACATTATATCAAATTCATTCCATAATATTCAAAATGGTATTTATAGAAATTTCATCTTTATTCATAAAAGTTGGGGTCTTACATATTTTAATCATTTCTTAAACTTATAAATAATTTATTTTAATTATTTACACTTTACCAAATAATGCATTTAATCATTCAAAAATGTCATACTCATAAGAATTAATCACCAATGATCAAATCCCTTATCAAAAATTTGCATATACCTTACATAGGATTTTCAAGCCATAAAATCCTATTGACCAATTTTTCAACTTCATATAACATATTTAATTTATATATTCGTAACTAAACCATTTTCATGAAAAATAACAAATCAGTCCCAAAAGGTTTTCTTTTCTGGGATTTAGCAGAATATAGTCCCATATTGAACATATATTTTTCTCAGAATTTTTAAAATTCATTTACTATTTTTTATATAGCCAAAACTGCCGAATATTTAGACATTTATCATAAACTGTACTTTTGTCCAAATATTCCAAAATTTACAGGGTATACTCATGTTATATATATGTACTCCCAATAAAAATTTCATAAATTTTGGAGTTAACCACAAGGAGTTATAAGGGTTTACTTTTAAAATAGTCTTTTCCTATAAAATTCATAACTCCTAATCTATACATCCAAAAATCGCCATTTTTGGACACAATCTAGAAAACTCATCAAATTATCATTTCAAATTTTTCCAGAATTTTTGAGGGTCAGAAAAATTATGAAACTGCAAATGGATTTTCACCCACCATGCGGTAATCCACGTAGACAAATCATTTCCACAATTTAATAAGGAATGAATACGAAGGATCATTCACCATGCATGCGATAATCCACATAGACAGGTTATTCCAATAGAATAATAAAGAATGGAATAACAGAAGAATTCACCATGCATGCGGTAGTCCGAGTAAACAGGTTATTCCAACAAAATAATAAAGAATAGAGTAACATAAGAATTCACCAGGCATGCGATAGACCGCATAGACAGATTATTCCAACAGAATAATAAATAACGAAACAAGGTCATGCGTAATCCGCATAGACAGGATATTCCAACTGAATAATATAGAATGGAATAACAGAAGAATTTCACCATGTATGTGGTACTTCGCATAGACAGGTTATTCCAACATAATAATAAAGAATGGAATAACTGAAGAATTTCACCATGTATAACGGTACTTGGCATGACAAGGTTATTCCAACATAATACTCCTCCTATTCATATTAAGTGTCATTTTGGAGAGTTTCATTTTATTCAATATAAGTGTCGTTTTGGAATCCCTATGCAATATTGCACTATTTTTTCCTAATTTACCCCTCTATTTAATATACTTAGTAAATGCAATTCCATGGACCATTGTGGAGAGAGAAATAATTAATTAGGGATACAAAAGACATTTTGTGTTATTTCTTAATAAGTGTGCTTAACTCTAAAAAGACACTTAATATGAATAGGAGGGAGTAATAAAGAATGGAATAACTGAAGCTTTCTTCATGAATCTGAAAAAGAAATAATACCCTTACCTCGAAGAAGATTGGATCTTTGGAATAGTGAGGTAGCAGACTTCTCTTCTTCTTCCTCTCTATAATTTCTCTCTATAATAATTGCTCTATAGCTTTAGTGAATTGGTGAAAAATAATGAAGGAATAAGCTTCTATTTATAGGAAAATATAGTTTCAATAATTGCACGTTTTGGGGCTCAAAATATTACAGTATAATACCTTCCTCTTTTCCTTTATTTTTAATTTAGTCCTGCAAGTATTATCAAACTTCCACCACCTCCCCTAATAGTAAATTATGTGAATCAATAGTTTTAGACATGTGAAAATACGAATTACAGTATAGTACCTCCATCAATACTTCTATTTTTAACTTAGTCATTCAAGTATTATCAATCTTGCACCACATCCCCTAATAGTACAAGAATGTGAATCAATAGTACACCAATGTGAACAAATAGTTATAATCATGTGAATTAATAGTAATTAATTGCTCATTTATTCGGTGAATTACCCGATTAGTCAATATAACCTCCAGAAATTAATTATAATCGAAATAAATGTCGATTTCCACTAACACTAATAATTCCCACACAATGGAACTATCAATTTCATCTTTAATCAACACGAACTTATTCATCATTAATATTATAATTAACAATATTTAACAACTAGGTCGTTCCCAGTAAAGAGGGGCTTTCAGATAAGGATTTCTCCTTATTAGCGCCTTGATTAGGTGACCAAACCTCTCCTCGACAAAACTTTTTAGACATTGTCGATATTGTAAATAATAATATGAATAACTTTTGTCGTCTCAATTATTGATTTAATAATATAACATATTATACTGAGATGATCTTGTGACAATAATTGAATCGATAATATGAGAGATATGATCACGTGATTCTTTGTAGTAATAATTGAGTATAAGCGAGTGACTTCTCACGTACGCATCAATAATCAATACGATTGTGCTACTCTTATCTTGACCATGCATATTCTTTACGTACTTTTACTATCGGTTAGTTCAACGGTTTTAACGATAACATTTTTTGCCGTTATTTTTATAAAAGATAATTTCGTTGTTTTTCTTACTACGACAATACTTCCATTGTGGGGTCCACTGATGATTGTGCTCGTCGGATATTCATCAGAACGGATTTTTCGACCAAAACGAATATTTTATAATAACTTACATACTTTGCAAAATTTTCACATATCACCCTTAACTTTAACCTTTTCTCAATTTAACCATTTACTAAATAGAATTTCCTCTAATTATTATTGTGAATAATAAGGTGTTAAATTGATATAATATTTTGGTTATGGGTGAAATGTGCAAATTTTGCAAAATAAGCAAGTGGTTATAAAATAATCATTGTTGTCGGGGAATATTTTGGTGGTGGTGGAATATTCTTGTTGTCGGGGAATAAAATGCGAACACGCGCGATTTAATGGCCCCCATATGAGAATAAGAATCGGATGAAGAAAGCGACAAGTTTGAGTTTTTATAATAATGGCGTAGTTATTTGATTAATTAACCTTTGTTGGAAACGTTGGTTAAAAATGTAATTTACGATATATCGTCTGGATGGCGTGGTTTTACGGTATTTTGAATTATTGATTCGTACGTGAAGGCTGATACTTACTCGATAATTATTACGATAATTCTTATTCGATATTTTATTTTATTGATTGATAATTGTTGCGTTGATATTTTATATTATTGTTGTTTTGATAATTATCCTTTGCTGATATTTCCCATTATCGGATCGATAATTCATATTATTTGAATAATATTATTAGATAGCATTATTGGCGATGTCTAGAAAGTTACATCGAGGAGAGGTTTGGTCACTAATTAATTGGCGATGATGGAGAAATTCTTATTGGAAAGCCCCCTCTTTCACAGGAGCGGCTGGTTGTCATAATTGTGATTCTGTAATATTATTTGTGAATAATTAATTATTGATTTATATGATAAGAAAATATTTATTTTATGTGGATATAAATGATGGATATATTTATTTTTATGTGGATAAAAATGAAGGAATTAATCTTTGAGGTGTTTTATCGATTATTTTGTCGGTGTAGAGGTATTAAAAAATCATCCAGTTTGTGGATTTTGGATATTTTATGTTTGGAATTTGGAAAAACTCAAAGCTACAAAGTTGTAGAGAATTTGATTTCAGGCAGAATGGACATAAAATTAGTATTTTTACGATAAGCGGGCTATTTTCTATGAATTGTTGAAGTTTGGAAAAAATAAAATGATTTTTATTAAATTATGGGTGGGACCCACTTTGTTTGACAACACATGGAATGCTTTTTTTTTTTTCAAAAATTAAATGCATTATTGCTTGATTCTTCAAAGCAGGCGTGGCGTGGAAAAAAAAAAATAATAATATATTTTATTATTTTAGTCTCTATGGCGTTCTAGCATTTTCTATAAATAGGCGCTTAGGTTAGAATTGAAAAAACACACACGAAACAGTTTTTTTCTTTCTCTCTATATTATCGGCGTATTTTTGTGAGTATTTTGATACTTTGAGAGTTCTTTATTGGTACAAGTTTCCTTGACTTTTATATCAGAAATTCGATCGAAATGCAGTTATTTTGAGGTAAGGGATGTTATTTTCTTCTTAAATGATATTATTTTCTTGATATCATTATCTTAGAAATATTGGTTTGAACTTTTTATCAAATTTGGAACTTTTTGTGTCGGGAGTTCTATTCACGTATCTGACCTTTATTCACATATATCTGACTTTATTCACGAATCGACACTTTATTCATAGAAAAAATGAAATTTTCTTCTTTTTCCAAGATGTCTATTATGGTTACTATCTTTGATTGTATCCATGTTTTGATCTTTATTTTTGAATTTTACTTCAAAATTGGTTATTATGGAGTATTATTGATCTTGGATAAAGCATTATCTGAATCCCTATTTATTTGTCCTTTATCTCTCTTTGGATTCGTTTTTTCTTTAAAATATTTTCATCATCCTCGGTCCTAAATGATGATATTCTTGAATATCTTTGGCTTTTGTAGTGCAAAGATGAATGATTAGCTGATGATGAATATCTTTGGCGTAGTGCGAAGATGAGCAGTGTTGAGATGAACATGACCCATTTGGTGATCTGAAATGAATATCTTTGGCTGTGGTGCAAAGATGAATATTTGATTAAAGATGTATATTGATTGTTATTCTGGGGATAAAATATTGATGATGGACTTTTAAATCTTAGAAGATAGTAGAATTCATTCTCTACTTGACTCTTCTAATGGATTATTTATTTCATTGTGAGTTGTTGATCTAAAACTTGTTATCTATTATATTTTATCGATTTTTTCCTGTTGAAAACTAATGATAATTTGTTGTATATTATCTTAGTCATAATATTCTTTCTTTGGGCTAGTTGAGCTCACCCTTTTCCTTTTTGTTCCATTTTTCTTCTCGGGGAGGTGAGAACATAGCGAGGATCTAGTCGGGGTATGGGTGATGGTTCTAGAAAGATGTTTTAGCGAGTCCTCACTATTTACGTAAAATAGTGTTTGAATAATTATAATGAGGACTTATTTGAGTGTGGATATTATCTAGAAGACAATATTTGTATTTAAACTCACGGTATGTGTTGTCGTATTTTGCCACGACAATTGTATTATTGAAGTTGTAGTTTGCTTTATGTACCATGTATTTGGCGACTCGGAATGGGTGTTGTATACCTATTTTGGGGGCGTCACGGTTAGTATCAAAGCTTAGGGATATGGTCTCTGGCGGAGATCGGGGAATAGAACTAGGAGGAGAGATGAGTAAATCGCCCGCTAGTGTGTCTATCTAAGCTTATTTGTTGGTCGGTCGTAATATAGGGATATTATGTGATATGTTAATTTGTTTAATTAACCCTTGTTTTATGGCGGTATTTAAGAATGGGCTTTGAAGCGTTAATGATGGAGTGTATGAGGCTGTGGAACAACCTTTAAGTCACAAACGGGAGGAGAGCGTGCTGACGAGGAAGGCAATATTCCTCTGTAAACAACACTTCTAGAGCAAGCGATGAATGATGGAATGTTTAGGAGCTTTTTGCGGTTCATGCAAAATCGGAGACGAGGAGACTTCGTGTACAAAATCGGGTGGGTGGAAGTGATAGCAGCGTGCGATGCATCATCTGACCAAAGCGATTCGAGGAGTTGGGACCACGAATTTTGGAAAGCGGATCCGATCAAAAGGCGGAAACATGGGTCAAACAAATTACCAAGATATTCGATGTCTTGGGATGCGGAGAACAGAAGGTTCCATTCGCCACCTTTATGTTCGCGGTGAGGCGGACTCTTTGGTGGGAGATATCGTGAAGCGTACTGACTCTTGCACTCGACATGTCTTGGGAAACATTTGAAACTATTGATGACAAGTACTTTCACGAAAGTATTCGTCGTATGAAGGAGGTAGAGTTTATCGATTTGGAACAAAACAACATGGCGGTGTCCCGATCTGGCGAAGTTATTTGAGTTATCGAGTTTGCACCTCATTTGGTAGAGAATGAGAGCGAATGACAAGGATGTTTACGAGAGGTCTAAAACCGAGATAAATCGATACCTTATCTCTCGTAAATTTTCTCTGTATTGGATGTTGTCAGCGGGGCTCGATTATTAGGCGAGATAGTGAGTGATATGTTCAGTAGGGGACCCTGACGAGAGGTCATCTGGGTGTGGCGATCATCGAGGCGATGATAACCAACGAGGAGGAAAAATCTGAACAAAAGCGGTAACCACTCGGGTGGTCATCGTGGCCGTGATAATAGGAGAGGTGAGTCAGTGGAAATTTCGAGAAAAGGAGATTCAATGATAGCGGGAAGACATCGGTGGCGACACCGGCACCAACAACAAATTCTAGGGGAGGAGAGCGATAGCCTTGGTTAGATGTTACAAATGCGGGAAAGAGGACATATCATTAAGCTATCCACAACAATCAAGGTATGTTCTAATTGTGGAAAGGAAGGCCACATAGCTCGGGATTGTTACTATAGCAAAACCAAGTTCAGCGGGGATGGTGACTCAAGAAACATCCGGATAAGTAAAAATCGGCGGTTCTGGAAGGCGTTTGTCGTGGTGGCAAAAGCGTGAGGAGGAACGAGCGAGGTGATCACGGGTAAGCTAATCTTGAACTCTTTGAAGTTTATACCTTACTGAATCTGGGGTTCTACCCATTCTTTTTCTCTCTCTGCTTGTGCTCAGCGTTTAAACTTGACTCAGGAGAAATTGGACTTTGACTTATACATTGAAACTCAGTTGGGTGAAACTTTCGTTACATCTACTAGTTTATAAATCTTGCATGATCAAGTTGGCACTATCACATTACTGTTGATCTTATCTCTTTAAAGATACTTGCTTTTGATGTGATTTTAGGAATTGATTGGTTAACCACTCATCGTACTAAAATTGATTGTTTTTCGTAAGGTTGTTAGTTTTCATATTCTAAACTTGACTTTGTCATACAATTCAAACAACTAAACCACTAAAATCGATCATTTTGTCATATCAAGCCATAAAAGCTATTTCGTTTATTGAAAAAGCGGATGTCAAGCTTTCTTAGCCCATGTTATGGATTTGAAAAAAAAACAAGTCGATTTGAATAATATTTACATTGTTAGAGAATTTCGATGTATTTCTGAAGAACTTCCGGTCTACCCCGAGCGTGATGTTGAATTCTTTATTGACCTTTGAGCCGGGTACAAAGCCCATTTCTAAAACCCCATATCGAATGGCTCTATTGAACTTGAGGAGTTAAAGTCAACTCTGAGGAATTATTAGACATCGGTTTCATTTCGTCTAGTACATCTCCTTGGGGTGCTCTGTTTTATTAAGTAAAGAAGAAAAAGGCGGGAGTATGCGACTTTATTATTGACTCTGAGGGAATTGAACCATGTCACCATCGAGAATAGGTATCAGATTACCTCGCATTGATGATGACTATTTGACCCGATTCTGAGAGCGCAATTCTTTTCAAAGATCGATCTTCGATTACGGATATCATCAATTTGAAGATTAAAAGCGAGGATATTCAAAGCGCGCCTTGAGACTTCGATGCGGGCATTATGAATTCTTAGTCATGTCTTTTGGATTGACTAATGCTCTTTGCTTTCATGGATATGATGAGCAGTGTATTGAGGAATATTTGGATCGATTCGTTGTTGTCTTTATTGATGACATCCTCATCTATTCAAAATAGTGAAGATCATGAGCACCATTTGAAAATTTGATACTTGAAAGGCCGTGAAAACAAACTTTATGCAAAATTTGAAGAAATCACGAGTTACGGCTTGAGGAAGTAGCATTCCTTGGGCGCGTGGTGTCAAAACATGGAGTATCTGTTGACGGTGAAGATTGAAGCGATCTGAAGTTGGGAGCAAGCGAAAGTCGGTGGCCAAAAGTCGTAACTTTACGGGCTTATTTGGTTATTATCGGAGATTCGTGGAAGGATTTTCTCGAATCGCTACTCAGATTAACTTCGGTTGACTCGGAAAGATACAAAAATTTGTATGGGCGAGGAATGCGAGAAGAGTTTCAAGAGCTCGAGAGGAGACTCATTTGGCTTTTGTTACAGCAATACCATACGGATGCGGATGGATTTGTTTATATCTGATGATGCTTGAGGCAAAGGGTTAGGATGTGTTCTCATGCGACATGGGAAAGTCATAGCCTATGCCTCACGACAACTCAAAAGAATATGAGAGGAATTATCCTACTCGTGATCTAGAGTTAGCGGCGATCGTATTCGCGTTGAAAATTTGGAACACTACTTGTATGGGGAGAAAGTGGAGATTTTCACGGACCATAAAAAGCCTCAAATATTTCTTCACCCAAAAAGAACTCGACATGCGGCAGCGGCGTTGGCTTGAACTATTGAAGATTACGATCACTATTATTGATATCATCTGGAAAAGCGAGCGTAGTAGGTGGCGCATTGAGTAGAAGATCATATCTTGGTATGAGTGCGATATTGTTAATCAAAGGCCCATTTTGTATGACTTGCAAAGGATGGAGGTAGAATTAAAGACTCGAGGGACCCACGTGATGATGGCGAATATCTGAGTAGAAGCAGGCTTTAATCGATAAAGTTAAAAATTTGCTCAAGCTACGGACTGGGGGCGTCGTATGAAGAAGAAAGTGCAAGAAGGAGCTATTCGAGAAGCGAGAATCGATGAAGAAGGAATACTTAGATTGACTCCGGACTTTTGTGTTCTAACGATTACGATTTGAAGCATAGAATCATGATGGAGGCACCTGACACACCGTTTGCAATCCATCTTGGGAGTACCAAAATGTATCATGATATTGACATACATTTTGGTGGAATAATATGAAGAGAGAGATCGCGGAGTTTATCTCGAGGTGTTTAACTTGTCGGCGTGTAAAGGCGAGCATCAAGTGCCAAAAGGTCCATTGCAACCACTTGAGATTCCGGAATGGAAGTGGGAACACATTACTATGGATTTAGATTCTGGTCTTCCCAAAGTTTCTCAAAGGCATAGATGCGATTTGGGTTATTGTTGATAGATTAACCAAAGTCGCCCATTTCTTTGCTATATCGTGAGACTTATTCCTTGAGCGTCTTGCTCGTATATGCGTGAATGAGATTGTGAGATTGCATGGCATGCGGTATCCATAGTTTTGGATCGTGACCGAAATTCACTTCACGATTTTGGGTTAGCTTGCGAGAAAGCTATGGGCAGATTCTGATTGATTCGGCATACCATCCTCAAGCAGACGGACAATCGATCGAGAGGACTATTCAAACTCTTGAAGATCTATTAAGACTTTGTGTCCTAGATTTCAAAGGAAGTTGGGATAAGTACTTGCCATTGGTGGAATTCTCTCTACAACAACAGTTATCAAGCAAGTATAGGCATGGCTCCATTTGAGGCGTTGTATGGGCCGAAAGTGTCGTTCTCGATTATCTTTGGGGCGAGGTGGGAGAAAGCAGCGTTGTTGGGACGAGAATTAAGTATGCATGACTACGAGAAAAGATCAAATGATTTGACAGCGTATTCAAACCTCACAAGATCGACAAAAGAGTTATCTTGATCTTCATAGAAAGGGCGTGGAATTTAATATTGGGGATCATGTATTATTACGTGTTGCTCCATGGAAGGGTTACAAGATTTGGAAAGAGGAAAGCTCGATCCAGATTTGTTGGTCCATTTGAGATTCTTGATAGAATAGGAAATGTGGCCTATAGACTCGCATTACCTCAAGTATGTCTCGTGTTCATAATGTTTTTCACATATCTATGCCGTAAATATATGAAAGACCCGAACCATATTATTGCTTTAGAACCAGACGAGAGATAGCAGAAGATTTTAACGTCACGAAGAAGTACTGTTAAGATCTTGGATAGGAAAGAGCATGTCCTACATACGAAGGTTATACCACAAGTTAAGGTTTTGTGGAGAAACCATGCTTTATTGAAGAAATGACACAGGAGTTGGAATCGAAATGAAAGCGAGGTATCCTCACCTTTTTTGAAACACACGAGTGCGTCGTCGATTTCGAGGATGAAATTTCATAAGGAGGGAGGTTGTAAGACCCCAACTTATTATAAATAAAATGAATTTCCTCTAATTATTATTGTGAATAATAAGGTGTTAAATTGATATAATATTTTGGTTATGGGTGAAATGTGCAAATTTTGCAAAATAAGCAAGTGGTTATAAAATAATCATTGTTGTCGGGGAATATTCGTTTGGTCGTGGAATATATTCTTGTTGTCGGGGAATATTAAATGCGATGGTAGCTTGATCATTTGTGGGCCCCATAATGAGAATAAGCTATCGGATGAAGAAAGCGACAAGTTTGAGTTTTTTATAAATAACTTGGCGTAGTTATTCAGATTAATTAACTTTGTTGGAATACCGGTGGTTAAAATCTGATGTCTGGCGTGGATGCTGCGGTATTTTTGAATTATTGATTCTTACGTGAAGGCACTACTCGATAATTATTACGGTAATTCTTTATTCGATATTTTATTTTATTGATTGATAATTCTTTGCGTTGATATTTTATATTATTGTTGTTTGATAATTATCTTTGCTTGATATTTTCCATTATCGGATCGATAATTCATATTATTTGAATAATATTATTAGATAGCATTATTGGCAATGTCTAGAAAGTTACATCGAGGAGAGGTTTGGTCACCTAATTGCGGCGCCCGATGAGGAGAAATTCTTATTGGAAAGCCCCCTCTTTCACAGGAGCGCTTTGGTTGTCATAATTGTGATTACGTAATATTATTTGTGAATAATTAATTATTGATTTATATGATAAGGAAATATTTATTTTATGTGGATATAAATGATGGATATATTTATTTTATGTGGATAAAAATGAAGGAATTAATCTTTGAGGTGTTTTATCGATTATTTTGTCGGTGTAGAGGTATTAAAATCATCAGTTTGTGGATTTTGGATATTTTATGTTTGGAATTTGGAAAAACTCAAAGCTACAAAGTTGTAGAGAATTGATTTGATATGGAATGGACATAAAATTTTGTATTTTTACGATAAGCGGGCTATTTTCTATGAATTGTTGAAGTTTTGGAAAATAAAATGATTTTTATTAAATTATGGGTGGGACCCACTTTTGTTTGACAACACATGTGAATGAATTTTTTAAAAATTGAAAAATGGTGGTGGTTGATCAAATTCAAATGGAGGTGGCGTAGAATTTGAAATAAAAAAAATAATATATTTTATTATTTTAGTCTCTATGGCGTTCAGCATTTTTCTATAAATAGGCGCTTAGGTTAGAATTGAAAATCACACGAAAAAGTTTTTTTTTTCTCTCTCTCTATATTATCGGCGTATTTTTGTGAGTATTTTGATACTTTGAGTTGTTTTTTGTTAGAGTCAAGTTTCCTTGACTTTATATCAAAATTCGATCGAAAATACGGTTATTTTGAGGTAAGGGATGTTATTTTCTTCTTAAATGATATTATTTTCTTGATATCATTATCTTAGAAATATTGGTTTGAACTTTTTATCAAATTTGGAACTTTTTTGTGTGGGGTTACTATTCACGTATCTGACTTTATTCACGTATCTGACACTTATTCACGAATCTGACCTTTATTCATAGAAAAATGAAATTTTCTTCTTTTTGTCCAAGATGTCTATTATGGTTACTATCTTTGATTGTATCCATGTTTTGATCTTTATTTTTGAATTTTGCTTCAAAATTGGTTATTATGGAGTATTATTGATCTTGGATAAATATTATCTGAATCCCTATTTATTTGTCCTTACATCTCCTTTGGATTCGTTTTTCTTTAAAATATTTTCATCATCCTCGGTCCTAAATGATGATATTCTTGAATATCTTTGGCTTTTGTAGTGCAAAGATGAATGATTAAGCGATGAATATCTTTGGCGTAGTAGTGAAGATGAGCAGTGTTGAGATGAACATGACCCATTTGGTGATCTGAATGAATATCTTTGGCTGTAGTGCAAAGATGAATATTTGATTAAAGATGTATATTGATTGTTATTCTGGGGATAAAATATTGATGATGGACTTTTAAATCTTAGAAGATAGTAGAATTCTTTCTCTCTTGACTCTTCTAATGGATTGTTATTTTTCATTGCGATTGTTGATCTAAAACTTGTTGTCTATTATATTTTATGATTTTTCCTGTTGAAAACTAATGATAATTTGTTGTATATTATCTTAGTCATAATATTCTTTCTTTGGGCTAGTTGAGCTCACCCTTTTCCTTTTTGTTCCATTTTTCTTCTCGGGAGGTGAGAACATAGCGAGGATCTAGTCGGGGTATGGGTGATGGTTCTAGAAAGATGTTTTAGCAGTCCTCACTATTTACGTAAAATAGTGTTTGAATAATTGTAATGAGGACTTATTTGAGTGTGGATATTATCAGAAGACAATATTTGTATTTAAACTCACGGTATGTGTTTGTCGTATTTTTGCCACGACAATTGTATTATTGAAGTTGTAGTTTGCTTTATGTACCATGTATTTGGCGACTCGAGAATGGGTGTTGTATACCTATTTTGTAAAACACATAAAAGCCAACGCAAATATATCCTTTATTCATTCATCCATTAAATCAACCATTCGATATATGAAAGTTAAGTGGGTTTAAGTTTCATGAAAGAAACTAATTTGATATTCAAAGTAATGCTAGTCACTCTACTAATGAACGACCTTATAATGAACCGTCCTATTTTTTAGCATTAAAATTTTGGCTTACTTATCACCAGATCAGTTGAAACTTTATAGACCCTCTCTTATTTTTTTTCATGTTTGTTTCTTCCCATTTTCACTTAAAAAGTATTTACATCCATATCAGCACTAAAAAACTATTATTTGGAAGATGGTCCAAAATAGACTATATATATATATATTATATATATATATATATATATATATGCTTTAATATTGGACCATATATTTAATAAGTTAACTTTTTGGCTCAAGATATATATATAAGATATGATTTCATATGAATTCAAAAAAGTTAACTTATTAAGTCTATGGTCCAATATTAAAGCATATATATATATATATATATATATATATATATATATATATATATATATATATATATAGGTCGAGATCAGATAAGGGATCCTTACTTTCTTAAAATAAGGACTTTTTTTTTTTTTTTTTGCTTTTTTAAAAACAACTAAAATTTTTTTAATATTTTATGGAATGAAATTTTTCATAATATAGTATTTTGGGTGTGATTTGAGTGCGTATAACAAAACATGTATGCAGTACCCCAAGATGCATGTACCACCACTTTTTGGTATAGGTATTCAAAATACGCCCAAAAACATCAGATATGGAAAAATTTCGCCCATAAAATATTAAACTTTTTTAGTTATTTTAAAAAAAAAGCAAAAAAAGTCCTCATTTTAAGAAAGTAAAGGATCCCTTACTTGATCATTTCTGTATATATATATATATTCTCAATCCTTCGCATTATATTTTGATGTGAGATTTTACTATCACATAGTACCACAACAATTAAAATATGTCGATTTTTGTTACAAGTAAACACATAATCAGTTATTCATATACTAGTATTAATTATACTAGTGACATTAAGGTTTCATAGCCCTTCCAGTAAAGAAGGTGAGTGAAACTCTCGAGGTTTACGGAGGTATTTTTTTGAGGACACCTTCCGGAGGTAGACGTAATGGTAAAACCACCCCTGTTGTAAATATAAGAACGAAGAGGATAAGCGGCGGGCGTTCTCTCAAGCGCTAGACCTTGAGGTAAAAAAAATTAAGCCTCACGCGCCTAGCAAGCACGGCCTCAGGAAAGTGGCTTTGAAGATTTATGCTTTTCAGGAATTTCCGCTTGGAAATAGAATAAGGAAGACGACCTTGTAGCAGAACTCTTGAGCTAAGGAATAAATGGTAAATATAGCTTCTTTGCGGGGGACTACAACCCCTTTGTCATATCTTTTCGCTAGCTAGCTCGCTCATACTTTGAGGAGTCCTTGCTTTTACGTAGCATGCAGAATCTGATAAGCAGGTATTGTGTGTGTCTGTGCAGGTGAAGGCACAGAGAGAACTCGCATTTCGCTCACTTATCTCCTCACACACGTGTTGTTCCATCCCACGTCCCTTCTTGGCCGTCCGGCCCCTTCTTTCCCTCCATTCGGGAAAGCATACTACATCCTCCGCCAACCCCACTACATTTGTTCCGCTCTACGGGTTACATCTTAATTCACTACGTATCGTGAACGGCAATCACCTTGGTCTGGCCACTGCCTGCTTTGTTCGTCTTCTTTGTCGCGTTCTCCTCTTCTCCGACGATCGGCGATGTCTTGTGAATGACCACTGGCCTTGGCGCTAGTCTAGTGGCAGGCGTGTACAAGCAGCGAGCCTGTTCTATTTTTTAGGTATTAGTGAGGCGTAAATATAAGTTAATAAACTCAAGGAGGCAAATTAATAGAAGATTTAAACTTGGAGTGGACAAAAAAAATTCTAATTCTAAATATAAAGTACAAACTTTGATCGTTTCTGCTTCGCATTTCTCATTTCACTTCCTCCATTAAAGCATACTACATCTCTCTGCCATCTCATTCATTACATCATCTTAATTCATTGCATTCGTGACTCCTCCTTCTCTTCTCGTGACGATGATGACCATAATCACCATGAGCCGACCTCAAAATGTAATTAAATTAGGGTTTTAAAATGTAATTAAATTAGGGTTTTTTTATTTGATAATTTAAAATTTGTAGTTTATTTAAATTTGTTGTTGGTTGGGGACTTGGGGTTAAACCCAAATCAATTTATTTGATGTATTTTTTATATTTTGAACTTAAGAAATAACTAATTAGGGCTTTTTTTATTTGATAGTTTAAAGTTTAAATTTATTTAAATTTGTTATGGATTGGGGTTAAATGAATATGCACTTCAATTTTTTTGAATTTGTTGTGTTTGTGAATTGTGAGTTGATTTTGAATGTTGCGACTTGATTTTGTTTTAATATAGAAAGCAAATTTGGTTTAAGGTTTTGAATATACGGTTGAAATTGTAATTGTTTGTGGAATCATTTAAATTGAACTATGACAAGTAACCGAAGTAAATTTCAAAATTGTATCTAAATATTTTTATTTTCAAATTCTTTTTTTAGTTTGGATTATGAATATTTATTTGTTGTATATTATAGAATTCAATTTATATTGCATAAAATAATCGTTTGTTCGGGGTTGTTGTATACTTGTATTTTGATTGATTTAGGCATTCATAACATGTGGTCAAAATTCAAACGTTCAAAAATGAATCATCAACATCACAATCCATCTCAGTCAATGAGACTACTTAAAATCTCTCAAATGAAACCCCAATCCAAGAACCGTCTCAAAATATCAAATTCTCATTGTTAAGTTGAATTCAATTTAGAAGAGGAACTTGTTGCGGATTCGGACTAAGACCATCTATAATGAAATATGGTACTAACAAGAGATGTAGTATTCGCCGAGGATATTTGCTTAAGGGCTCTTATCAACCAATACTTTCCAAATTCCCCCAAACTGTTATTTACATAGAGAAACATAGATTTAATCCTGAATGGTACAAAAAGTATGTCGATATGTTGGAATATAGTGAAAAAGAAGATGCAGTATTTTACTTATATTGTCATCTATTCAAAATTGATATTGGTGGTCAAAAGGGTGGGAATACATTTGTCGGTAAGGGATTTAATAATTGAAGGAAGACGAAATACTTATCTCAACATGTTGGAAAGTCACCTAATAGTTTCATAGACAATGCATGTTAGCTTGCCAAGATTTGAGGAACCAAAAGCAACACATAGATATCAAACTTGCCAATATATCTGACCAAGAAAAAAAAGATTACAAGCTTCGTTTACTCTCATTTATTTAGTGTGTTCAGTTGCTTTTAAGTGAGGGGTTGCCTTTCCATAGCCATGATGAATCATATGCTTCAAAAAGGCAAGGTTTGTTTCTTTTTCTTTGAAAGTTTTTATTTGATAACAATGATGAAGTGAATAAAGTTGTGTTGAAAAATGCTCCAGGGAACCACAAATTGACATCACCTTCAATCCAAAAAGACATTGGTAGTGTCGCTGCATTTTTAACTACAAAAGTTATAGTTGCAGAGATAATGGATAATTTATTTCTCTTTGTTAGTTGATGAGGCTCGTGATTTATCAATTAAAGGACAAATGGTTGTTGTTCTACGTTATGTGAACAAACATGGGTGCGCCATTGAATGTTTTCTTGGCATTATTCGTGTTGCTAATACATGTGCTCAAAAACTTAAAGAGGATATTGCGTCACTTTTTACAACACGTGGATTGAGCATGTCACGTGTGCGTGGGCAAGGATATGATGGATCTAGTAACATGCGAGGGGAATTCAGTGGTCTCAAAAGTTTGATTTTGTTAGAGAATAAGTCTATTTTTATGTTCATTGTTTCACTCATTAGCTTCAATTGACAATGTAACAGTTGAAAAAAAATATAAGAAGCTTAAATCATTCTTTGATTATCTTGCAATTCTGGAAAATGTTGTTGGAACTTCTTGTAAGCATAAAGAAGTTCTTCGAGTGAAACACATAGAAAGAATAATTTAAGGAGATGCTTTTGGTGAAATCAAAATCGGATGTAGAAGATGATTCATTGGAGGATAAAAGTACAGAAACAAGTACTTTGTTGCATTTCATGCGAGACTTTAAGTTTGTATTTTTGTTGCATTTAATGAAAAATATTTTGGGAATCACGAATACCTTGTCACAAACATTATAAAAGAAAGACCAAAATCTCGTAAATGCAATGACTTTAATTACTATCTCAAAGCAACGATTATAAAGCATGAGAGATTCGAGTTGGGAGAGTTTGCTAGCAGAAACTACTAAATTTTAATGTGCATGGGATAGTCGTTCGAGAAATGGAAAGGGAGATCACGTCAAGGTGAAAAAGTTACCAATTGTCATCACTTTTAGGTTGAGTTACTCTATATAGTGATAGATAATTAACTTCAAAAATTGAATAATCGATTTCACAATGTTAATACAAAGTTGTTCTCATGTATGGCGTGTCTTGATCCAAGTAACTCCTTCTCAGCATTTAACAAGGAACAATTGATTCAATTTGCAAAGTTTTACCCATTGGAATTTCAAGATAGAGATCTTTGGGGGATTGATGATGAACTTAAAACTTACATTGCAGATGTAAAAAATGATCATGAATTTTCTAATGTGAAAGGGATTAGTGAACTTGCTCAAAGTTGGTTAAGAAGAATAAGGCTAATTTGTATCCTCGAGTTTATTTGTTGTTCCAATTGATTTTGATTTTGCCAGTTTCTACTATCAGGATGGAAACGATATTTTCAGCGATAAACATTGTTAAAACCACTCTCCAAAATTAAAAGTGTTTAGTTCCTTAAATTGAAAATGATATATTTGAAACTATTCATAATGAAGTTATCTTAGAACATTTTTCAAACTATAGGTATAGGAAGATATCATTATAATTTGTAAACATTATTATGTTTAGTTAATATATGATTAGTTTAAGTTTTCTTTATGTAATTTCAACAAAAAAATAGTTAAAATCTGTCACCGCTGAGAACAAATTCTAGATCCACCCATGTTTACATATTATACCATTAACTTTATATTCTTAACTCAACATAAGGAGTTAGTAAAATATCCACACACGGACGCACGAAGGTTGTACAGATGTCATTATTTTAAAGTTAAAGTGTACAATTTTAGTGGGATTCGGTTAGGGTGAAGTTGATATCAACTTCACCCTATTACATGAATTATAAAAAATATTGACAAAACTAATGAATTACCCACTGTAATTGGCACATTTTACTGATTACACTATTGAACTTTTAATTTTTAAAATTACCCCATTAAACTAATTAATATTTTGAAATTAGGTCATTCTATTTAAAAAAATTAAGCAGATATTAATTTTTTATCTATATAGTTCTGGAAAAGAAATTCAAAAATAAAAAATATTTCTTATGTGGCAAAAAAATAATTAAAAACTTGAAAGTGAAAGCAAAAAAATTAAAATATTTTGGGTACTCTAATCTCAGATGTTTATCAATAGAAAGAACTTCTCGCGAATGAAAACAAATGCATCAGCAGTAGAAATGAAAACGCAGTAATCGGCCACAACAACATTTTACATCTACCTCTGAATTATCTCTGCATCCATCCATAAAAACTCAGACTCCTATCAAATCATAAATGCAATCCTAACAGAATCAATTTAACCAAATATTACTACCACATGTATATATATATATACACACAGACACACACACACACACACACACATAGATATATAGAGAGATTAGGGAAGGAGTGGACCTTATGGATGCGATCTAGAGTGAATGAAAGGAGTTCAGAGACATAAGACTGTTGATAGTCGGAGGTGAGAGGAAGGAAACCTACTGCAACACCATTTACTTTATCTGTTGTTGTTGTTGGGTATTCAGACTCCATTGTTATATTTAATGATGAACTTTGAAGCTCAATTCAATGTTTTGGGTATTCAGATCTAGGAATTTTCATATATTTTAGAGAGAAAATACACATCTATTTGATTTGGAAGAAGGGGGAGAAGAGAGAGATAAGAGGAAGGAAAAGAAAGAATAAATCAAATTTGTTTATTTTTTTTTTTTTCACGTCCACATTGGATAAACATTGAAACGATTTAACACTTGTGAGGTCTGTAACAGAATGACCCAATTTTAAAATATTAATTAGTTTAATGGGTTAATTTAAAAATTAAAAGTTTAATGGTGTAATCAGTAAAACGTGTCAACTACAGTGGCTAATTAATTAGATTTGTCGATAAAAAATTAACGTTTGTTTATTTTTTTAACGGAATGACCCAATTTCAAAATAATAATTAGTTTAATGGGGTAATTTATAAAATTAAAAGTTTAATGGTGTAATGAGTAAAACGTGCCAACTACAGTGGGTATTTCATTAATTATGCCAAAAAATATTGTATTAATCAATTCAATAAAAAGCAATAAAACTTATTAATGTAACATTTTCTATAAAACTCGTACCCTAAAAAAATTATAAAACTTATTATGATAAAGTTGGTGTTAATTTTATCCTAACCGGATCCTATCGGGTGAACGGAAATGGTTAGCATAAAGTTTATTTTTGAGTAAGTCGATCAATATAGTATTAACACGCTGGCGAGACTCTATGTATATTAGTATTTTATTGATCAATTGATCAACTTACTAAAAAATAAATTTCATGCTAACCGGATGTAAACATAAGGAATGAAGAAAACAATACTCTCAAGACTACCGGCAAGAACCTCTCTTCCTCCTCTCTCATCCTACTCTGTTTTATGTTGATTTTCCTATTTTAGTTTTGGACGGATGTCATCCTTTAAAGCCAAAAGTATATTCTTTTTGTGCACCAGAAATATAGATAACAATCCTAAGGACTCCAACTGTCATAACTGTCACTAAAGAGTCGAGACTTACAACCATCAAGATCCTCTCTCCCTCCTTCTCTCTCACTCTGTTTTTGCTGATATATAAAACTTCTCGAGCTTGACACTCATTTTAGTATTGGACAGATGTCAGCACCTAAATTCAAAAACATACTCTTTTGGTGCACCCAACATCAAGATTCAATATCTCCAAGTCTCCAACTGTCATAACCGCCACTCAAGATTCTTATAAACGTCAATACGCTCTCTTCTCCTACTCTGCTTCTTCTACTTTTATAAAACCTCTCAGAACCCCATAAAATTCCTTCTCTTCTCCAAAAAATCAAAGCTTTAATTCATACTTAATCTCGACTTCCATGGCTGCCACAAGTAGCTCCACTGAAAATACTCCCCCTGATCCTTCTCCTTCAACGGCAGCTGACAAAGAAAAAGATTCCCCCGTTGAAATTACTCCTGATCCTTCTTCTTTGATGACTCCTGATAGAGAAAAAGAAACTCCCTCTGAGACTACTGTTGACCCTTCTCCATCAATGGCGGATAAAGGAAAAAAAAGCACTGACCCATTGAAGAAAATCAGCAAGAAAAACAAAGCATTAAAGCTCCAGGATCTCAACGACGATTACATAATCAAGAAATTAATTGGAACCGCCGAGCCCCGCCGCTCAATTGTCTATTCTGCCACCTTCATTCCGGGTCCCGACCCCATCACCGGCACCGCCTCGATTCATCGGAAAAAAACCACAGTTGCCATGAAAATGATCAAGATTAGAGATAATAGAGAGAATTTCAGAGAAGCCATGGCAGGGTTGAGAAGAAACGAGCGCCAACTGTCCAATCACATCTTGAAAATCGACACCAATTTTCTTTCTCAGGGATATCTCTGTATTGCTTTTCCTTATAGAGAAGTTTCTTCCCTCCGGTCACTTTTGCCTGAAAATGGAGGTGGGTTGCCGGAAAACTGCATCAAGATTGCTCTGAGAAGTACCCTTTATGGTCTGGTTTCAATTCATAGCTTAGCCAAAGAAATGCACAGAGAAATCAGTGCCGGAAACCTCTATTTTCATCATACTGAAGACTTAATCCAACTGGCATTTGCAGCTTCTGTTTATGACCCTTATTTTGCGACGAACCGGGCCGAGATGAATGAGGAAGAGGAGGTGGGCACTTCTTCCGGTTATTTGGCAATGAAAAACGTCACAAAATGGGGAAGAGCGCCGGAGGTTTTGGACACTAGAAGGGGAGGACAGAGATATGAAGGATTTACACAAAAATCAGACATTTGGAATGTGGGAATTGTGTCCTTGGAATTGGCTTATGGGGAAATCCGAGTTAAGGGTCGCCTAGATTTGCTGAATTTGGCTGAGAAAATCAGTAAAAACAAGATCTTGCCAGACATATCATGGGAGGAAAGAGATGAAGGTGAAGAGGAAAAGAAGAAAGGGAAGAATGTAGTGGTGGAAAAATTGAAAGGAATTTTGAAGAAAAAGGATAAAAGATTTTCAAGTTCGTTTGGTAAAATGGTGGCAAAGTGTTTGGCTAGTGATCCGGTCAAGAGGCCAAGGGCATGGGAGCTCCTAGATCATAAATTCTTTAGGAATTGTGGGAATGTAAGAGTTTTTGCTGACAGTGTTGTTAAAAACAGAGAGAAAGATTTCAAAAGCGGCGAAGAGGGGGATTTGAATCCATGTTCTAAATCAGAAAGAAGTTAAGATGTTGAATTGCATGGAATATCATGTTGGAGAAAATATGAATGTGCTTAGTTGTTTTTTCTGCAGAAATCATGTTCTTTTTTGTTCTTAGTGTTTGATCAGAAATTAGTTAATTCAGATTATTTTGGTTTGGATTTGATATTGTTTTTTTATAGTTAGGTGGTTGATGTTCTTGGGGATTGATTTGAAGTAGAAGAGTAGTGCTACTATCATATAAAACCATTCACAAATCACTCGCATACATATTGGTATGGCTCACATGACTTGCTATGTATGTGGGTCATACCAATATGTATGCGAGTGGTGATAGTAGACTTATTGGAAGGAGAATGCAAAGTAATTCTACAAGTGTATATGTATATGTTCAATGTTGATTCCAATCAGTTGTCAAACTACATACATCATTGTGGGGTCAATTGAACCCACTTAAAAAAATAATTGTTTTATAATGTTAGATAAATTTTAAAAAATTTGAGTATTATATATAAATTGACCCCACTAAAATTTTATAAATTTTCTATTATAAGGAGTCAAATTAAAATTTTATAACATTATCAATTATATATATATATATATATGTGTGTGTGTGTTTGTGTGTGCGAGACCCGAAAGTATAAAAATATTAAAAAAAGTGCCCCCGAACCTCCGTCAAATTATTTATTAATTAATAATAATTTTCACCGTACTGAAAAAAATTCCTTACTTTGCCACTTATTCCAATGATATCAAAATGATTTCTTGCTACTTCTTCATTTGTTTGTAATATATGCATTGATCTTTCCTTTTTTTAACTATGACAAACTCTTAAGTTGTTGCGTTGCATATAACTTATGGGATTTAACTGTTTTAACATGTAGAATTGCGTTGAATTGAGTTGTTCTCTAAGTGACATTTTTAGGCATCATCAAAAAGGAATAAAGAAAAATGAATGTTAATTTGCATAAAATCTGACTAATAAATTGGCTAAACGACACTTTTCTTCTTTCAAGTCGTCATGCAGTGGCACATTCATGAGTACAGTTCATTTTTTTTTTTGTCTATTAGGTCATTTAGGTAGTTGGTTTGAAACAATTTTGCTATTTGGACTAAATTTTACTCAATTTCTAATAAATTGATGCATATGTTGCATAGGTGTAGTTTTATTAAGGGTAAAAATGTCAAAACAAACATTAAACTTCATTAAAAATATATATTCAAAAAATTAATATATTTCTAAATTAATTATTTTTCTTGAAAAATAAAAAGTTTTCATAAAGTAAATAAGGGAGATGTGATGTGACGCCCCCAAAATAGGTATACATCACCCATCTTTGGTTGCCAAATACATGGTACAAAATACAAATACAAACTTAATTATACAACCGTAATCGAGAGTTTTTTACGAATAATATTGTCTCATAGAACAGTATCAAACTAAAATTCAATCCTCATTACATTTATTATCACACTAAATATATAGTGAGCGATTACTAAAACAAATTATCTCGGACCATCACCTGCTCCTCGACTAGTTCCGGCCACGATTCTCATTTCTGAAAAGAACAATGGAAGTAAAGGGTGAGCTCAACTAAAGCCAAAGAAGAAATATTATGACTAAGATAATGCGAATCGTTATCATTAGCCTTCAACAATGTTAAACCGATAGAATATAATCGACAACAAGTTTAACTGCTATGTGAATAAGCAATCCATTAGAATAGTCAAGTAGAGCATGATATCTACTATCTTCTATGATTTAAAAAGTTTTCATCAACTTTATCACGAGACTCAAATTTTAATAAATAAACCACATCATCGAATCATCTCGCACCACTACGGGCCGAGGATATTCATATAATCATCAATGGTCATGATTATACCGAATAATCCTTTGGTCATAATCATATCAACCAACAAATTCATCTATGCACGTAAGCCAAAGATGACTTTCATCACAATATAAAGCATGGGGATGATGACAATGATATAAGCATTTAATTAAATGAAAGCAAAGGATAAATTTTAAAGATTCATAATTTAATTTATCCAAGATTCAATAATGTCCAAATTGTCACATACGATCATTGCTTTGTGGAGTAAAATTCAAGAATAATATCCATGTATCAAAAATATTTTGGACAAAAAAGAAATCAATTTTTCGGGTGAATAGTACCCCGTGAATAGTACTTCGTGAATAGTAACCCGACATGAAAAATACCCCAAATACCCGACTGAATAATATTATAGTGAATAGTAACCGGGTGAATAGTAACTCATGAATAGTATCCCGGCATGAAAAGTGTCCTGAATACCGAGTGAATAATATTATAGTGAATAGTAACCGGGTGAATAGTAACCCGTGAATAGTATCCAAGGTGAAAATATTGATATTTAATAAGAAAGTTCAGATCAATATTCCAATGAAACGATACTGGATGAAGCTCAAAACTTCAAGGATATCCCACTAATTTCAGGGATTATAGAAGCAATACTTACCATAGTAAGTTTAGATGAAAAGAAATAACATCTGAAATCAAGAATGGATTTTCACCCGCCATAAATGCAGACGTAATCCGCGTGAAGCGGGTTATTCGAGCATATTAAAGGATGAATACTAAAAAATAGTATTCCTTATGAATCTGAAAGAAATAATACTCCTTACCTTAGTAAAAAGTCGGATCTTTGCAAAAGTGAAGTAGCAGAATACTCTTCTTCGCTTCTCTATAGTTTCTCTCTATATAGTGTCTCTTGTGAATCTCGGTGAATTTGTGAGAATGAAAGAAGAATTAAGCTTTATTTATAGGAGAATGGACTAAATAAGTAACTAATTCATGAGCGGTCAGATTGATTTACTATTAGAAGCGGATGGTCCAGTTGATTACTATTAAAACCATAACCGACGGTCCAGATTGATTTACTTTTTAAAACCACCACAAGCGGTCGGATTGATTACTTTTAAAACCACCACCGATGGTCCAGATTGATTACTATTAAAACCACCACCAACGGTCCAGATTGATTAACTATTAAAATCACCACCAACGGTCCAGATTGATTAACTATTAAAACCACCATCAATGGTCCAGATTGGTTTACTATTAAAACCACCATTAATGGTCCAGATTAGTTTACTATTAAAACCACCACCAATGGTCAAGATTGATTTAACTTATTACACTTTAGTACACCTAAAGCTTTCCAAGTTTGCATTATTCCCCTCTAACTTTTGTAATTCACTTATCTTCAATAAACACATTCTTAATACTTCAACAATTACTCATCACTAATATTATAACTCACAATATTTAACAACCAGGTCGTTCCCAGGAAAGAGGGGGTTTTCGATAAGGATTTCTCCTTATTAGCGCGCAATTAGGTGACCAAACCTCTCCTTGACAGAACTTCTAGACATTGTCAATATTGCAAATAATAATATGAATAACTTTATTGTCTCAATTATTGATTTAAAATATAAAATATTATGCAGATGATACTATGACAATAATTGAATCAAATAACGTGAAATACTATGCAACAATTACTGTAGCAATAATTGAGTAAACTGAGTGGCTTCTTACGTAAGCATCAATAATCAATACCGTGTGATACTATGCAACCACGCGTATTACTGTACTTTTACCACCGGGTAGTTTAACAGTTAACGATAAAACTTTCGCCGTTATTTTTCTAAAAAGATATTTCTGTCGTTTTCTAACTACGACAATAATTCCATTGTGGGATCCACCAATGATTGTACCGTCGCACGAATATTCCCTGTTAAAATGAATATTCCCCGACCAATCGAATATTTTATATCAACTTGCTTACTCTGCAAAATTTTCCAAATATTACCCACAACTATAACATTATATCATATCCACACCATTATATTCAAAAATATATTTCGAGAAAAAATATTCTTTATTTTAAAAAAGGTTGGGGTCTTACATGTGATGTCTTGTGACGCCCCCAAAATAGGTATACAACACCCATTCTGAGTCGTCAAAATACATGGTACAGATACAACTACAACTTTATTAATACAACATAAAAACTGTGAGTTTAAATACAAATATTGTCATCTAGACAATATCCACACTCAAATAAGTCCTCATTACAAATATTGATACATTATTTTACAAAAATGGTGAAGACTACTAAAACGACTTCTAGAACCATCATTCCACACCCCGACTAGTACTCACTACATTCTAGCCTCCTGAGAAGGAAAATGGAACAACAAGGAAAAGGGTGAGCTCAACTAGCCCAATAAAGAACATTATGACCAAGATAATATAAAACAAATTATCGTTAGTCATCAACAAGGAAAAATCTAATAGAATACAATAGACAACAAATTTTAAATCAATATTCGCAGCGGAAACAATAATTCATAGAAGAGTTACGTAGAGAATGAAATCTACTATTATCTATGAATTTGAAAGTCCATCATCAATATTTTATCCCTGTAACATAAATCAATATATATCTGAAATCAAATATTCATCTTTGCACTACAGGCCAAAGATATTCACCAGTTGGTCATGTTCATCTAAACACCTGTTCATCTTTGCACTACGGGCCAAAAATATTCATCAGAAATCATTAATCTTTGCACTACATGCCAAAGATATTCAGTAATATCATCATTTAGGACTGAGGATGATGAAAAATATTTTAAAGGAAACGAATCCAGTGAAACAAAAAAAAAATATTAAGGATTCGTAATTCAGCTATTCCATGTCCAAAAATACCTCATAAATAGTCATAGTGGAGTAAAATTCAAGAATGATCAAAACATGGATACAATCAAAGCTAGTATCGATAATAGATATTTTGGACAAAAAGAAGAAAGTTTCATTTTTTGGTGAATAATGCAAGTATTCATGAATAATTGTAGTATCACGTGAATAGTATCGTATCGTAAATAGTAACCCAGAACACAAAAAGTTCCAAATTTGATAAAAGTTCAACCTAATATTTGGCATAATGATATTGAAGAAAATAATATCATTTAAGAAGAAAATAACATCCTTACCTCAGAAAGACAAGATGCTTCTTAGTTAAAACACGGATATAAGCTATGACTTGAACTTGCAGTAGTATAGCAACACTCAAAGTATTAAAATACTCACAAGAATACGCCAATATATCGAGAGAGAAAGAGAGAAAACTTGATTTACGGTGTGATTTTCAATTTTAACCTAAGCACCTATTTATAGGAAAATCTTTAGAACACCAAAGCAGAAAATTTAATAAAATAATAATATAATTACAAAATTTCAAGCCCACGTTAGACCAACTGAAATCAGCCCATTTTTATCACATGTTGAGCCCACTAAATTGCAGAAAAAAAACGTTTTTCATTTAAAAAATTAATTAAATTTCAAAAATCAATTATTTCGGAACTTCGGAACTTCAATAATTCATAATAAATAGCCCTTTTATCAGAAAAATTCAAACCACATGTCCTTTCCATAGGAAATTTCATTCTCTACAACTTTGTAAGTTTAAGTTTTTCTAAATTCCAAACAGAAATTGACCGAAATCTACAAACGGACGATTTTACAAGCTATAATCATATTTCAGTCAAGAAATGGGCCCACAGACATGTTTAACATGTTTTAAACAACTTTTGCAACAAAAATACTCTTTCTCCTCATATACTCATATATCCCACATTCATTGTAAAAATATCATCATTATTATATTATAATAATATAATAAAATATTATTTTATCAGAAAAGATAAAATATCAATTTTTAACAATTGTCACTTTAAAAATTTTCTCCATCTATATCCACATAAAATTAATATTTTCCTCATCATATAAATCAATTATTAATTATTCACAAATAATATTACAGAATCACAAGATCGGCAACCAGTCATTTCCAGGAAAAGAGGGGCTTTCAATAAGATTTTCTCTTCTTACTAAAGCGCAATTAGGTGACCAAACCTCTCCTTAGATGTAACTTTCTAGACATTGCCAATAATATTTTCTAATAATATTATTCGGATAATATGAATTATTGCTTCGATAATGGAAAATACTGTGTAGTGACAATTATTGAAACAACAGTAATATAAAATATCAACACAGCAATTATTGAATCAATAAAATTCTGAACAGTAACTACTGTAACAATTATTGAGTAGTGCCTTCTTACGTAAGAATCAATAATTGGTGCAATACCGCATGCTAATGTGCAACAACGCGTATTACTGTGTTTTAACCACCGGGTATTCCAACAGTGTTAACGGTAACAACTACGTCGTTATTTATAAAAAACTTATACTTGTCGTTTTCTTCATCCAATCGCTTTCCGTTATGGTGCCCACACAAGGGCAAGGTGGTTGTCACGAATATTATTCCGACGTGAAGAATATTCCATGACCAAACGAATATTCTCCGACAATAATGAGTATTTTATAACCACTTGCTTATTTGAAATATTTGCGCATTTTACCCATAACTAACCACATTAATCAAATCAACCCTTACTATTTCAAAATAATAAATAGAGGAATTAAATTTCATTTATTAATAATTTGGGGTCTTACAACCTCCCCTTCTTATGAAATTTCGTCCTCAAAATTGACGTACTTACCTGGTGTTTCGAAAAGATGAGGATACCTCGCTTTCATTTCCGTTTCCAACTCCCAGGTCATTTTCTCAATAGCATGATTTCTCCATAAAACTTTAACTTGTGGTATGACCTTCGTGCGTAGGACATGCTCCTTCCTATCCAAGATCTTGTGCGGTACATCTTAAATACGTTAAGTTTTGGCTATCTCTCGATGGGTTCTAACTCAATAACGTGGTTTGGGTCTTTCACATACTTACGTAGCACAGATATATGAAAAACATTATGAACACGAGACATACTTGGAGGTAACGCGATTCTATAGGCCACATTTCCTACTCGGTCAAGAATCTGAAATGGACCAATAAATCGTGGATTGAGCTTTCCTCTCTTCCCAAATCTTGTAACTCCTTTCCATGGAGCCACACGCAACAACACATGATCCCCAATGTCAAATTCCACGTCCTTTCGATGAAGATCCGCATAACTCTTTTGTCGATCATGTGCCATTTGTATACGTTGTCGAATCGTTTGGATCTTCTCTGTAGTCATTCGTACCAACCTTGGTCCCAACAACGTTGCTTCTACCACCTCATCCCAACATACTGGAGAGCGACACTTTCGTCCATACAATGCTTCAAATGGAGCCACACCTATACTTGCCTAATAACTGTTGTTGTAGGAGAATTCCACCAATGGTAGGTACTTATCCCAACTCCCTTTGAAATCAAGGACACAAAGTCTTAATAGATCTTCAAGAGTTTGAATAGTCCTCTCTGATTGCCCGTCCGTTTGAGGATGGTATGCCGAACTGAACCGTAAATCCTTGTCCATAGCTTTTTGCAAGCTAACCCAAAATCTTGAAGTGAATCTTGGGTCACGATCCGAAACTATGGATACTGGCATTCCATGCAATCTCACAATCTCATTTACGTACATTGAGCAAGACGTTCAAGGGAATAAGTCTCCCGTATCGACAAGAAATGAGCAGACTTGGTTAATCTATCAACAATAACCCAAATAGCACTTATTCCTTGAGAAACCGTGGGAAGACCCGTAACGAAATCCATGGTAATATGTTCTCACTTCCATTTCGGAATCTCAAGTGGTTGCAATGGACTCTTAGGCACTTGATGCTCCGCCTTTACACGTTGACAAGTTAAACACATCGAGATAAACTTTGCAATCTCTCTCTTCATATTATTCCACCAAAATGTATGTCGAAGATCAAGATACATTTTGGTACTTCCAGGATGGATTGCAAATGGTGTATTGTGTGCCTCCATCATGATCTTGTACTTCAAATCAAAATCGTTAGGAATACAAAGTTTGGAGTGGACTCGAAGTATTCATTCTTCATCGATTCTTACCTCAGAAATAATACCTTCTTGTACTTTCTTCTTCATACGCATCAGCTCCGGATCTGTGACTTGAGCAACTTTAACTTTATCGATTAAAGTTGGTTCTATGCGTATACTTGACATCATCGCTTTTCGTTCCTCGCATATGATCTTACTACTCAGCGTCGGCTACCACGTTCGCTTTCCGGGATGGTATTGAATAGTGTGGTCGTAATCTTTCAATGACTCAAGCCAGCGTCGTTTGTCGTGTGTTGAGTTCTTTTTTGAGTGAAGAAATATTTGAGGCTTTTATGGTGCGAACATATCTTCACTTTCTCCCCATATAGATAGTGCCTCCGGATCTTTTTAAAAATATTCGCTATCAACTCTAGATCATGAGTAGGATAATTCCTCTCATATTCTTTAAGTTGTCACGAGGCATAGGCTATAACTTTCCCACGTTGCATGAGAACACATCCTAGCCCTTTGCCTGAAGCATCGCTGTAGATAACAAATCCATCCGAACCATATGGTATGGTCAAAACAGGTGCCAAAATGAGTCTCCTCTTAAGCTCTTGGAAACTCTTCTCGCATTCCTCGCTCCATACGAATTTGATATCTTTTCGAGTCAGCTGAGTTAACGGGGTAGCGATTCGAGAAAACCCTTCCACGAATCTTCGATAATAACCAGCTAAGCCCAGAAAGCTACGTATTTCGGTCACCGTCTTTGGTTGCTCAACAGATACTCCATGTTTTGACACCACATGCCCTAGGAATGCTACTTCCTCAAGCCAGAACTCGCATTTCTTCAACTTAGCATATAGCTTGTTTTCACGCAGCCTTTGGAGTGTCAGCTTCAAATGGTGCTCATGATCTTCACGACTTTTGGAATATATGAGGATGTCATCAATAAAGACAACAACGGTGATCCAAATAATCCTTGAATACTCGGTTCATCATATCCATGAAAGCCAGGAGTATTAGTCGATCAAAGGACATGACTAGAATTCATAATGCCGTCGTATCGGAGTTTCAAGGCGGTCTTGAAATATCCTCGGTTTAACCTTCGGTGATGATATCCGAGCGAAGATCAATTTTTGAAAAGAATTATGCTCCTTGCAAATGGTCAAACACGGTCATCAATGCGAGGTAGCGGATACTATTCTTGATAGTGACATGGTTTAATTCGATGTCGATACAAATCGCATACTCCGTCTTTCTTCTTTACAAATAAAATAGGAGCACCCCGAGGAGATGTACTAGGGGCCGAATAAAATCGATGTCCAATAACTCTGTAGTTGGACCTTTAACTCTGAAGTTCAATATGAGCCATTCGATATGGGATTTTAGAAATGGGCTTTTGTACGGGTTCAAGATCAATAAAGAATTTAACTTCACGTTAAAGGGGTGAGCGGGAAGTTATTCAGGAAATACGTCGTCGGAAAGTCAATAACAACAAGAATATTATTCAAATATGGCGTGTCTTTATTCAAATCCATAACATTGGCTAAGAAAGCTCGACATCCGTTTTTTAATAAGCGAATGGCTTTATGGCTTGATATAACGGTGATTGATTTTAATGGCTTAGTTGCTTGAATTCACATAACAGGTTGGTTAGGAATATGAAAACTAACAACCTTACGAAAATAATCAATTTTGGCATGATGAGTAGTTAGGTCAATCCCTAAAATCACATCAAAAGCAGTATCTTTAAAGAGATAAAGGTCGACGGGTAATGTGATAATGATGGTGCCAACTTGGATCAAACAAGATTTATAAGCAGTGAATGTGATGAAAGTTTCTCTGGCGGAGTCTCCACGAGATAAATCAAAGTCTAATTTGAGGAGTTAAGTTTAAGCGTTGAGCCTGGACGGAGAAATAAATGAATGAAATTATCTTAGGTATCTAGTAAGGTATAAAGTGTACACAATCGACAAAACATAAGCTGTGAGTTTGAATACAAATATTATCTACTAGAGATTATACAAACTCAAAAGGAGTCCTCATTACAATTATTATCACACTATTTCACAGAATAGTGAGGACTACTAATCTTATCCTTTGGACCATCACTCAGTTCCCAGGCTAGTCCGGCTATATTCTCATTTCACGAAGAAAACGGTGAAAGAAAGGGTGAGCTCGACTAGCCCGGTAAGAAATATTATGACTAAGATAATGCGAGAATAAATTATCATTAGTCTCCAACAATATTAAAGCGATAAAATATAATAGACATCAAGTTTAAGCTGCTTGGTGGAACAAGCGATCCATTAAAAAAGTTGAGTAGAAAATAAAATCTACTATCTTTTATGATTTAAAAGGTTTTTCATCACTTTATTATATTTGAGACTCGACAATAAATATTCCACATCATCGAATCACTTACTAACTACTGACGAGGATATTCTTTAGTATCACGACCACAATTATCCATGCACTACTGGGCGAGAATATTTTGTGTATTCATTAATGGTCATGATCATGCCAACAAGCGTCCATCGATGCACTACAGACGATGAGGACTTTTACCACATCATTTGTAACATTACGGTCGTGATTACAAGAATAATCCACAGTCGTAATCATACCAAGTCCATCCCCATGCCTTCTGGGCCACAGATGACTTTCAACAAAATATAAACATGAGGATGATGACAATGATATAAGAATTGATAAAACAAGTTCAAGAATTATTTTATCCGGGAATTATTAACGTCAAATTATCGACATGATCTTTGTTTTGTAGAGTAAAATTCAAGAATGATCGGAAGAATATTTCCATGAAAAGATCTTTGGATGAAAGCGCAAATATCGAGGATATTCTACTAATTTCATGGAGTATAGAAGTCAAAACTTTAACCATTTGAGTATAATAAAGAATGGAATAACAAAAGAAATCACCGTGCATGCGGTGCCGCGCATAGGCAGGTTATTCAACGAGAATAATAATAACGGAACGGTCGGTGGAAAATGAAATTTTTGCAAGCGGGATGGAACGAATAATAAAGAATAATAAAAGGCGGAAACCGGTCGGTGTAAAACACCACAGACGAGGATGTTCAACGAGAATAATAATAAAAGGCGGAACCGGTCCGGTGTAAAACCACAGACAGGATGTTCAGCGGAATAATAATAAAAAGGCGGAACCCTTGAGTCGAGGATATTGCAGAATGTAAACAGAGTGAGCGAAGGATGTTCAACAGAATAATAGAATAATAGAAGAATGTCACCAAGTATAGGGTAGGCCAGCGTATCTGAGTTATTCAATGAGAATAATAAGAAATGGAATAACAACGAGTTCTCTTCATGAATAAGAAAGAATAACACCCTACTTACAGAGTACAACAAATAATATTTCCTACCTTAAGAAGAAAATCTTTGGATATATAAGTAGTGAAGTAGCGAGAATACTTTCTTCTTTTCTCTCTATAGTTTTCTCTCTAGAGAGTTTGATGAATTAAATGAAAATAATGAATGAATGAGCTTATTTATAGAAAAATGGA
Source organism: Panax quinquefolius (assembly GCA_020205615.1). NCBI lineage: Eukaryota > Viridiplantae > Streptophyta > Magnoliopsida > Apiales > Araliaceae > Panax > Panax quinquefolius. The sequence goes on along the minus strand of CM035169.1, from coordinate 43,174,873 downwards.
ATGCATAAGTAACTAACTTTCATGAGCGGTCGAGATTGATTTACTTTAATCTGACGGTCCATATTTAAAGTAAAATCTTTTAAATAAAATATAATATATTCTATTTATAATCTAATAAAATGAATAACTTTATAAAAGATTTTTTTATATGAAACCTTATCACGAGCCTTATCAAAAACACTATACATAATAAAATATAATATATTCTAATTATTGTCTAATAAAATAGATAACTTTATAAAAGTATTACATTTTATATAAAAAGATTTTACTATACAAAAATATTTTATCACGAGACCTTATATGCAATACTTATCGTAATAGAATATAATATATTCTATTTATAGAATAACTTTATAAAAGTATTACATTTTATATAAAAAGATTTTTTACGTATTATTACATTAATAATACCAAAACAAAATTGAGTGACTTATCACGTAAGCATCGATAATAATAATCTGTGTACTCTTATGCGACCACAGCGTATTCTTGTACTTTTAACAAGGGTGTTTCACAATAGTTAACGGTAAAACTTCATAGTTATTTTCATAAAATATTTTTGTCGTTTTCTCGATCAAATGATAATTCCGTTGTAGGGTCCCTGATGATTGTCTTAGTTGTACTAATATTCCTGTTAAAATGAATATTCCCAGGCCAATCGAATATTATATAACAACTTGCGTACTTTGCAAAATTTATAAATATATTACTATAACTATTATATCAATTTCACTCCATAATATTCAAAAATAATATTTATAGAAAATTCATCTTTATTCAAAAAGTTGGGGTTTACAATCTCCCTTCTTATGAAATTTTGCCCTCGAAATTAGAGTGCGTACACGGTATGTCGAAGAGGTAAGGATACCTTGATTTCATTTGATTCTAACTCCCAGTCATTTCCTCGACATCGTGGTTTCTCCACAAAACTTTGACTTGAGGTATAACCTTGGTGCGTAGAATATGTTCCTTCTTATCAAGATTTGAGCAGGGAACCTCTTCATACGTCAAATCTTCCGCTATTTTCGTCGGTTCAACTTCGATAATGTGGTTGGGTCTTCCACATATTTACGTAACATGGATATGTGAAAAGCGTTATGAACACGAGAGACATACTTGGCGGTAAAAGCGAGTCTATAGGCCGCGAGTTCCTACTCGATCGAGGATTAAAAATGGGCGATAAATCGAGGATTGAGCTTTCCTCTCTTTCCAAATCTCGTAACCCCTTTCCATGGAGCAACACGTAACAACACATGATCTCTATATCGAATTCCCGTCCTTTCGATGAAGATCGGCATAACTCTTTTGTCGATCTTGTGAGGTTTTATATCGTTGCGGATCGTTTGAATCTTTTCGTAGTCATACGTACCAACTCGGTCCCAACAACGTTGCTTCACCCACCTCATCCCGGCATCTTGGAAGCGACACTTTCTTCCATCTGGCGCTTGAATGGAGCCATGCGATACTTGCTTGATAAGCTGTTGTTGTAGGAAAACTCCACGATGGTAAGAACTTGTCCCAACTTCCCTTGAAATCAAGGACCACGAGTCTTAATAGATCTTGAGAGTTTGAATAGTCCTCTTTGGTTGTCCGTCCGTCGAGGATGATATCTTAGAAGCTAAATCGTAAATCTGTGCCCATAGCTTTTTTGCAAACTAACCCCAAAATCGTGAAGTGAATCTTGGGTCTCGATCGAAACTATGGATCTTGGCATACCATGCGATCTTACAACCTCGTTTATGTACATCTGAGCAAGGCGTTCAAGTGTATAAGTTTCTCGTATCGGTAAGAAATGAAAGCGGACTTGGTCGATCTATCAACAATGACCCAAATCGCATCATGCCTTGAGAAACTTTGGGAAGACCGATGCTTGAAATCCATGGTAATGTGCTCCCACTTCCATTACGGAATTTCAAGTGGTTCTGATGGACCTTTTGGTACTTGATGCTCGCCTTGACTTCGTTGACACGTTAGACACCTTGAGATAAGCAGGCGCTATCTCTCTCTTCGTATTGCCCCCACAAAATGTATGTCGAAGATCGTGATACATTTTGGTACTCGAGATGGATTGCAAGCGGTGTGTTGTGCGCCTCCATCATGATTTTATACTTTAAATCGAGGGTCGTTAGGAACCTGAAATCTGGAGTTGACTCGAAGTATTCCTTCTTCATCGATTCTTGCTTGGCGGCGCAGCACCTTCTGCACTTTCTTCCTCATACGCATCGACTCCGGATACGTAATTTGGCGACTTTAATTTTATCAATTAAAGTCGGTTCTACTCGTATATTTGCCATCATCACGTGGGTCCACAGGTCTTTATCTCTATCTCCATCCTTTGCAAGTCATACAAAATGGGCCTTTGCGTTGACAATATTGCACTTTTCGTGCCGCATATGATCTTACCTTTCGATCGTCGGCTACCCGTTCGCTTTTCGGGATGGTATTGGATGGTATGATCATAATCTTTCAGCAGTTCAAGCCAGCGTCGTTGTCGCGTGTTGAGTTCCTTTTGAGTGAAGAAATATTTGAGGCTTTTATGATCAGTAAAGATCTCCACTTTCTCCCCATACAAGTAATGCCTCAAATCTTTAGTGCGAAGACAACATGTTTGCTGACTCTAGATCATGAGTAGGATAATTCCTCTCATATTCTTTGAGTTGTCGTGAGGCATAGGCTATGACTTTCCCATGTTGCATGAGAACACATCCTAACCCTTTGCTAGAAGCATCAACATAGATGACAAATCCCTCGAAACGGATGGTATTGTCCGAGCAGTCTTTGAAATGAGTCTCCTCTTGAGTTCTTGAAAACTCTTCTCACATTCCTCGCTCAAGCAGAACTTTGTATCTTTTAAAGTCAATTTGAGTTAGTGGAGTAGCGATTCGAGAAAACCCCCTACGAATCTCAGATAATAACCGGCTAAGCGAGAAAGCTACGTACTTGATCATTTGATTTAGGTTGCTCCCGACTTTGAATAGCTTTGATCTTTCTTTGGGTCAGCGGATATTCCATGACTTGATACCACGTGCCCGAGGAATGCTACTTCCTCAAGCGAACTTCGCATTTCTTGACTTGGCATAAAGCTTGTATTCACGAAGCTTTTGGAGTATCGACCTCAAGTGTTCCTCATGATCTTCACGGCTTTTGGAATATATGAGGATGTCATCGATAAAGGCGACCACAAAATGATCAAATATTCCTTGAATACTCGGTTCATCATATCCATGAAAGCGGCGGGAGCATTAGTCGATCAAAGGACATGACTAGGAATTCATAATGCCGTCTAGGAGTTACGAAAGCCGTCTTTGGAATATCATGGTTCTAATCTTCAATTGGTGATATCAAGGAGCGAAGATCGATCTTTGAAAAGAATTTGGCTCCTTACGGTTGGTCGAAGCAGGTCATCAATCGTGGCAATGGGTACCTATTTTTGATGGTGACATGATTGACTCCAGATAATCAATACAAAATCGCATACTCCCATCTTTCTTCTTCACGAATAGAGCAGGAGCACCCCGAGGAGAAATACTAGGGCGAATAAAGCCGATGTCTAACAATTCCTGCGGTTGAGTCTTTAACTCACGAAGTTGATAGGAGCCATTCGATATGGGGCTTTGAAATGGGTTTTGTCTGGGGTTCAAAGTCGATACAAAATTCAATTTCACGCTCTGGGGGTAGGGCGGGAAGTTCTTGAGAGAATCGTCGGAAATTCATTAACAATAGAAATATTATTCAAAGCGGCGTATTTTTGTTTAGATATGTGACATGAGCTAAGAAAGCTTGACATCCAGTTTTTGATAAGCGAATAGCTTTATGGCTTGAGATAGCGGTGATTGATTTTAATGGTTTGGTTGCTTGAATTAGCATAATAGGTCGATTAGGAATATGAAAGCTAATGACCTTACGAAAATAATCAATTTTTGCATGATGAGTAGTTAACGATCAATCCTAGAATTACATCAAATGCAAGTATTTTTAATGCAATAAGATCGACGGGTAATGTGTGGGTACCAACTTGAACCAAACAAGACTTATAAAATAGTGGATGTAATGAAGGTTTCTCCCAGCGGAGTTTCCTGAGATAAGTCGAAAGTCTAATTTCTCGGTCAAATTTAATCGTTGGCGCAAGTAGGAGAAATAAAAGAATGGGTAGAAGCAGGTATCAAATAAAGTGTAGACTTATTTAGAGTTTATGATAAGCTTACGTGATGACCTCATTCGGGTTCCTTGCTACGGGAGGTCACAACAAGCGCTCTCCCTTGCACTTTCTCTGGCTTTGACTTTTTGGGGAACGACCTTTGGTGCCTCCATCTAATTTGAATTTGTCTTGGTGAGCGACAAAATCGGGCTAAGTGACCTTCTCTTCCACAATTATAACATGCTTTGGATGGCATCGCGCAATTTGGTGATGTGTCCCTCCCCTCGCATTTGAAGCATATGATAGGTGGTCTTTCTCCTTCCTTAACAGCTTGGTCTTTGGTCTTTGGCGTCTTTCCATCATTGTTGAATCTCCTCTTCTTGAAATGTCCATTCTTATTGTTTTGTACGATTACCACCAAAGTGGTTACCATTTACGGCTTTATTGATTCCCTCACGCTTGTTGTTGTCAAGCCCGATGATATTTGCTCTCCTTTGGTATTATCATTTTGTAATTTGCTCTCTTTTGGTTGCGTTGACTCGTTATCGCGCTCCACCTGTTGAGCCCTATTTACAACATCGAATCAAACACGGTTTATGAGAAATAAGATGTTGGCGTATCTCGACTTCAAACCTCTTAAAAACATTAGCGCCATTTCTCTTCATTATCCACAAGTGGGGCCATGGCCGGGATAACTCGCAAATTTTGCCTCGTATTGCGACACGGTCGTATTGTTTTGCTCGATTTGATAAACTCCACCTCCTCCGTGTGCCGAATACTTTCGGGAAAGTATTTGTCGTTGAACGACTCTTGGAACTTCTCCCAAGACATCTTTGATACGGCGGAGTTGAGTACGTTTCTGGATTCCACCGATGTCTGCCTCTCGCATGACATAAAAGCGTGAAAGGAACCTTTTGCTCCTCGGAGCATCGAGACATCAAATATCTTGGTGATACGCTTTATCCATGCTTACGCCGCCATAAGTGGTTTTGGCTCTCCCTTAAACTCCGGTGGTCCCGGCTCCTTGAAGCTGTTTAGCGGTGAATGCTTGAGAGTTTCAGTGTTTCCACCACCTATATTTTGGGCGAGGGCCGCTCTCGCTTTCTTTGTTGCATGAATTGCGTAAAGCCTCACGAACAATCCATCATTCATCATTTGGTCGTGTTGTTGTTGTTTGCATGAGGATTATCGCCTTCTGATGCACATTCTCACGATTATTGATATGTGGAGACTCAGCGGTCTCTTGTGCTCCATTATTATTCTCAACATTTTCGGATGTCATTTTTGAATCTTGCCCCACAAAACAAGGTTAATTGACATATAACATAATATCTCTAAACTCGACCAACCAATTTAAATACAAAATAAATTTAAGTAGGTCATACTAGCGAAGGAATTCCCGTCTCTCCCTCCTAGTTCTAGTCTCACATCTTAGCGAGGATCGTATCCTAGCTTTGATACAAGCTTGGCGCCCCAAAATTAGGTATACATCACCCATCTTGGGTGCGTCGGATACATGATGAAATTCAAATACAACTTACTAATGTCAAGTATGTGGTGTGCAATCGACAAAACATAAAGCTATGAGTTTGAATACAAATATTATCTACTAGAGATTATACAAACTCAAAAGAGTCCTCATTACAATTATTATCACACTATATTCATTTCACAGAATAGTGAGGACTACTAATCTTATCCTTTGGACCATCACTGGTTCCCAGGCTCGTCCCGGCTATATTCTCATTTCTGAAGAAACGGTGAAAGAAAGGGTGAGCTCCACTAGCCCGATGAAATATTATGACTAAGATAATCGAGAATAAATTATCATTAGTCTCCAAAAAATGTTAAAGCGATAAAATATAATAGACATCAAGTTTAAGCTGCGGTGAACAAGCGATCCATTAAAAAAGTCGAGTAGAAAATAAAATCTACTATCTTTTATGATTTAAAAGGTTTTTCATCCTTTATTATATTTGAGACTCGACAATAAATATTCCATCATCATCGAATCCCTACTTGCACTCTGCCGAGGATATTCTTTAGTATCACGACCATAATTATCCATACACTACGGGCGAGAATATTTGTGTATTCATTAATGGTCTGATCATGCCAACAAGCATGGCCATCGATACACTACTGGCCGATGAGGACTTTTACCACATCATTTGTAACATTACGGTCGTGATTGCCGAATAATCCACAGTCGTAATCATACCAAGTCCATTTATGCATACTTCTGAGCCACAGATGACTTTCAACAAAATATAAACATGAGGATGATGACAATGATATAAAATTGATAAAACAAGTTCAAAAATTATTTTATCCGAGGAATTATTAATCAAATTTTCAAATTGTTTCGACAGTAAAATGAGAATGATCGGAAGAATATTTTGAAAGAGTAAAATTTATAGAATGATTTTCGGAAGAATATTTCAAAAATAATATTTATGAAACATCACCAGGTATGATCTTGGTTGTGGTCCCTCGATTAACTTAGTACTCGTTATCTCGATCTAATAATTGAGCCACATTGACAACATCGAATAGAGAAAATTTATGAGAAATGAAATATTGACTTATGTCGGGTTTCAAACCTCTCGAAACATCCGCGTCATCGTTCCTCATTCTCCACCAAATGAGGTGCAAACACGGACAACTCTCGCAAACTTCACCTCATCTTTGGGACACCGTCATGTTATTCTACTCCGGTTTAATAAACTCTACCTCCTTCATTATAATGAATACTTTCGGGAAAGTACTTGTCATTGAAATGTTCTGAAATGTCTCCCAAGACATCTTTGAGAGTCTTGTTGGATGGAGTGCGCTTCTGAGACTCCAACCGAGTGATGCGCTTTCGCCACGAAACATAATGGTGGCGAATGGAACCTTCTGTTTCTCTGTGCATCCCAAGACATCGAATATCTTGATAATTTGTTTAACCAGCGTCTACTGCGCCTTGATCGGATCCAAACTTTCCGATAAATTACGGTGGTCCCGACTCTTTGAAGCTGTTTGTTTGTGACAACCGTGAATTGCTATCATTTCCTCACGTATTTTGAACACGAGTCTCCCTAAATGCGATTTTGCATGAGCGTAAAAGCTTCTAAACATCCCATCATTCATCATCTCGCTTTCGGTGGTATTGTTCACGGGAGGAACATTGCCAGCCTGTTGCACGTTCTCCTCGTTGGTGAGCACATGTGTCTCCACGGTCTCATTTACTCCACTGTTAACATTCTCAGTCGACATTCTCAAATACTTCCATAAAACAAGGGTTAATTTAACAAATTAACATATCACATAATATTACTATATTATGGCCGACCAACAAATAAGCTTAAGTAGGACACACTAGCGAAGGATTTACTCGTCTCTCCCCTCTAGTTCTATTCTCCGATCTCACCGGAGAGATCATAAGCTCGATACTAACTGTGGCGCCCCCAAAATAGGTATACAACACCCATTCAGGAGTCGTCAAAATACAAGAATGCTGAGATCTGACTACAATTTTATTAATACTGACATAAAAAGCTGTGAGATTAAATACAAATATTGTCATCTAGACAATATCCACACTCAAATAAGTCCTCATTACAAATATTGATACATTATTTTATAAAAATGGTGAGGACTACTAAAGCGACTTCTAGAACCATCATTCCACACCTTTTGACTAGTACTACTTGCTACATTCTGCGCCTCACGAGAAGGAAAATGGAACAACAAGGAAAGGGTGAGCTCAACTAGCCCGATAAAAAAGAACATTATGACCAAGATAATATAGAACAAATTATCGTTAGTCATCAACGGGGAAAAATCTAATAGAATCTGATAGACGATAAGTTTTAAATCAATATTCATGCAGTGAAACAATAATTCATAGAAGAGTTACATAGAGAATGAAATCTACTATTATATATGTATTTAAAAGTCCATCATCAATATTTTATCCCTGTAACATAAATCAATATATATCTGAAATCAAATATTCATCTTTGCACTACATGCCAAAGATATTCACCAGTTGGTCATGTTCATCTAAACACCTGTTCATCTTTGCGCTACGGGACAAAGATATTCATCAAAAATCATTAAGCTTTGCACTACAGGCCAAAGATATTCCGTAATATCATCATTTAGGACTGAGGATGATGAAAAATATTTTAAAAGAAACGAATCCAGTGAAACAAAATAACAAATATTAAGGATTCGTATTTTAGCTATTCCATGTCCAAAAATACCTCATAAATAGTGATAGTGGAGTAAAATTCAAGAATGATCAAAACATTGATACAATCAAAGCTAGTATCCATAATAGATATTTTGGACAAAAAGAAGAAAATTTTATTTTTAAATTGAATAGTCATCAGTATTCAGTGAATAGTCAGAGTATCGTGAATAGTCTTAGTATCGTAAATAGTAACCCCAACACAAAAGTTCTAAATTTGATAAAAAGTTCAACCCAATATTTTGGCATAATGATATTGAAGAAAATAATATCATTTAAGAAGAAAATAACATCCTTACCTCGTAAAGACAAAGATTTCTAGTTGAAACATCGGATATAAGCTATAACTTGAACTTTGCACCAGTATAGCAACACTCAAAGTATTAAAATACTCACCGAGAATACGCTTCAATATATCGAGAGAAAGAGAAAACTTCAATTTCTGGTGTGATTTTCAATTTTAACCTAAGCACCCTATTTATAGGAAAATGCTTAGAACACCAAAGCAGAAAATTTAATAAAATAATAATATAATTACAAAATTTCAAGCCCACGTTAGACCAACTGAAATCAGCCCATTTTTATCACATGTTGAGCCCACTAAATTGCAAAAAAAAAATATTTTTCATTTAAAAAATTAATTAAACTTCAAAAATCAATTATTTCGGAACTTCGGAACTTCAATAATTCATAATAAATAGCCCTTTTATCAGAAAAATTCGAACCACATATCCTTTCCATAGGAAATTTCATTCTCTACAACTTTGTAAGTTTAAGTTTTTTCAAATTCCAAACAAAATTAATGAAATCACTGGTAGCAATTTTCTGATTTATAATCAAATTTCGGTCGAGAAATGGGCCCTGAGACATGTTTAACATGTTTTAAACAACTTTTGTAACAAAAATACTCTTTCTCCTCATATACTCATATATCCCACATTCATTGTAAAAATATCATCATTATTATATTATAATAATATAATAAAATATTATTTTATCATAAAAGATAAAATATCAATTTTTAACAATTGTCACTTTAAAAATTTTCTCCATCTATATCCAAATAAAATCAATATTTTTCTCATCATATAAATCAATAATTAATTATTCACAAATAATATTGAGAATCACGATTGCAAGCAGCCAGCATTCCCCAGGAAAAAGAGGGGCTTTCGATAAGAATTTCTCCTTCGACGGTGTATGATTAGGTGACCAAACCTCTCCTTAGACGAGAACTTTCTAGACATTGCCAATAATGTTTTCTAATAATATTATTGAGATAATATGAATTATTGCTTCGATAATGGAAAATCTTGTGTAGTGACAATTATTGAAACAACGATAATATAAAATATCAACGCAACAATTATTGAATCGATAAAATCTTGAGCAATAACTCTTTTGTAACAATTATTGAGTAGTGTCTTCTTACGTTAGAATCAATAATTTGTGCAATACCGTCTGAGTGTCTTTTGCAATGACAGCGTATTCACGTGTTTTAACCACTTAGGGTATTTCAACAGTGTTAATTGGTAATAACTCTCTGTAGTTATTTCTAAACAACTTATACTTGTCGTTTTCTTCATCCAATCGCTTTTCAGTTATGGGGCCCACACAAGGCTATGGCGGTAAATGCGAATATTCTCGGCGAGCAAGAATATTCACGACAAAAACGAATATTCTCGACAACAATGAGTATTTTATAACCACTTGCTTATTTGAAATATTTGTGCATTTTACCCATAACTAACCATATTAATCAAATCAACCCTTACTATTTAAAAATAATAAATAGAGGAATTAAATTTCATTTATTAATAATTTGGGGTCTTACATGTCTCGCATTTAGCTACATGCTCTAGCCTTCCAAAACGACATCGTGGAAGGTTCTGGACCGGTTGAATCAGTTTGGTCAAAATTCAAATTGAACCGGTTGACCACCGATCGAATACATAGTTCAACCGGTTAAATTTGACCCAATGAACCGATTTTTTATTATTTTTAAATACATTATTTGTACCAAATTTTTTTAATATTAAAATTAACCACTTTTAATAATATTGTAACTCAACTTTATTATGTTTTAGTTCATAAAAAACAAATTTTTAAAAATTTTATTAATTACTAATAATATATATTTTTATATATTTATGATGTCACCGGTTCAACCATTAGTTGAACCAATGAGCCATCCACCGATAGTCGATGATCGGTCCAGGTCTGAAAATATTGTTTTTATCTTTCTTCATCTTTACTCTCTCTCCCTATCTGTGATAACCCCAAAATAGGTCCATTCCATCCAACCCATTTCGAAGTGCGCCAAATACATAGTACGAGAAAACAACTACAACTTTATTACAACAATTGTCGTGCAAAATACAACAACACATATCTTTGTGAGTTTGGATGCAAATATATACCAAGCTGTGACTCTCATCCTGACCTTGGATAGCACATCACATGACACCTTACATAAAGGTATAGTCAAAAGCTGTTTTAGAAATTAGAATCTTTGGGAAGTGCTCGAGAAACCTTCGTACATGGGGAGGTAAATGCGTACAGGTTATGATAGATATCATATAGCCATTGAAAATTATCCATGGTTGACCCAATAGACCCAAAGAAAAATGAGAAGATTACTATCATATTCTTCCCAATGGTGAGTCTTCTCTTGACATATCATTATCTCCAGTGTCTCTAATTGAGAATTATACTTCAAACAAACACCAAGATTATATAGGTAGTGCTCGTAAATATACTCAGCAAGTGGATGAGCATAATCCTGTCTTATGATGACACGAGGTTGTATGTCATTAGACATCTTGTATGATAGTGGCAAAACACCCTTCCAACGTTGGGTTCACCTCACCCTAGTTGATTCACCAAATATAACTACTAAATGATGACCACCATTCTATTCCCCTGTTACCCCCGCTCGACTCAGCTACACTCTTATTACCTGAAAGGAATTATAAAACAGAAGGGTGAGCACAACTAGCCCAGTAAAGAATATCATGACTAAAGATAATTAAATTATCAATAGCCTTCATCAATAATAAATCGAGGAGATTTAGAACATATGGTAGATGATAAAAAATTCAACCATAGTTGCTTGAATGAACGAAGCGATCCATTAGAAGAGTCAAATAGATCATAAAAGTCTATTATCTTCTCATGTTAAAATCCACCAATAATGTTTTATCCACTGTAACATCAATCAGCGGTTACGGTCTACAATCATATGAATAACTCATAATCATAATTGTGATTCTAAATTTCTCTTCGCATCCAGGACGAAGATAATTTTCATCACATGTCTTTACCTAAACCATCAAAGATCATGGTTATACCAAATCACAGTTCCTGTTTATAATCATATTAATAAATTCATCTTTGCACTACGGCCAAAGATATTCGTCAACAGTTCATCTTTGCACTACTGGCCAAAGATATTCAACAACATGTCATCTTTACACTACGGGCAAAAGATATTCATCAACAATTTATCTTTGCACTACAGGCCAAAGATATTCCTCAACAGTTCATATTTGCACTATAGGCCAAATATATTAATATCTCAAAAAAATATATAATCATTTCAGAATTTATATAAATAATAATTATAACCATGTTGATCATTTCATCTTTGCATTTAAGCTAAAGATATTCAATTATAAATTCAATGATCATGATCATACCAGTCAACAATTCAACTTTGCACTATTGGCCAAAGAAAATCCATAGTCATGATCATACCAAAAATCTACCCATCTTTACACTCAAGTCAAAGAGAAATATAATCATTAGGGTTATAAAAATGTTATATATGATAATAAAAATAATATGATCAACATATAGTTTTAATCTCAAGAGTTATATTCATAAATCAACTATAATTTGGTCAGAAAAAGAAACCAATTTTTCTGTGAATAGTAACTCGTGAATAGTAAACTCGACACAAAACGGTAGAAATTCCACAATAAAATTCATACCAATATTTCGGTATAATGATATTGAAATAATATTTCTTAAACTTATAAACAATTTATTTTAATTGTTTACACTTTACTAAATAATGCATTTAATCATCCTAAAATGTCAAACTCATAAGATTTCATCACCAATAACCAAAACTCTCATCAAAAATCTGCATATACCTCATATAGGATTCTCAAGCCATAAAATACTATTTTCTAATTTTCTTACTTCACATAACATATTTAATTCATTTACTCATAACTAGTCCATTTTCATGAAAAATATCAAATCAGTTCCAAAAATATTTCTTTTCTGGGATTTAGCAGAATATAGTCCCATATTGAACATATATTTTTCTCAGAAGTTTTAAAATTCATTTACTATTTTTCATATGGCCAAAATCGCCGAATATTTAGACATTTATCATAAATTGTACTTTTATCCAAAAATTCTGAAATTCACAGAGTATACTGATATTATATAGATATACTTCCAATAAAAATTTCATCATTTTGGAGTTAACCACAAGGAACTATAAGCGGTTACTTTTAAAATAGTCTTTTCTCGTAAAATTCATAACTCTTAATCTATACATCCAAAAATCGCCATTTTTGGACACAATCAATAAAACTCATCAAAATATCATTTCAAATTTTTCCAGAATTTTACGAAGGTCGGAAGAAATCTGAAATGAAAAACATAACAACCCTTAAAATCCACTTACCTCGAAAAAAGCGGTATTTCGACTTGAATATCGGATATATATTTGAGCGAACTTGCGTCATATAGCAACACTCAAGATATCTAAATACTAACAAAAATATGCTTGATAATATAGAGAAAAAAAATTTTGTTTCTGGTGTGATTTTCAATTCTAACATAAGCACCTATTTATAAGAAAATGCTAGAACGCCATAGGAGACTAAAATAATAAAATATATTATTTTATTTCTTCTTTTTTACGCATGCCCACATGTTTGATCAGCCACCAGCCATCTTTGAACAAAGCTAGCAGCCCACATGTGTTAAAACACAAGTGGGTTCCACCCATAAATTAATAAAAATTATTTTATTTTCCAAAACTTTAATAATTCATAGAAAATAACCCGGTTATCAGAAAAATACGAATTTTATGTCCATTCTGCCTGAAATTGAATTCTCTACAACTTTGTAGCTTTGAGTTTTTCCAGATTCCAAACCAAAAATATCCAAAATCCACAAACAGATGATTTTTAATACCTCCACACCGACAAAATACTGATAAAACACCTCAGCATTAATTCTTTCATTTTTATCCACATAAAAATAAATATATCCATCATTTATATCCACATCAAATAAATATTTCCTTATTATATAAATCAATAATTAATTATTCCCAAATAATATTACGAATCACAATTATGACAACGGAATAGTTCCCAAGAGAAGGGGCTTTCGATAAGAATTTATTCTTCTTGGCGCATGATTAGGTGACCAAACCTCTCCTTGACGAACTTTCTAGACATTGCCAATAATCTTTATCTAATAATATTATTCAAATAATATGAATTATTGATCGATAATGGAGAATCTTGTGCGTTGATAATTATTGAAACAACAATAATATAAAATATCAATATGAGCAATTATTGAATCACTAAAATAAAATATTGAGCGAGTAATTCTTGTAACAATTATTGAGTAGTGTCTTCTTACGTAAGAATCAATAATTCAAAAATATTATGCAATCTGAGTGTCTTTCTTTGTGCGATAGCAGCGTATTCTTATATTTTTAACCACCAGGTATTCCAAGAGTGTTAACGGTAACAACTACGTCGTTATTTATAAAAATTCAATTTTTATCGTTTTTTTCATCCGACAGTTATTCGTTATGGGGCCCACAAATGGATGCGCCGTCGTACGAATATTCTCCGACAAAAAGAATATTCCACGACCAAACGAATATTCCCTGACAATTGAATATTTTATAACCACTTGCGTATTTTGAAAAAAAATTCATATCTCACCCTTAACTTTAAACTTTTATCAATTTAATCATTTACTGAATTGTAATTATAAGAAAAATTGAATACTTTTATTTCATAAAATTCGGGGTCTTACACTATCTTCGTTTCCTCTTAGGGGCGGATCCAGCCTGATAGTTTCGTGGGGTCAAACTCGAAAAAAAAATTTCTTACGAATAAAAATTTCATAAAATAACTTACAAAACTAAACAATCCTCAAATATTATTTATAATAACATTTTTCGAGGTTTCATTGCTTGAAATTGTTGCATAATAGTCTCATTTTTAATAGTTACAAAAATATCACACTCAATGTATGTTACTAAATAGTCATTCATCCAATCATCTCCCATTTGGTTACGGAGTTCATTCTTCACAATATTCATAGCTGAAAATATCCTTTCAACAGTTGCAGTAGCAACGGGCAAAAGTAGAGTCAATTTCAGCAATAAATAGACTTGGAGATACACATCATCCTTTCTTTTCTGAACCAACATTTGAGTCAATTCACCAATTCCTTTTATACTCAAAAAATTGGGATCGTTTATCATATCCACAATATAATTTTGGAGTTGACCATCAAGTGCCAAAAGTTCCATATCATCAAATTCTGAAGGGTAAAGTTTCACAAATTCAAATAATTTTTTATTGTTAAATGTCGAGAAAGAGTCACGTGGGTCAAGACATGTTATACTTGAAAGTAAATATCTATTTGTGTTATAAAAACGGGCATTCATCTCCCCAAGTTGATTATCAATCACAATGAAAAATAATTGAATCCTAAAGCGATGAAGGTTTGTGATTTCTTCAATATTGCGTCGTGGTCTTCCTGGAAACACAAAAATATCCTCCATCCTTGGGATAACTGTAAGACCCCGAATTTTATGAAATTAAAGTATTCAATTTTCTTATAATTATTATTCTATTTAATAAATGGTTAAATTGATAAAAGGTTAAAGTTAAGGATGATATTTAAAAATTTTGCAAAGTAAGCAAGTGGATATAAAATATTCGTTGTGTCGGGAAATATTCCTTTAGTCAGAGAATATTCTTTTTGTCAGGGAATATCCGTACGACGACACCATAATTGGTGGACCCCACAACGGAATAACTGTCAGAGTTAGAAAATGACAGAAATATCTTTTTATAAAAATAACGATAAAAGTTTTACTGTTAAACTATTAAAAAAGTACAGTAATACGCGTGGTTGCATAGTTACATATGATATTGATTATTGATGCTTAAGTAAGAAGTCACTCAGTTTATTCAATTATTGCTATAGTAGTTGCTGCATAATATCTCTCATATTATTGATTCAATTATTGTCACAGTATCATTTGCATAATATTTATTATTAGTAAATCAATAATTGAGACGACAAAATTATTCATATTATTATTTGCAATATTGATGATGTCTAGAAAGTTCTGTCGAGGAGAGGTTTGGTCACCTAATTGCACGCCAATCGGGAGAAATTCTTATCGAAAAGCCCCTTCTTTCCTGGGAATGATCTGGTTGTTAAATATTGTGAGTTATAATATTAATGATGAATAATTGTTAATAGATTAAAAATGTGTTTATTAAATATAAAGAATTTATGGTAAATATTTATTCAAATTTTTGATATAAATATAGGGATTTGTTATGAGGCGTTTGTTGTAAGTTTGACTTGGTATTCCATGGGAAGATTTACTAATTTTATGGACCGTCGGTGGTGGTTTTAATAGTAAATTAATCTTGACCATCGATGGTGGTTTTAATAGTAAATCAATCTGGACCATCGATGGTGGTTTTAATAGTAAATCAAGTTGGACCGTCGGTGGTGGTTTTAAAAGTAAATCAATCTGGACCGTCGGTTGTGGTTTTAATAGTAATCAATATGGATTGTCTGTTCTAATAGTAAATCAATCTGGACCGTTCGTGAATCAGTTACAATTTAGTCCATTCTCCTATAAATAGAAGCTTAATTCTTCTTTCATTCTCACCAATTCACTGAGACTCATAAGAGAAACTATAGAGAAAGAAACTATAGAAAGTAAGAAGAAGAGTATTCTGCTACTTCACTATTGCAGTATCCAGTCTTCTACTAAGGTAAGGGATATTATTTGTTGTATTCGTAAGGGGTATTATTTCTTACGTATTCATAAGGAATACTATTTTTCGTATTCATAAGAAATACTATTTTTCGTATTCATTCTTTAATATGTCAGAATAACCTATTTAAGCGGATTACGTACCGCATGACAGGTGAAAATCCATTTGCAGTTTCGATGTTATTTCTTTTCATATTCTTAAATCTAAACTTACTATGATAAGTATTGCTTCTATAATCCCTGAAATTAGTGTCCTTGAGTTTTGCGCTTCATCCAATATCGATTCATTGGAATATTGATCTGAACTTTCTTATTAAATATCAATATTTTCACCCGAGGTACTATTCACGGGTTACTATTCACACAATTACTATTCACTCAAATATTATTCACTCGGAGATTCGGGGTACTTTTCATATCGGGGTACTATTCACAGGTTACTATTCACCCGGTTACTATTCACTAGAATATTATTCACTCGGGTATTTGGGGCACTTTTCATGCCAGGGTACTATTCCCAAAGTACTATTCACAGGGTACTATTTACGGGGTACTATTCACCCAAAAAATTTATTTCTTTTCTGTCCAAATTATTTTTGATACATGAATATTATTCTTGAATTTTACTCCACAAAACAGTATCATGTTGACAATTTGGATATTTTAAACACCGGATAAATTTAAAGTCTTTAATATTTATTGTGACGCCCCCAAAATAGGTATACATCACCCATCTTGAGTCGCCAAATACATGGTACATAAATCAAATACAAACTTAATTATACATTTGTCGTGCAAAATACGATAAAACATAGCTGAGAGTTTAAACAAGAATATTGCCTTCTAGACAATATCCACTCTCAAATAGAGTTCTCATTATATTTATTGTCACACTATTTTATAGAATAGTGAGGACTACTAAAACAACCATCTGGACCATCAATCTGTTCCCCGACTCGTCCCAGCTATATTCTCATTTCCTGAAGAGAACAGTGAAAGAAAGGGTGAGCTCAACTAGCCCAGTAAGAAATATTATGACTCAAATAATGCAGAATAATTTATCGTTAAACTGATAAAATATAATAAACATCAGGTTTAACTGCAGCGGAACAAGTAATCCATTAGAAGAGTCAAGTAAAGACTAAAATCTACTATCTTCTATTATTTAAAAGATTTTTCATCACTTTTATCGCTGAGACTCAGCTTAATAAATAAACCACATCATCCCCACAAGACTGACCAAGCATATTCATTAGTATCACGACCACAAATTATCCATGCACTACGGGCGAGGATATTCGTGTATTCATCGATGGTCGTGATCATGCTAACAAGCTGTCCATTAATGCACTACTGACCCGATGAGGACTTTTACCACATCAATTATAACATTACGGTCATGATTATACGAATAATCCTTGAGTCGTAATCATACCAAGTCCATCATATACTTCTGAGCCACAGATGACTTTTAACACATTATAAGCATGAGGATGATGATGATGATATAAGAATTCAATAAAACATGTTCAAGGATAATTTTTAAAGATTTATAATTTAATTTATCCAGAAATCAATAACGTCCAAATTGTCAACGTGATCTTTGTTTTGTGGAGTAAAATTCAAAAATGCTCAGAAGAATATTTCCATGAAAAGATACTGGATGAAGCGTAAATATTCAGGATATTCTACAAATTTCATGGAGTATAGAAGTCAAAACTTTAACCAACTGAGTATATGAAGCGCAAATGGATTTTTTTGCCGCCGTGCAGTAATCACGTGAGACAAATTATTTCCACAATTTAATAAGGAATGAATCGAAGGATCATTCACCATGCATGCGGTAATCCACATAGACGAGTTATTCCAGCGAATAATAAAGAATGGAATAATGAAGAATTCACCGAGCGTGCGTAATCATGTGACGAACAGGTTATTCCAACGAATGATAAAGAATGGAACCGGGTTAAATGCGTAAACGCTTGCGAGACGAGGATATTCGATAGAATAATAAAGAATGGAATAACAACGAGAATTCACCGGGCATGCGATAGGCCTTACAAACAAAGGTTATTCAACGAGAATAATAAAGAATGGAATAACATAAGAATTTCACCATGTATGTGGTACTTCAGCATAGGCAGAGTTATTCCAACATAATAATAAAGAATGGAATAACAACCCTTACGAGTATTGAAAGAAAATAAATCTCTTCATGAATACGAAAGAATAATACCCCTTACCTTAGAAGAAACTGGATACTGGAATAGTGAGATAGCAGACTTCTCTTCTTATTTCTCTCTATAATTTCTCTCTATAATAATTGCTCTTGTGAGACTTAGTGAATTGGTGAGAATAAAAGAAGAATGAGCTTTTATTTATAGAAAAATATAGTTTTCATAATTGCACGTTTTGGGACTCGAAATATTACAGTATAATACCTTCCTCTTTTTCTTCATTTTTAATTTAGTCCTGCAAGTATTATCAAACTTGCACCACCTCCCCTAATAGTAAATAATGTGAATTAATAGTTCATTCATGTGACTTAATAGTATAATCATGTGACTTAATAGTATAATCATGTGAAAAAACTAATTACGGTATAGTACATTTATCTATACCTCCATTTTTTAATTTAGGCATGCAAGTATTATCAATCTTGCACACCTCCCCTAATAGTACATGAATGTGAATCAATAGTACACATGTAAACAAATAGTTATAAGCATGTGAAATAATAGCAATTAATTGCTCATTTATTCGATTAATTACCGATTGGTCGATATAACCTCCAGGACATCAATTATTATCGAAATAAATGTCGATTTCCACTAACACTAATAATTCCAACCACAATGGAACTATCAATTTCATCTTTAATCAACACGAATTTATTCATCATTAATATTATAACTCACAATATTTAACAACCCAGTGTCGTTTCAGGAAAGGAGGCTTTCCAGATAAGGATTTCTCCTTATTGGTAGCCTTGATTAGGTGACCAAACCTCTCCTTGCAGAACTTCTAGACATTGTCGATATTGCAAATAATAATATGAATAACTTTATCATCTCAATTATTGATTTAATAATATAAAATATTATGCGAGAGATGATCTTTGTGACAATAATTGAATCGATAATATGAGAGATATGATGCGTGATTCTTTGTAGAAATAATTGAGTATAAGCGAGTGGCGTCTCACGTAAGCATCAATAATCAATACTGGTGTGCTCTTATGCAACCACAGCAGACATTGTACTTTACTAGGGTAGTTCAGCGGTTTAATGGTAAAACTTTCGTAGTTATTTTTTATAAAAGATAATTACGTAGTTTTTCTAACTACGACAATACTTATGTTATGGGGTCCAATGATGATTGTGTCATCATACTTTACAAAAAAATGGGTCTTTAGCAACAACCAATTTTCATTGCTAAAGGTGCCAAATTTCGTTGCAAAGGGGTTTGGCAACGACTTTCTTTGTCGTTCGTCTTTTCGTTCTTGTGATAAGCGTTGCTTAATTGTTCGCGCAATGAACGTATTTTTCGTTGCCAAAATTAATATATTTTGCAATGAAATATATTGTTGCAGAATAATTAAAATTGAGTTGCTAAAAAGCCCATTTCGATTCAAAAAAGCACGCTAATTGGCAACGAAATGAACTCTTTTTTTCAGCGACCGTGCATTTTCGATTTTTGCAATTGACACACCATTTTGCAACGACATTTTTGTTTGCGATGAAATTATGAAAATTATTGCCTAAGCTTACTTTCGTTGCAAAATGTAAAATTTTTAGCAACAATTTTCGTTGCTGATTATATTATTTGACAACGACATTATGCCGAATCAGCAATGAAAATGTTTGTTGCTGGTTATTTTTTAATAGCAACGAAAGTTATTAATTAGCAACGACATTATATGTTGTCGTTTTTTTATATGTGCAACGAAAGTTGATATAATTTGCAACGATAAAAAATATTGCCTTTTATTTTAGTATTAGCAACAATATCCTCTCCGTTGTTATTAAGTTAATTTTTCGTTGCCAAATATAAAGTTTTTAATGCCATTAGGAACGAAAATTTGTTGCTAAATGTAAACTTGTTCAATGCTTTGGTATCGAATTATATTGTTGTCAAATCAAAATTTGACATTCTTTTTGTGTACCTGGTTGGCCCAATGTCCCCATAGAAAATAATGGTAAAAATACAAAAAACTAAAATATTATTAACTTAATAAAATCATCCACTACATAATTATTCATTATCTTTACAATTAACCATCTAAAGCTACCACAGTTCTTCAATCAAAGTATATATCTACATATATAGAGAGAGTACACTTCATAATTTCGTCCCTTATCTTCCATAAACGTAACACGAAAATTTGATACCCAGTATTGTAAGGCAAGTCGTAGAAGCAGTCTTCGTGCACATATTTAAAAATAATAGCAAGTCAGGTAAATGAAGCAAATAAGTCATCAAAGGTACTTAGTGCCAAAATCAATACACAAAGATAATAAAGTTGCTACGTGGTACTAATGTACACCATATTGCTCATAAGCAGAAAAAGACAAATAGGCAATCACAATATCATTTGCTACAAATCCAAATAGAAAAAAACCTTGGTCATCGACTATATGATTAACGTGTTACTGAAGACAAAATTGGAATCTTAATCGGCCATTTCATGAATTAATTTCAGTAAGTATAATAGTAACCATATTTTCTGTTACAAGACTTTTAGATTATTATTATATGTTAACCTCAAGATAGAATTCAGTCACATTCAACAACCATGGTCTTCCAAACCGTCTAGAAAAGCAGATTTCATAATATGAAATCCAATAGATTAAACAATAGTCTAGAGATTTGCAATAGATTAAACAATAGTCTGGTGATTTGCAGATTTTGTAGATATTTGCATTGTTTTAGAGAAGTTCTTATGTTCAGCAGATGATGATAAGAAGTGAGATGGGAATAAAAAGGAAAGTGGCTAAGATTTAATTATAATTTGTGGCTTTTTTGGAAGCAAAGCCACTATGAAGTTGAGTTTGAGATGAATGTTTGTTTTTTATAGTGTTAGAAACAGCATGGTATGTATGGGTTGTATAAATATAATTTTAGGAAAAACTAAAAAGTAAGAAATAATATGTCTCATAGCATTGAGAGAATAAAGCAACTGAAAGTGATGTAGTTTAAGAAAAGCTTGCCTTATTTAGAGCTGGTTCAAGATTAGCATCTCCTTCTTAACGTTGAGGAGGAAATATCCAACTTCACTTCCTTAAATATAAAGATGATTTTAGGGACACACCATTTTAATGAATACTAGATGTTGGAGAAGTACTGTAATAATGACGTAAATTTGACATGAGTTGCAAAAAAAACAAGGCCTAAAAATTTGTACAAAAAGGATAGTATTATTGTTCACACAAGAGAGTTAAATACTACATTTTTTTGGCTAAATAAATACAACATATTTCCAGCACAACAAGAAGAATATTTTTCACATAATTTTACAAGATATGATCAAACTCCTTTTTTAAGAGGCTCATTTTCGTTACATCTCACGGTCTTCCAAAATTTTTATATTTAACAAATGTTACAAACATGAGAGGCTTGTGCACCGATAGGATTGGAAGAAAAACAAGCACCAAAAAGGAAATATTGGAACCGAACTTCACAATCTGCTTGACTAGGAGTAAGTGCATCATGAAGTTACATATGTGTTAAAGTAATTTAGAAGTAACACTTCAAAGGAAATTTCGACCAAATTTAGAAATTCATTTCAATTCTGAATGGAATGGCAGGTTACACAAACTTGGACTACTAGCCTTGAAATAAAATTGAAAACTCAAAACAAAGTTAGGCTGGATATCTGGCCTGAATCCTCAAATGAATACATTACTCCATAATTACTTTAGTACAGAATACTGACCCAGTGAACAAGAAGTAATTAAAAGTTGTTAACAGTGTAAAAATATTGCTTATAGATATGCCATTATTATGCAAAATTGGACAATTTTAAGTACTTCATTGATGTCAATGAAACTAAAGATTACTAAATTTTGATAAAATAAATTTTCTGCTGTTCAAGTTTACACGCGATGTGTCTTTGCAAATTGAAACCTCGTGGATGAAAAGGACATCACATGTAACTTGAAGGGAGCAAAGTTTTTTAACCGTGGATTTTCAAGTTCAATTTGGACGGTTGAGTAATGCTCCTTAAAGAGAGGCCTGTGAAGAGGTGAAACATCCCAAGGAAACATATATTGTTGGATACCATTTCACCAAGCTGGACTATTTCATATTTCAAACAACATATATCCAACACAAGTAATGGTAATGTTACTAAAGTCCATATAAGGATTATAACCACAATTGTTCCAAATGGCAGTGCTGCAGTAGAGCTGTTAGATATGGCGACTATAAATTTAGGCAGTCTAACATTATAGAGTAAATATAATCAGACTTTATACAATTTTTTTTTACCAATGATCACAATAAAGAGAATTAAACTGGGCCATCAAAATAGTTGAGCATCAAAAGTCTATGTTTCAGATTTTCTTTAAAATAATTACCTGGATTACATTTTCATAACCTAAACAGAAATGCAATTTCAGGATGTCAATTTCGAAAGGGGAACTTGGGATTTCAAAAATCTAGACTTTTCTCACTTAAACTATTACAAATTTTTTTAATCCACAAACAAATTGAGAATCATAAACATACAATGATACATGTAAATTTTTATATTTTATGATTTATATGCAATGATACATGTAAACATACAATGATAAACATACAATCATAAACATATAAATTTTTATATTTTATGATTTATATGCAAATAAATTTGTACAATATGATGAGTTCGCTATATTTTGTATATAATGAGTTTTATACTATTTATATATAGTCAAGTGTTACGTGTTGGTATATTTAAAAATGTACATGTATAATTTTGAGTGCTTAAGTTAAATAATTTTATGAAATTTCAAAATAAAAGTTTGTTTTCTTATTTGTGGGTGTTCTAAAAGATTTTTATGTTGAAGCAATCATTATATGAATAATTAATATATAAAATGCACAAGAACCTTTTTTTGTTCTGAGAAACGTTACTCGATATTCTGAACATTGTCAAATAAAATGTTAATTAACTTAAAATTTATTTTAAGTAGTGAGCATGATATTGTGAAACTGCAATTGCAGAGTAACTTTTATTAAGTTACAAAATTTGCAATCCAGTTGATTCTGAAGCTCCAACATAGTGCTATATACTTCCTTATATTTACTCTAAGGATATTTACTCCTTATTTGAAGATTTATTATTTTTTATAAATATAAAAAAGAATATTAAATTAAAATTTTAAAATATCTCAAAAATCAATAATAATCGTATAATTTGGAATAATGATATATTATAAATTATCTAAAAATTACTCCTGATTTGGAGATTTATTATTTTTCATAAATTTAAAAAATAATATTATATTAAAGTTTTAAAATATCTCAAATCAATCGTCAAAACTCAATAATAATCTTATAATTTGGAATCTATCTATACAAAACAGAAATTTTTGAACATACTTAATTTTCCGCTCAAATCATATTAAAAGATCCTGACCATCAAAACTTTGGGATAAATCTAACCCTTCAAAAAACTTGGGATATATTAGTCCAGTATATTAGACAATATGGGCTACTGGCGAAGGGGTGGGGTTAAGGGTCAGTTCCTTAAATTCAATTGAATAAAGTGAATGGAAACTGAGTTTGACATAAGGTAATCTCTCTCTCTCTCTCTCTCTCTCTCTCTCTCTCATGCTTCCATGCTGGAACGGGTAAAATACTACTCCACCATCTTACTATAAAATATTATATGAAAATGAATATTTTTATAAATATAAGGGATAATTTCACAATACTTTTCTCATATTAATAATAAATAGATATCACATTAATATAAAAAAAATGAAAATTGCACATTTTACTTATAAAAAAAATAATTTTTTACTATAGATACTTTCATATAATAATGACAATTTTTTAACTTTCTAATACAAATTATACGAAATTTGTCAAAGTTTAGAATAAATCCAGATTGTCCACAGTCTTGGGAGGCACGGGGAATATTATTGCTAATAGAGATATATGATACATGCTTGAGCTTAACTATTCAAAAGTCGAGAATAATATTATAATTTGGAATAAAGATATATTATAAATTATCTAAAAATTACTCCTCATTTGGAGATTTATTATTTTTCATAAATTTTAAAAAATAATCTTAAATTAAAGTTTAAAATATCTCAAATTAATTGTCAAAAGTTAATAATATCTTACATTAATAGTCTTGAATTTATAATATGATGAATTATAATAATTCATAAATTACAAACAAACATGGTTGTAAGACCCTATTATTTTTCTTTTTTCCGCAAGAATTTTCGCTCCAAATATATATTGTGTGGGTATTGAAATACGTATAATGTAATATATATATATATATATATATAAGTGTATATGTTATGAAATAATGAATTAACATGTATGTTGAGTAAGGCTGTAAAATAAGCAAACAGTTCGGGCTCGATTCGTACTCACTCGACTAAAAGTTCGATTCAAGCTCGACTCGAAATATAAATGAGTCAAATATGAGCAAATTTTTACTCGAACCTTCTCAAATTACAATTTTATATTGATACTCGGATCATATTCATTTGAAAAGTTCAAACTGCTCGAACTCAATTTGAAATCGTGCTCGACTCGGTACCTAAATGAGCCTCAATCAAATCTTATTTTATATAAATTTTATGAATCAAATCTGAGCAACTTAATATTCAGCTGGACTCGATTCATTTAAACTCTTAATGCTGAGTCATTAAATTATTAAGCATGAGTTGGAGACTATTCAGCTGGACTCGATTCATTTAAACTCTTAATGCTGAGTCATATTAAGAAGCTTTGAAGAAAAATGTTTGGGTTTATTAAATTTCAAATCGACTAGTCTCACAGAGTCACAGGTATGCATTTTGTTAATTTTAAATCCTCTGTCACGTTTTCTCTCTCCATACTCTATCACCGTCGGCTGAAGCAAAAAAAATTGGGGGTGATTGCGGGATAAATTTTGAAGCAAACTAGTTTGGGTTCAATTAATTTCAAGTTGAATCCTCTAACGTGTATTAATTAAAGTGTTAATTAGCATATCAAAGTTATATAAAGCAAATTTATGGAGATGCTTCTAGTAAGTCTTTCCTTTTCAATCTTATTCTTTGTTCCTTTCTCTATTTGGGTTTTTTTGGGATCTAAGTTTGCATGTGATATAGATTATTCCATTGGTTTTTATGCATGTGGATGAATTAGTGGGTTTTCACCTATCTCATATTAATCGTCAAGATTCCATATAGACAACAGTTTATTTGATTGGATTGATGTATGGTTTTTTGATTTCAACTCTATATAAACAACATTTTATTTGTTTTTGTTGTTATGGTTATGTTTTAATTAGCAACAGTTTTATTGCATAACATAATTTCAAATCTCAAAGAATTTAATTTATAACACTTTTCATGATACAAACTGAGTATATGCTTTTATTTATGAAGTAATTTTACAGTAAATACTCACTAATTGGCATGCACATTAAATGTTTGAGAAAAAGATTTGGATTAAATTAATGAAGGAAATAGTGGATAGTTGTGAAGAATAAAAAAAAGGGGGTCCTGCAAGTGGAGTTGTTGAAACTTCAAACTCTTATGTGCAAAATGTAATGTAAATCCTTATATGAAAAATCTTGTTAAGTAATGAGGTTGATAAAAAAGGATGAGAGGCTGATTATAAGTGGAAGTGATTGTTTAAATAAGACCCGGTATGATGTTGTAAGATGAAGCGATAGAATTTTCATAAGAGGATGTGAGAATTGTTTGTGGACAAAGGCAAAACTATCTGAGTTAAATAACTCTTTTGAAAGTCTTGTTTTTGGAGGAAGGGATTCTCATAACTTTCGATGGTCGAGGGCACTTTCGTTAGAAAATTTAACCAAATTTGTAAAAAAAAATAGTAAAAAGGGAACTAAAAGGATTGGCTACTATACAAACAAATATGTTCTTAATCTCTCACTATCATATTAACTCTCTCTTCCTTTTACCTTTTTTTTATTAAGTAGCAAAACCTAAAAGTCTAACATCTTTTCACTTTATGATCAATAGAATAAAAAAATATGATGATTCACATTTTCAAATTCATTCAAGTGCATATTTACCTCTACACTTTATTTATACATATTCTTTCACTCTCTCGATTCTTTTAATTTCTTTTAAATACAATTATTTTGATGCATGAATGAGTGGTTCTTAGTATATGTCATTCGGTTGGAGTTTTTTTTTTGTAAATCGGTGTATATAGGCATTATGATCAATCTTCTAAATTTGGAATAGAAAAGCTTGGTTTATAGTGTTTGGCTGCATATTCCATCTCCAGGTGTCCAGAGGTAGAGTTTTGTCTTTTGAAAGGCGGAAAAAAGCATCTTTATAGACTATATATATCGTCCATAGTATATAGGGGAAAATCATAATGGAAGAATAATTAAATGCATACTTAATTACTAGCTAGTTCGATCTGTTTGTTTGTTCTTTGCTTCTTTGGCATAGACCAGATCCATATTTTCTCACCGATCTTAATATATTGTCTGGTTTAAGTACTATAGCTAATTGCTAATAGTCTTTTTTTAGCCTTTTATAGTATCTGTAACATATAAAGGTATGGGAGTTAATGCACCTATGAATTAAGAGATGGGGTATCGCAAAGAGTTTGTATTACCTGTAAACTATAACGAGTTCATTGTATCACAATTAGTAGCTGGGAAGTTAACCTTATTTAAAATTTTGTCTTTCTGTCTTAACCTTAACCTTAACCTTTTGTATTGCAAAATTCTGTCTTTTTCCTATTATCTCAATATAGTTATCTAAGTTGATAAATTACCATTTTGGCATTTATCTTTGGAGCTGAGTGTTGACAGCTTCTGCAAGCTCATGAAATCTCAACGAGAATATGTGAGAACTCTTGCCTTATTCTTTGTTATATGGTGGGTATTCTGCAGTGGGGAAGCTTTAATGCTATATACTTCAATTCCTTAATGCTTTATACTTCAATACTTCAATATGGTGGGTTTATTCTTCTTTGATTGCATAGGCGCCACTATTCTTTGTAACATTCTTTGATGCTGGAGTTCTTTGTTATCACGATCGATATGAAGTGGCCATTAATTCATATTCTTTGTGTGGGGTGTGCATTGCTTTCGGGGTTTCTTCTTGACATTACTTACATTATTATGCTTTAGGGACATACGATCTGTTGTTATCTTGTTTTGATTTATGGGTTGTTGTTATGGGTTGGGGGAAATTTGGTGGACATTCTCCTTTATGTTCTTTTGTTGGGGTGGTGGATTTGTCCTTGTTTTGAGTTGCTTTGGTGATTTTTTGTTTTGTTTTATTATGGTTTGTTTTGGTTTTCACTTACTTATGGGATCGCTTTATTCTGTGCTTTGATGCTGCTAGTCTATTTTTTAATGTTTCAATTCTCATTATAGTATTGTAACTTTTTGTTGGGCTTGAGGCCTTTTAATCTTTTATAGTCATGACATCTGATTGGGGTTCTCCCACGAGGTGGTAATCTTTTATCTTTTAATACAGTCTAAATTTAGCAAAAAAAAAATCTTCTTTGTAGTTGAAGTAACAACTTCTGATGTTGTTAAATGTTTGATAATATTATCAATCATACCTCACCTTACAATGTTATTAGAGTAGCATATTGTATCTCTTAACTTGTGTCTAAACATTTATTGTTTTCATTAACTACCCATTTCTAGGAGTAAGATTTATTGTTTTTATGTGTTGGACATTAACTAACCATTTCTAGGGGTCTTCCTCAATTTTGTAGCATAGGTAATTATATAGATATTGATTTGTACAAATTGGCCATTCATTTTTTTCATCTTTCTGTACTTGTGAATGGATTCCGGTTCTCAATCTTAACATGTAGTATACTAGACTTCAGAAAAACAAGTTGTATTGGAGACTTCCATGCTAAGTACTTGTCAAAATAAAAAAAACAATATGATCATTATAAATTACATTTAATTTATTACAAATTCTAATTTTTGTAAATTAGAAAATATATCTATATGTGCTTAATTTTAATTTTAAAAATTATAACTCATGACAAAAAAGTTAAAACATTTATTTTGAGATGGAGGGAGTAAAACATTTGACAGTATAAATTTGTGTCCAAACAAATAAAAATTTTAAAATATAAAATGATGCATTTTGGGGAAAAAAGAGAGTCCGAAACGTGCTTATTGGGCAACAATTTACTACTCGTTGCAAAAAATTGTACAAAATACACAACGAAAAAAAATATTGACAATGAATGTGACCCATATTAGGCAACTAAAGATAGCAATAATAATAATAATAATAATAATAATAATAATAATAATAATAATAATAATAATAATAATAATACCACCATAATAATAATAACAATAATAATAACAACAATAATAATAATAATAATAATAATAATAGTAGTAGTAGTAGTAGTACTACTACTACTATAGCTACTACTACTACTACTACTAATAATAATAATAATAATAATAATAATAATAAGCCGCATAATTGCCTTCGTTATTATGAAACACCGTTGGCTTTTCTATAACGTCTGATGTAAGATGAATGGTTCCACCATTATAGAATTTTTTGGTTTCTAAGTCTTCAATTTTTCGATGTTAAGTCATATACGAGTTTCTGATTTATTTGGAATTTTAATTATTATTATTGTTATTATTATTATTATTCTTATTATTATTATTATTATTATTATTATTATTATTATTATTATTATTATTATTATTATTATTATTATTATTATTATTATTATTATTATTATTATTATTATTATTATTATTATTATTATTATTATTATTATTATTATTATTATTATTATTATTATTATTATTATTATTATTATTATTATTATTATTATTATTATTATTATTATTATTATTATTATTATTATTATTATTATTATTATTATTATTATTATTATTATTATTATTATTATTACTGTTATTGTTTTTATTATTATTATTATTATTATTATTATTATTATTATTATTATTATTATTATTATCATTTAATTTAAGGCAACATTTTAATAGTTGTTGCAAAAAGTTGTATAAAATAGGCAACGAAAATAAAAATTGTTGCCAATGAATGTGGTCCATATTAGGCAATGAAATAGCAACAAAAAATCTTTCGTTGCCCACGATGAGGAGAAATCAAGTGGTTAGAAATTTTGCAATGAATTTCTAACTAATTTTGTTTCAAAATTTTGCAACTACTTATGAATTTCGTTGCAAAAAAGTGAAAGCCTCACACAATCTGCAACGAAGTGCAAGTTTCGTTGCTAAACATACACTTTTAGCAACGACTTATAAAGTCGTTTGAAAAATTGTTGCTAAAGCCTCATTTTTAGCAACAAAAAAACTTTCGTTGCCCACGATGACGGGAAATCGAGTGGTCAAAAATTTTGCGACGAATTTCTAACGAAATTTTTTCCGCCAATGAATTATAAGCAGCGAAATTTTGCAACGACTTATGAATTTCGTTGCAAAAAGTGAAAGCGACGACTGATGCAACGAAGGACAAATTTCGTTGCTAAACATATACTTTTAGCAACGACTTATAAAGTCGTTGCCCGAAAAATTGTTGCTAAAGGCCCATTTTTTTGTAGTGTCGTACGAATATTCCCTGCTAAAACGAATATTCTTCGACCAATCGAATATTATATAACCATTTGCTTACTTTGCAAAATTTATAAATAATACCCACAACTATAACATTATATCAAATTCACACCATAATATTCAAAAATATATTTCGAAAAAAATTAATCTTTATTCATAAAAGTTGAGGTCTTACATTTATCCTTGATTTTATTTGATTAATGCTTATATCATTGTCATCATCCTCATGCTTATATTGTGATGAAAGTCATATTTGGCCTGTAGTGCATAGATGGACTGTTGATTGGTATGATTATGACCAGGGATCATTTGGTATAATCATGACCCGTAATGTTACAAGTGATGTGGATTATTTATTGAGCTGAGTCTCAGCGACAGTTGTTAGTATGATCATGACCATGCGTAATCTTCGGCCAAGGGTGCAAAAATGAATTATTGTTTGACATGTTCATGACCATTGGTGAAAACACGAATATCATTGGCCCGTAGTGCATGGATAATTCGTGGTTGTGATACTAATGAATATCATTGGCCCGTAGTGCATGGATAATTCAGTGATGTGAATTATTTATTAAGCTGAGTCTCAGTGATAAAATTTATGATAAACTTTTTAAATCATAGAAGATAGTAGATATCATGCTCTACTTGACTCTTCTAATGGATTGCTTGTTCCGATGCAGTTAAACTTCATGTTTATTGTATTATCGGTTTAACATCATTGTTGACGCTAACGATAATTTATTACGCATTATCTTAGTCATAATATTTCTTCTTGGGCTAGTTGAGCTCACCCTTTTGCTTTCATTGTTCTCTTTGAAATGAGAGCGTAAGCAAGAGACTAGTCGGGGAAGCAGAGTGATGGTCCGAGATGGTTGTTTTAGAAATTCTCACTATTTAGTGTGATAATAAATGTAATAAGGATTGAATTTGAGTTTGGATATTGTCTATGAGACAATATTCGTGTAAAGGCTCTCAGCTCATGTTGTATAATTAAGTTTGTATTTGTATTCAGTATCATGTATTTGGCGACTCAAGATGGGTGATGTATACCTATTTTGGGGGCATCATAATAACTATGTTATGCAATGCACAAAATTCACAAGTTTTCGCTAACAAATCATCCCAGTTTTCTCTCATGCATTGTAGTCGTTGCTTTGTTACATAGACTAGAGCTATTGCGTTTACGATGTATTAATCTTTCCTCTGTAAGGCTTGTGATAAGTCATTAGTAATTCCCATGACTCCTTTCAATAAGTGCAACAAGAACACAAACTCAAAATCATGCATGAATTTCAAAAGTGTACTAGCTTCTATACAATTTCTCCCCTTCGATATCATCTGCTACAAACTCAAGCAAATCCATTATTGGAGAAAACAAGGTAATAACACACAAAATCGTTTTAAAATGTGAACTCCAACGCGTTTCTCCAGGTCGTTTTATTGTTGTTTCTTGATTCAAACCTCATCCACTCTTGATTTCGCCACTAGCAACTCCTTCAGCTACTTTTTGAAATTGCTTCAATCGGAGAATTTCATTTCGTTTGCATGAAGCCCCAACAACATTTGCTTAAAATCCAAGATAATCAAAGAAAGAACATAATGACTTATGTTTCTTAGCAACTGCAATAAGTGTCAACTGAAGCTGGCGTGCAAACTAATGAATATAGAAAGCACATGGATTTTCAGATAATGTTGCTCAATCCATGTTTAGAAAAAAGTTGATCAATCATGGATTTTCAGATAATATTGTACATGGAAGACCTTTAAACTTCCCTGACATATTCTTAGCTCCATCATAACCTTGACCACGCACACGTGATATGCTCAATCCATGTTTAGAAAAAAGTTGGTCAATAACGGCTTTTAGTGTCAAAACTAGACCTGGCAAACGAGCCCAAAGCCATGGGCGGCCTACTACCTGGCCAAAACAAGACTTTGGGCGCATATATTAAGCCCACGAAAACCCAGACCATTTTGGCCAGGCCCGGCCTGTGGCCCATGACTTTTTTTTTTAAATAAAATGTTACTACTTGTGGGTTGTGAGACTTGAACACAAGACTTGTAAGTAAATAAATAAGAGTTCAAATCAACTGAGCTACAACAACTATTTTTTTTAATGCAATCTTCAATATATTTTAACTATAATGTAGGTAATTAATTAATAATACTAATTTATAATACTATTAAAATTTTAATTGATGGAGATATGTAGGTAATTAATTAATCGTGTTTGTTTGCATTATTGTTTATTATTAATTATTTTATTATTTTTAATATTTATTATTATTACTATTTCTGGTGTAGTAAAGAGTTTGCAAAAAAAATAATTTAAGGGAGAAGCCCGCCACGGGCCTCATATTTCCAGTCCACCAAAACCCAGGCATTTTTGACCCTACTGTTGGTTATTGCTGCTTGTCCTACCGCTTTTTCGTGTCCTGGTCAAAACAAAAGTTTCAAGAACATGAATAATGGCAAGAAATCGCTCAATTATACAACCATACATGTCCACATATCGTAAAACCACTGCCATTTTTTCTTTGATTGATGTATCACAGGCCTCATCAACCAACAAAAAAAACCCATCCCCAATTTCTTTAATGATAGCTTGTGTAGTCAAAAATGCAGCGGCTCTACAAATATCTTTTTGAATTGAGTGTGTAATCAATTTAAGATTTTCTAGAGCATTTTTTAGGACAACTTTATGCACCTCGTCATTGTTTTCCGAAATAAACTTTAGCTGAGAAATAAATAGCCCTTGTTTTCTTGAACCATCTGACTCATCGTGACCACATAAAGGAAATCCTTCTTTTAAAAGAAACCTAACACATTTAACTGATGCGAGTAATCGAAGACGGTAATCGATCCTTTGTTGTTCATTTATGTTAGCAAGATTGATATCTATGTGTTGAGGTTGATTCAATAAATCACGACAAGCTTGCTCACATTTACGATGAACACTACCATGATCTCCAACATGTATTTCCAATCTGTCCATCTTCTTCCAATTTCTAAATCACTTGCCAACAAATGCATCCCCACCACCTTGGTTACCATGATCAATTTTAAATAGGAAACAACACAAACAAAACTAAGCATCTTCACTCAAACTATATTTCCACCAACTTTGATATTTTTGTACCAATTCTTGTTGAATTTATGAGTGATTCCACTAACTATTGTATCTAGAAATTTGTGAGGCATTGGTTGAGTTGGGCCCCTAAGTAAATAATTTTTTTGAAAATTCTTTCTTTCACTAGCAGGATAAGAACTTATTGGTGGTCTTTAACCTGGATCCCCCTCAATATTAAGGGAAGCTGATACCGATGTATGGGTTTGGAAGAAGATATTTTGGGCAAAAGATTCTGGTACTTAGGTTTGGGGGCTAACATTTTGCGGGTGAGTTTCTTGGTGAATATCAGCAGTGACATGTTTGTCACTAGTCCCTTCGGCTTGGACATTTTTATGAATAGCTTCAAATTTTGTATGTTTAGTTGTTGTAACCCAATTACGTATGTCCATGCCTGACAATCAATAAATATTTAAAAACTAATTCAACATAAAAACAAATCAATATACAATATGAATAGTCAAGTGTAATTAGAAGTTAGCACCAACAATAAACGATCTCAATTAAACCACAAACAAGTAACATTAAAAAATAAATTACAAAATTTAAAGAATGTAAAAATAGATTAGAAACACATACTTGAAGAACTTTTATTTGATGGAGTTCTCTTCATTGTTGTAGTGTTGCTTTAAGAAGTAAAAAACCTTAATTTTATAAAAGTAAAAACAAGAAAAATTCTTAAACAATTACAAAAATTCCTAAATCAATTGTTAAATTTATGAAATTAAAAAACTAAAATTAAAATATACTTTGGAATTTTTAGATTCGGATCGTGATTGATGAGTGATCGCTTGCTCTGTTTGGATTTGCGCTGACGTTGTTGTCTTTTTAGCTTTTGTTTTGTTACTTACTTACCCTCTGACTCTGAGTCTCACTCTCTGTTGCCGAATAGGTGAATAGAAAAGTTGTGCTAGTGGGGAATTGGGGATTGCTTCTTTAGTTTTTTAAGTATACTTACAAAATTTCACTTTAAACCCTCTTTAAAAAATTCTAATATGCCCCCTTGACCCCCTGAAAATTTAGTGGGGTCAGGTGCCCCCCGCCTGTTATAAGTCCGCCCCTGTTTCGTCTCCTTATCTTTCTCCTTGTTAGATTTGTCCATGATGGTGGGTTCATTTTCCATCTTCTCTTTCTATATTCTTTTATATTTGGTGGTGGTGGGTGAATGGATGTGGCGATCATGCATGTTGGTAAGAAGATGACGAATCTAACGGTTTGGTGGTGAATATGGTGACGGGGTTGTATGTGGTAGATCTGATGGGAAATATGGTGGTAGTGGTGGTTGTATATGGTGAATCTGGTGGTATGATGATGTGGAATATGATGGTAGCAGTGGTTGTTGGTGGTGGATATAATGTGGTGATAGTGGTTGTAGGTGATAAATTTGGTGATGAGTCTGATGACGAAGATGGAGATGGGTGACACTAGTGGTGGATGTGGTGGTGAAGAGTAGAGGTGGCAAGCAAGCGATGACGGTCTGGTGCCAAATCAAATCGGCAATGCCGGTAAAATGGTTTTGGGTTTTGGTGTTCTTAATGAGGCCAGTATGGTTGGAAAAAAATTTTACCATGCCATTGCTTCTTAGAACTATTTTTTTTTTTGCAAAATCTTGTTACACCAAAAAATAGTAATAATAATAAATATTAAAAATAATAAAATAATTTATAATAAACAATAATTTAATTACCTACATTAACTACATATCTCAATCAATTAAAATTTTAATAGTATAATAAATTACTTTCAAAGTATATAATCAAATTTGATTTTTTAGAATTATACTTTAAAATTAATATAATTTATTTAACTTTTAAAATAATAAATACTGTAATTAATACTAATATTAATCTTTTTATTTTTAAATGTAATTACTTCTATATATAACATCCCATTGATTCATGCTTCTTATCTTTTAAATTACTATTAGAACATTGGTTGTTTTCTTTAAAGTCAGTACTGATGTAGTGATATGCAACTATCAGTCTAATGCTTTGCAACTACATCGCATATCATTCCGCTTTAGTATTGGAATGAATTGTGCTCAAACATTTTGGAATATATAATTTTTTAATTTTTTGTAGCTTGCAGCATAGACTTTAAGAATCAGAACTACACAATCATTACAAGCCAGTGTAAAGGACCCAACTACTTGGCCAAAGAATAGGAGAGTATTATTTTTAAATAGGAGAGTATTATTAAAAATAAATTGTTGTTGTAGCTCAGTTGGTATGAACTCTTATTTATTTACTTACAAGTCTTGTGTTCAAGCCTCATAACCCACAAATAGCAACATTTTGCTTAAAAAATAAATCATGGGCCCGTAGCCGGACCGGAGACCATGTGGTAAAATAAAACCAAGGCCAAAAAGGCCCAATTTTTTTTAGTGGGCTAAAAAATCTAAATTTAAAAGCCCATTGCCAAGTGATAGACAGTTACTACCTGCGGGAACTGGGCCATCTTTACCAGGTCTAGTGAAGAGGGTGCTAGTGGTGGATTTAGGGTGGGTGTAAACTTGTCAATCAGGATTAATGAGTCGAGCTCAAGGTTGTCAAACTCAGCCTAATTAAATATTGACGATTTCGGACTTGAGTTCAACCCATTTAAATTGGCAAAAAACACATTTACCCCACTGTGTTCGTCGACTTGTAAGCATTGAGTCACTGTACTTTACAAAAATGCAATTGGCCCATTGTGTTTTTTAAAAATTGTTAATCAAGCCATTTTCGTCCAATTTTGGTCACATATGTGACGCCCCAAAATAGGTATACACAACCCATTCTGAGTCGCCAAATATATGGTACATAATTTAAATACAAACTTAATTTATACAACTGTCGTGCAAAATACGACAACACAATAGCTGAGTTTCAATACAAATATTGTCTCGTAGACAATATCCAAACTCAAATAAAGTCTTCATTATAATTATTTTCACACTATTTTACAGAATCGTAAGGACTACTATAACAACCATCTTGGACCGTCACTCCATTCTCCGACTAGTCCCAGCTATATTCTCATTTCCTGAAGAGAACAATGAAAAAAAAGGGTGAGCTCAACTAGCCCACTAAAGAATATTATGACTAAGATAATATAGAATAAATTATCCTTAGTCCTTAACAGTGTAAAAATTGATAGAATACAATAGACAACAAGTTTATATCAACATCTGCAGCGGAATAAGCAATCCATTAGAAGAGTCAAGTAGAGCATGATGTCTACTATCTTCTATGATTTAAAAGGTCATTATCAATATTTTATCTCTGTAACACAACTCAATAAAAAATCCACATCACCGAATTATCCATGCACTATGGGCCAAGGATATTCGTTATTATCACTAGTGGTCATGATCATGCCAACCAACTATCCATCTATGCACTATGGGCCAAAGAGGACTTTTACCACATTATTTGTCTGTAACATTACAGGTCATGATTATATCGATACATAATTCCTGGTCATAATCATACCAATCAACAGTCCATCTATGCACTACGGGCCAAAGATGACTTTCACCACAATATAAGCATAAATTGTGATAATGATATAAGAAATCAATCAAGTGAGATTAAGGATAAATATTAAAGATTTATAATTCAATTTATCCAGAGTTTAAGAATGTCCAAATTGTAAACATGATAATTAATTTGTAGAGTAAAATTCAAAAATGATATTCATGTATCAAAAGATAATTTGGACAGAAAAGAAATCAATTTTTGTCGACAATAGTACTTCGTAAATAGCACCCCGTGAATAGTACCGTATGTATGAATAATGCTGTATGTATGAATAGTGCCCATGAATAGTACTCCGACTTGAAAAGATTAAAATTTAATAAGAAAGTTCAGAAAAAATATTTCCGTGAAACGATACTAGATGAATCGCAAAATTCAAGAATACTCTACTAATTTCAAGGAGTATAGAAGCAATACTTGTCAAAGTAAGTGTAGATTTAGGAATATGAAACGAAATAATATTACTTACATACTATAGAGTATGGAAGAAAATAATATTTCTTAAGAATATTGAAAGAAAATAATATCTCTTACCTTAAAAGGAAAGTATATCTGACAGGTATAGTGGAGATATTCTTGAATAAACTTGCACTATTTGTTACACTCAAAGTATCCTTAAACTCAAAAGAAATACACTCAATATTATAGAAGAAGAATTCTCCGATTCTGGTGTAATTTTCATTTCTAAACTAACCATCCTATTTATAGGAGAATGGCAGGATACTATTTAAGAAAATAATCACGGATTGCGCATGGGAAAAAATCACGGGCGCAACTGATGAATTCGCACGATTTTTTTGATTTTTACTATTCATTAATGTGCAATAAAATATTCTAATAAAATAAAAACTTTATATAAAATATAATATATTTTATTTATAATCTAATAAAATGAATGAC
This sequence comes from Panax quinquefolius, assembly GCA_020205615.1. Classification (NCBI taxonomy): domain Eukaryota; kingdom Viridiplantae; phylum Streptophyta; class Magnoliopsida; order Apiales; family Araliaceae; genus Panax; species Panax quinquefolius. The sequence continues at coordinate 43,137,069 of CM035169.1, read as the reverse complement.
TTTATATATAATATAAAAAGTATTAAATTTTATATAAAAAGTTTTCTGTTTTATTTCTATTATAATAATAATAAAACAAAAACTGGGATAACTTTCTACCTGTAATTTTGAAAAATGAGTAAGTGGGGGTCCACGTAAAAACTAATTTACAACAATTACTTCATGACAAACCCCTTTATTTAAATCAAAAATTGAATAGATATTTATCACAAATCACTTATCTTCAATAAACATATTTTTATCTTCATCTTTGCCTCCATTTTTAATTTAGTCCCTCAAGTATTATTAATCTTCAATAACCTCCCCTAATAGTACTTGCATGTGAACCAATAGTTCCTTGTATGTGAACTAATAGCAATTAATTACTCATTTTATCCGATTAATTATCCGTTTGGTCAATTTAACATCCAAAAATCAATTATTATCGAAATAAATGTTGATTTCCATTAATATTCCCAACACAATAAAAATATTTTTATCAATAATTATTCATTATTAATATTATAATTCACAATATTGACAACCAGATCGTTCCCAGAAAAAAGGGACTTTTCGATAAGGATTTCTCCTTATTGACGCGCAATTAAATAACCTAACCCCTTTCTTCAACAGAACTTTCTAGACATTGTCAATAATGTAAATAATAATATGAATAACTGTGTCATCTCAATTATTGACTTAATAATATAAAATATTATGCAGATGATACTGTGACAATAATGAAATCATTAATATGAGATACTATGCAGCAACTACTATGACAATTATTGAATAAAACTGAGTGACTTTTTACGTAAGCATCAATAATCAGAGATATTATGTAATACGGTGTGCTACTGTGCAACAACGTGTATTATTATACTTTTATCACCGGGTATTTCAACAGTTTAACGGTAAAAGTCTTGTCGTTATTTTATGAAAAGGTTATTTTTGTCACTTTCTATATCCGACAGTTATTCCGTTGTGGGGTCCACCAATGATTGCGCCATCGTACGAATATTTCCCGACAAAAAGAATATTCTCTGACCAAACATATATTTTATGACAACTTGCTTACTTTGTAAAATTTGCACATATCAACCATAACTATAGCATTATATCAAATCATCACCTTATTATTCAAAATAATATTTAAAGAAAATTAAATCTTTATTCATAAAAAATTGGGGTCTTACAACCTCCCCTACTTATGAAATTTCATCCTCGAAATTGATGTACGTACCTGGTATGTCGAAAAGGTGAGGATACCTTGTTTTTATTTCAGATTCTAACTCCCGGGTCATTTCATCAATATCATGGTTTCTCCATAAAACTTTAACTTGAGGTATAACCCTTGAGTGTAGAATATGTTCCTTCTTATCCAAGATCATGACAAGTACATCCACATACGTTAAATCTTCCGATATCTCATCTGGTTCTAATTCAATAATGTGGGTTGGATCTTCCACATATTTATGTAATATAGATATGTGAAAAACGTTATAAACACGAGACATACTTGGCGGTAAAGCGAGTCTATAGGCTACAGTTCCTTCTTGGTCGATGATTTCAAATGGACCAATAAATCAAGGGTTGAGATTTCCTCTCTTCGTCGATTCTTGCTTTTAAAATAACACATTCTTGTACTTTCTTCTTCTTCATATTTATCAGCTTCGGGTCTGTAGCTTGAGCAGCTTTAACTTTATCGATTAAAGTCGGTTCTACTCGTATATTTGTCATCATCACGTGGGTCCTTGGAGTCTTTAACTCTTTCTCCATCCTTTGTAAGTAATACAAAATAGGCCTTTATGTTGATAATATTGCACTCGTACATGCACACGATTTTCTACTCAACGCGTCAGCTTCCACGTTCACTTTTCTAGAATTGTATTGAATGATATAGTCGTAATCTTTCAACAGCTTGAGCCAACGTCTTTGGCACATGTTAAGTTCGTTCTGTGTGAAAAAATATTTGAGACTTTTGGAGTATATTAGGATGTCATCAATAAAGACAAACACGAAATGATCCAAATATTCCTTTAATATTCGGTTCATTATGTCCATGAAGGCAGCGTGGGCATTGGTCAATCCGAAAGACATAACTAGAAATTCGTAATGCCCGTATCGATTTCTAAAGGTAGTCTTTGAAATGTCATCAGTTTCAATCTTTAATTGATGATATCCAGAATGGAGATCGATATTAGAGAAAAATTTAGCACCTTGCAACTGGTCAAACAGGTCATCAATGCAAGGTAACGGGTACCTTTTTTTTGATGACGACATGGTTCCACTCCCGATAGTTAATGCAAAGTCGTATACTCCCATCTTTCTTCTTTATGAATTAAATAGAAGCACCTCAAGGCGATGTACTAGGACGAATGACGCTAATGTCTAACAATTCATGTAGTTGGGTTTTAACTCCTGAAGTTCAATAGGAGTCATTCGATATAGGGTTTTGGAAATGGGTTTTGTATCAGGTTCAATATCAATAAAAAATTTGATTACACGCTCTGGAGGTAGGTCGGGATGTTCTTCGGGAAAAACATTAGGGAATTTATTAACAACATAAATATCATTCAAATCTGACGTGTTTTTATTTAAATCAGTAACATGGGTTAAGAAGGCTTGACATCCGTTTTCAATAAACTAATGGCTTTATGGCTTGATATGACAGTGATTGACTTTAGTGGTTTGGTTGCTTGAATTCGCATAACATGTTGGTTAGGAATATGAAAACTAATGACCTTACAAAAATAATTAATTTTAGCATGATGAGTAGTTAACCAATCAATTCCTAAAATCACATCAAATGAAAGTATTTTCAAAGAGATGAGATCAACAGGTAATGTGAGGGTGGCGATTTGAATCAAACAAGATTTGTAAATGGTGGATGTAATGAAGGTTTCTCCCAACAAAGTTTCAAACGATAAGTCAAAGTCTATTTTCTCAAGAGTTAAGTTCAAACGTTGAGCACAATTAGGTGAAATAAAAGAATGGGTAGAACCGCTATCTAATAAGGTATAGACTTCGTAAGAGTTTATGATTAGCTTACCTGTAATAACTTCGTTTGGGTTCCTCTCTTTATGGGAAGTCACGATAAATGCTCTCCCTTGAACCACTGACTTTGACTTATCTGGGACAGCCTTTGGTGTCACCATCCCAGCTAGACTTGACTTCGCTATAGGGATCATTACACCCTCAACTGTTTCTTCGTACTTCTGATCCATGATCTGAATTATTAATCTTTGATCCATATTGAATTGGGGTTGACCTCTCTGTACGGGGTAATTCCAAACTCGATGTTGGGTTCTCCCATTTGTTGTTCAAAAATTGATATTCATATCATCTATTTTGGCCTTTTTGGATCGAACGTCCATTTCTACAATATCAACGCGTCGTGCGGCTTTTACCCATGCATCCTCAATTCATAATCGTTCAGTTGTATCTTCTTTCAGCTGATATTTGACATTTGCATTCTCAGATTCCAGCTCTATTATCATATACTCTGTCAAAGAGAGCTTCTATTCAAGCTTCGCATATCGGGTAACAAAATCTTGAATTATTGCATCCCTTTGTTCCATGACCGCCTGTCATTCTTCACCCTGCTCTTCTAACTCACAAATACGATCTTTCAGTTCTATATTTCGATAATAAAATTCTCCTAATAAATCCTCCTCGGGGTCCTCTTCTTCCTCACTCTCAACTGCTACCTCTGCGACTAGCTCGGGTGCAACTATTAATTCTTCACTCACCGCACGGATGTCTCTAATTTTTTCTTCGCCTGACATCCTAAAATTAAGTTCAATAACTTAATTAGTACTCCCCAATAAACACCTTTGTTATAACAAGATATTATACTCTAATATTTATTTTTTAAATAAATCTCCTCAATTCATCACTTAAAACTCTATATGAGTTCATCTCTTGATTTTTAAATGTCATTCTTAAATACTGTCACAAAACAAGGGTTATTTAAAGAAATTGACATGACACATATTATCCTTATATCCTGACCGACCAATTAAATAACAAATAAGCTTAGGTAGGACACACTAGCGAAGGTTTTACATGTCTCTCACCTCCTAGTTCTAACATCAGATTTCCGCTATAGATCATATCCCTAAGCTCTAATACCAACTGTGACGCCTCCAAAATAGGTCCACGCAACCCATTTTGGGTAGGCAAATACATGGTACATAATTCAAATACAAACTGCATTTATACAACTATTAATTATCGTGTAAAATACAACAAAATAGAACCTGTGAGTTTTAATACAAATATTATCTCGTAGACAATATTCAAACTCAAATAAAGTCCTCATTACAATTATTGTCACACTATTTTACAAAATAGTGATGACTACTATAATAACCATCTTAGACCATTACTCCATTCCCCGACTAGTCCCAGCTACATTCTCGCCTCCTGAGAAGAACAATGGAACCAAAAGGAAAAGGGTGAGCTCAACTAGCCTAGTAAAGAATATTATGACTAAGATAATGAAGAACAAATTATCCTTAGTCCTCAACAGTGAAAAATCTGATAGAATACAGTAGACAACAAGTTTTAGATCAACAACTGCAGCGAAAATAGCAATCCATTAGAAGAGTCAAGTAGAGCATGATGTCTACTATCTACTATGATTTTAAAGTTTATCATCAATATTTTATCCATGTAATACCAATCAATAATCATTTCAGATCAACAAATTATCCATGCACTACGGGCCAAGGATATTCGTATGTATCACCAGTGATCATGATCATGCCAAAAAAATGTTCATCTATGTACTACGGACCAAAGAAGACTTTCACCACACCTTTTTCTGTAACATTACAGGTCATGATTATACCAATACACAATTTCTGGTCATAATCATACCAATCAAAAGTCCATCTATGCACTACGGGCCAAAAATGACTTTCACCACAATATAAGCATGAGGATGATAACAATGATATAAAGAGTCAATCAAGTGATATCAAGGATAAATATTAGAGATTTATAATTCAATTTATCCATAGTTCAAGAATGTCCAAATTGTCAACATGATCACCAATTGTGGAGTAAAATTCAAGAATGATATTCATGTATCAAAAATAATTTGGACAGAAAAGAAAATTAAATTCCATTGTAAATAGTACTCATGAATAGTATCGTATGAATAGTACCCATGAAGAGTACCGTATGAATAGTACCCCGACATGAAAAGATTAAAATTTCAATATGAGAGTTCAGACCAATATTCCAGTGAAATGATATTAGATGAAGCACAAACCTCAAAGACTTTCTAATCATTTCAGGAATTATAGAAGCAATAGTAAGTTTAGATTTAGGAATATGAAATAAAATAATATAAGAAACTGCAAATGGATTTTCACCCGTCATGCGGTAATTCGCGTAGACAGATCATTTCCAAAACTTAATAAAGAATGAATACGAAAGGTTATTCACCGGGCATGTGGTAGTCTGTGTAGACAGGTTATTCCCACAGATTAATAAGGAATGAATACGAAGGGTTATTCTCCAGGCGTGCGGTAGTCCACGTAGACAAGTTATTCCCATAGATTAATAAGGAATGGATACGAAAGGTTATTCCCCAGGCATGTTGTAATCCGCGTAGACAGGTTATACCCACATATTAATAAGGAATGAATACGAAAGGTTATTCACCAGGCATGCAGTAGTCCGCGTAGACAGGTTATTCCCACAGATTAATAAGGAATGAAATGAAAACCCTTATGAGTATAAAGAAAATAACATCCTTTACGAATACGAAAGAAATAATACCCCTTGCGAATACGAAAAATAATATCCCTTACCTTAGTAGGAGATTGGATACTGCAATAATGTAGTAGCGGAATACTATTCTTCTCTCTCTATAGTTTCTCTCACTATAGCTGGTGATTATAACTTTGCTCTTCAAAATGGTAGGAAATAATGGATGGAGGATTATTTATAGGCTAGGAAAATGTGGTAAATTACAAGGTTAATTATACTTTAGTACATTCATCTTTGCCTCCATTTTAATTTAGTCCCTCAAGTATTATCAATCTTGCATAACATCCCCTAATAGTACTTCCATGTGAACCAATAGTTCCTTGAATGTTAACTAATAGCAATTAATTGCTTCTTTTTTTTTGATTAATTACACGTTTGGTCAATTTAACATCCAAATATCAACTATTATCGAAATAAATGTCGATTTCTATTAATATTCCCAATACAATGGAAATATCTTTATCAATAATTATTCATCACTAATATTATAATTCACAATATTAACAATCAGATCGTTCCCAGAAAAGAGGGGACTTTCCGATAAGGATTTCTTCTTATTGGTGCGCAATTAAATAACATAACATCTTTCCTCGATAGAACTTTCTAGAAATTTTCTGTAATGCAAATAATAATATGAATAATTGTGTCGTCTTAATTATTGACTTAATAATATAAAATATTATGCAGATGATATTATGACAATAATGGAATCAATAATATGAGATACTATGCAGCAACTACTATGACAATTATTGAATAAAACTAAGAGACTTCTTATGTAAGCATCAATAATCAGAGACACTGTGTAATATCGTGTGCTATTGTGCAATAACGCGTATTACTGTACTTTTTTTTAGGTTTGTAATATTCATGTGCGCAATCAAATTGCAAAATTATGCGGAAGCGTGTAAAATCAGAGTTTAAAAATTTTACAAACCATATACCCGGATCACCCTTTATGCACAATTATTAATTAAACGAAAAGATAAAGAATAAAATCATACCCTTGAAGATCGAGCTTCCTCAGGTACAAGTTCACCTCCAAATCCTTTTCGCGTTCAACTTGAATCCACTGGGGTTTTGTTCCTTCCTTTGATCAACGTTAGCCACCCATATGTTTGGCCTCTCAGAGGTGATCCACCGAGGAATTATAATGATTCAAGAAGAAGGGTATTTGGCTCAAACCCTAGTTTTCTATCTCTATAGAAAAAGGGTACTCTCCAACAAATTGGAATTATGTATGTTGAAAAAGTCAACAACCCCTCACCCATAATAAGACTCCTCTTATTTATAGATGTGGGCAACCCACCTTAACAATTAAGAAATTGGGTTTTATTTAATTAATTAAATTCTTTTAATTAATTAGGCTCCCTAATCTTATTAGGGATAATTAATTAAACTCCTTTAACTAATTTTCCTTCCTAATCAATTAGGAATAAATGAGAGTACTTATATTAAATTAATTCCTAAACTCTTTTAGAAATTAAAATAATAATAATTGTAATAATATTAATAAGACTCCTCTTATTAATTTATATTTAATATTTCTAAAATATTAAATAATAAATATTAAGCTATTTAATTTATTCTATCACCATAGATTAAATTAAATATACTAACTATATTATTACGATTATGCCATTAACTTCTTAAATAATTATTCTTCCTTTTATGGTGTGACCCTTTAGGTTCTCCATATTAAACCAGGTTGTGAATAAATCAATTAGAATAATTCTAATCTTATTTAAATAAATAAATTAAACAATTAATTTATTTAAATAAATAATATTTATTCTCTGATAGGGATAAGCCTCCCTAGCGATCAGCGACTTTCCGGATAATATAGATTTCAACATTAATCATTAAAGAACCTTTGAGTAAATAGTTACCAAAATCTGATTCGATCCTTCACCATACAATGTCCCAATTAAATATAAGGCATGGAATTCTTTGTCAAGTCTTATTTTATTTAATTATATGTATTTCGATCCTTAAATGCACAACTCAAATAATGCAAATTAGAAACTCCTTTCTAATTTCATTACGCCTTGGCCGAGGACTCTTTGGGTTGTCATTTTTATCGAATCACATAGGACATTTCTCTTCTTTTATTAGAAGTGGTAGGTTCTTTATTGATCATACATTATCTCCATATACAACTTATTATACCCAAGCATACCCTTTGATATACCCTAAGGGTCTTAAGGAATAAGTCAAAGTATAACTCATCATACACAAGATACTATGATGATCTCAAGTCAAGGATCACTTGTACTACTATCACTACTGAGGAATTCCTATTGTGACAGCAAATAAAACTCATTAGGTATTCCTTAGCGAGCCACGTTCGGTGAACTTATTCTCTAATAAGCACCTAATACTTGCTTTAGTGTCTCCACACAAATGATGATGAGATCAATCATTCTCATCCGATGAAAAGCAACGTATGTACCAATCTATCCGGATTCACTAATCCCCAATTTAGTAATCCAATGATTGGGAACTATTTTAGTTTTAAGCTTTCTTAGAATTTAGATCTCATTAGAATGATCATCATCATTATTCTAAAAGCATTGCTTAAAACTATGGGTTTATCACATATTATAAAAGCGACATCATGTAGATAATTAAAAGCCTTTAATAAATTAATACTTTTTATTAATAAATGAATAAGATTGTTACAAAGTATATGCTTTATCATCAAACATGATTGGCTTGTGTGCATACTACTTTCAATCTCCCACTTGCACTAAAGCCGATCGTCATGGTATCTTATACTCTTCTTCTCTAAGTGGCGATTATCCTTTGTTGGATAAGCTTTAGTTAATGGATATGTAATGTTGTTCATGAGAGTCCACTATCTCTATAGTGATTTCCCATCTTTCAATGATTCTAATAATCAAATGAAAATGCCACAACACATGTTTAGATCCAAGATGAGACTTAGGAACTATTCCTAGTTACGTAATGAACTTTTAATCCAAACAATCAACTTGCGACTTCATTTATAGCTATATACTTTGTCTTTATCACTAAACCAACAACTCTTTCTTTGTTTGGAACCTTTCAATTCTTCGAACCCTTTGTTCAAGGTAACGCTTTACCTTAAAGTGGATTTTTACGTCATCTTGAGTGCATGCGAAAAAAATTGAGTGCATTAAGCCCTCTAGTTTTAATTTAGACCCACCATGAATATGATCACATCCTTAGTCTTAGGTTAAGCACTTTAAGATGTTTTCAACGACTCATAGTGAACTTCTCCATAATATGGTGATCAACATCGGTCTCGTACATTTCATTGCATACATGATTGTCACTCATGCGACCTCTCTTTTCGAGAGTCTGTGGGGACTATTAAAGAGATACACTCCATAGCTCATCGACATGAGACATCTCTTGGAGTTTGCCATGCTAAGCGACTTTAGCATCAAATGAATATCGTTCTTTTGGGTTAAGTCGAGCATCCTCTTGTATCTATCTATATAGATTTTATCCCCAATTAAGATACTCTTCCCAACCATTCATGGAGGAATGTTTAGACAACTTTATCTTTATTGATTGTAGCATTGGTATGTCATTCCTTATCCGTAGTATATCAACATATAATATTAAGAATGTCACGGCGCTCCCACAGTCCCTTTTGTACACACTAGGTTCATTCTTATTTTTGATAAAATCAAACTCTTTTGATTGCCTCATCAAAACGAATGTTCCATATTTGAGAAACTTGCTTCAATCCATTTCTCTGAGTGTCTACAACACTTACCTCATCGTATGTAACTGGATCATCATCATCTATGATGTGTACCTCATCATCATCATCCATGATGAATCCATACCTCCTAGGTATCTTTGGTACTATTCAGTTCTGATTTGGTTGTGGTACAATAGGTCTACATCTGAGGTTCCTCTTATTTGACTTATAGTGTTTTGTGGTTCTTGAACTCTTCAAGATCTATTATCCTCCCACTAGTCCCTTTTAATGATAAACACCTTTATCTTAGAAGAAGCGTGTTTCGTAACAAACACCTTTTGCTAAGTAGAATTATAGAACATATACCTAAACTTACTTTAGGATGTCCCACAAATCATACATGTCAAATCTTGTCCCAAGCTTATCCTTGAAACCTTTTCACATAAGTTGGACAACCCTTATCTTAACATACTTAAGATTAGGAATCCTCCATATCCATAACTTTTATGGAGTCTTGATTTGGATTTTGAGGTTACCTTTTTCGTAGATATGTAGCCATTTCTAGGACATGACCCTAGAGGGATACTGGAATGTCGGTAAAATTATTTTGGACCGCACCATGTCCAACAAGGTACGATTTTTCATTCAGATACATCAATCAATTATTGCGTATCAGGATGTGTCCATTATGAGAAAACCATTTGAGATGATCTAGAAACTTATTGCACAAGTATTTATTCCTTGATCTAATCAAAGAATCTTAATACTTTGCCAATTTGTTTCACTTCTGAATTCTTTGTACCTTTCAAATAATTCACACTTGTATTCAAACAAATACATACATTCAACTCTTTGAATGATCATCTCCTTTTCTTATACTAGTTTGTTCAATTTACAAAATAATTTTTCACGTAAGTCAAGTATACAAAATCCATTAAGTAATCTTTCAGTTCTATACGAAACATTATTATTATAAATAGAACAACAATTGTTCTTAATTATAATACCAAAATTTTATTGTCCAACAATAAAATGGAAATAATGTTTCTAACAAAATGGGAATACAATAACAACTTATTGACTTAATAGATTTGCTAGTAGGCATTGCTAAACTATAAGTTTCTATGGCTAATATCGCAACAACCTTTGCTTCATTTCCACACATAGGATTACTTACTTTGTTTAACTTTCTACTTACGCTTGGTCCTTCATAAATCTATATTTATGATAACCAAAGTCGGTATCAATACCCAAGTAGAACCTTGACTTAAAGAAAAATTTATTTTAAATTATGAACAAAATTGTATTTATGCAGAAACTTCACTAAGCTTCTTTGGTTAGCCTCTGCAAGATGCTTCTCATGATTTCTTTCCGGTGTCGGGCTTATAGCGGTGGAAGCAAACTCCTTTGCTATCCATATCAGTTTTATTCTTATTATCCTTTGTTTTTGCCTTTCTATTTACCTTCTTTGAATCGTTCTTCTTTTAGGAAGATCCTTTGGCCCTACCGAGAAGACTTGATCTTTCTTGGTTGGAAAGTGACTCTCAACATTTTTCAATATGTTAAGCAAATCGGTGAAGGCGATATCTAGCTTGTTCATATGAAAAATTCACAACAATTGTGAAAAGAAGTAGGGAGTGAGTGCAAGATCAAATCTTGGCTCAACTCTCCATCCATGACAAAACCGGTTGTCTAATTGATCAATCAAATTGATAATGTTAAGAACTTTTGTCTGTACTATAGTGCCATTGGCCATTCTAGATCGGAAGAGCTCCTTAGATATCTGATATCTATCAATCCTACTTTCTTCACCATCAACTACTTGATGTGCAGGAATATAGTAGAAGCATCCATAGTTTCATGCTGACGCTGAAGCTCGTTACTCATGGATGCGAGCATGATGCATTGAGCCAATGTGCATCATCTTGCCACTTTCTAAAAGTAGCAATCTCTTCCTCGAGGCATTATGCGCAACCATTGCGAGGATAGGCGTATTAAGGACATAAGATAACTTTTTTGACTATGAGAACTATTCTCAAATTCCTTAACTTATCCGTTTAATTGATGCGGTTAATTTAGCATCTAATATGCTTCGTGATGATAGTAATTTTAGACATTGTAAAATTACGTAAATGAATTTGTAATCAACAACATTTTAACATACATTCTTTTATTAATTACCAAAATAAATTAGGTCTTGTTTTAAATTGGTATCTCCACTATTTTCTTCAAACTATATTACCCTCACTTATATAGTTGGCAAAATCAAATTAAAGATTTGCTAGTGAGAATAAGGATCCCATTTCAAATGTATATAGCCTTGTGGTGACACAACAAACTATATATAAATAAATAGGTGAGACAACTTTTGTCAATTACATCAACTATGCAACTCCTTTTCTTTTGCCTCTTAGATTATTTTGATCAAGTGGTGGCACATCCGAATCAAAATTATCCAAGTTAAGTCGAACCTAGCACTCCATATATTCAAAAAAAGAAAAATATCATCCTTGTGGTGACACAACAAAACAATATTGTTCAATTTTCTTTATAAGCATCAAATGTGATAAATTAACATCTTAAATACTTAATACTTGCCTTGTGGTGACACAACAAACTCATATTAAATATTTAATACTCTATTAATTTTATCATGCTAGAAGGCGGCGTTCGATATTCCAAATATCTTTGAGCGCTTAGGACTTAATATAAAAAATTGAGGGGTTTGTTATTAATTTGTCTCATCTTGTTTAAGCGCATGCATGCATATATATATATAAAATACGCGTCATATTAATTAACATGCGAAGCATGTTTGCATATATATATATATATATATAGTATAAGCATGCACATATAGAATACTATATTCTACCCGGATTGATTATGGACTTTTATTCTAGTTTGGTTCACTAGAGCCACCAAGTGAACCAAAAGGTCAAACCCTAGGGGTGCAAGAAATAATATTTAAATATAACTATTACATTTAAACCCGAGCTCCATTACAAGCGGGTCTTCAAACGCTCCTTGTTCCTTGATCTCCAATTCTTCAAAATTAATTCTAACTATTCCTATTACAAAACTATTTAAAATAAATAGAAACCTTGATCGTGATCGAGGGAAGTACATAGGAGGAGATAGAATTTACATTAAGAAAAATTAGAGAAGGCAGTGCATGCAGACCCATTTAATAAAACCCATACATTCGTGCATCCAACTAAAATAAATCCAATCGCATTGGTCGATAGTCCATAATCAATCCCATTTATTATCATACACATCACCATATGCATGATAAATAACATTCATCTTATGAATAATAAACATTTAATATATATATTGATATCATTTAATGGGCAAATTTAGTTAGTATAAAATCTAATTTTGAATCAAAATAAACTCCTTTATTTTAATCCAAATTTAAATCAAAATAAAACTATTTTATTTTAATTTATCTAATTTTGAATAAAATAAACTATTTTATTTTAATCAAAATTTTAATCAAAATAAACTCCTTTATTTTAATTAATTATGGAATCCAATTCCATGTAATAAAAAAATCTTTAATTAAAATAAACCCTTTTATTTTAATTAATTATGGAATCAATTCCATGTAAAAAAAATCTTTTATTAAAGGAAACACGGATATTCTTTCCTATTCACAAATAAACTCCTTTATTTTAAATAATATGAAATCCTATTTCATATCTAAATAAACTCCTTTATTTAAGGAAACATGGATTTTTTCTTTCCTATTCACAAATAAACTCCTTTATTTTGAATAACATGAAATCTTATTTCATATCTAAATAAACTCATTTATTTAAGGAAAGATGGATTTACTTCTCTATTCACAAATAAACTCCTTTATTTTATGAAAAATAAAATCCAATTTCAACTCCAATTAGTTATTATGGAATCCAATTCCAACTCTAATTAGTTAGCATGAAATCTAATTTTAAAATTAAAATAAATCTTTTATTTTAATATTAAAATAAACCTTTTATTTTAAGATTAAAATAAACCTTTTTATTTTAATTATAAAATTATTAAAATTAAAATAAAACTTTATATTTTAATATTAAAATAAACCTTTTATTTTAAAATTAAAATAAACTTTAATTTTAATTATATAATAATTAAGAATATATATATAACTATTATATATATATATAATAACAAAGAATACATATATATATAATACGGTAATTTATTCTCAACTTATTATCTCCATTTTGATTTAAAATGCGGTGAATTTTAGATGCATGCGTTGCAATCCGTAGCTTTTTTTTTCTTTGATTTTCGTAGCTTTTTTTTTTTTCTTTTTTTAATTGCTTGACCTGCTTTTTGCGAAATCTGTTTTCAGTTTTTTTTTTTAAATTTTATACAATAAAATTATGCCCAAATAAATTGTTCTAAACACATATCAATATACATATTAAATTAAAACAATTAATAATTTGCATAAAGGTTTGGCTCTGATGCCACTGTTAGGTTTGTAATATTCATGAATGCTTAATCAAATTGCAAAATTATGCGAGCGTGTAAAATCGAGTTTAAAATTTTTACAAACCATATACCCGGATCACCCTTTATGCACAATTATTAATTAAGCGAAAAGATAAAGAATAAAATCATACCCTTGAAGATCGAGCTTCCTCGGTACAAGTTCACCTCAAATCCTTTTCGCGTTCAACTTGAATCCCAGGGTTTTGTTCCTTCCTTTGATCAACGTTAGCCACCCATATGTTTGGCCTCTAGAGGTGATCCACCAAGGAATAATAATGATTCAAGAAAAGGGTATTTGGCTCAAACCCTAGTTTTCTATCTCTATAGAAAAGGGTACTCTCCAACAAATTGGAATTATGTCGTTGTAAAAGTCAACAACCCCTCACCCATAATAAGACTCCTCTTATTTATAGATGTGGGCAACCCACCTTAACAATTAAGAAATTGGGTTTTATTTAATTAATTAAATTCTTTTAATTAATTAGGCTCTCTAATCTTATTAGGGATAATTAATTAAACTCCTTTAACTAATTTTCCTTCCTAATCCAATTAGGAATAAATGAGAGTACTTATATTAAATTAATTCCTAAACTCTTTTAGAAATTAAAATAATAATAATTGTAATAATATTAATAAGACTCCTCTTATTAATTTATATTTAATATTTCTAAAATATTAAATAATAAATATTAAGCTATTTAATTTATTCTATCACCATAGATTAAATTAAATATACTTAACTATATTATTACGATTATGCCATTAACTTCTTAAATAATTATTCTTCATTTTATGGTGTGACCCTTTAGGTTCTCCATATTAAATAGGTTGTGAATAAATCAATTAGAACAATTCTAATCTTATTTAAATAAATAAATTAAACAATTAATTTATTTAAATAAATAATATTTATTCTCTGATAGGGATAAGCCTCCTAGCGATCAACGACTTTCCGGATAATATAGATTTCAACATTAATCATTAAAGAAACTTTGAGTAAATAGTTCTGCAAATACAATTCAATCCTTCCACCATCTGATGTCCCAATTAAATATAAGACATGGAATTCTTTGTCAAGTCTTATTTTATTTAATTATATGTATTTCGATCCTTAAATGCACAACTCAAATAATGCAAATTAGAAACTCCTTTCTAATTTCATTACGCCTTGCTAAGAGGACTCTTTGGGTTGTCATTTATCGAATCACATAGGACATTTCTCTTCTTTTATTAGAAGTGGTAGGTTCTTTATTGATCATACATTATCTCCATATACAACTTATTATACCCAAGCATACCCTTTGATATACCCTAAGGGTCTTAAGGAATAAGTCAAAGTATAACTCATCATACACAAGATACTATGATGATCTCAAGTCCAAGGATCACTTGTACTACTATCACTACTGAGAATTCCTATTGACGAGCAAATAAAACTCCATTAAGTATTCCTTAGCGAGCCCGCGTCAAGGTGAACTTATTCTCTAATAAGCACCTACATACTTGCTTTAGTGTCTCCACACAAATGATCATGAGATCAATCATTCTCATCCAATGAGCAAGCAACGTATGTACCAATCTATCCGGATTCACTAATCCCCAATTTAGTAATCCAATGATTGGAAACTATTTTAGTTTTAAGCTTTCTTAGAATTTAGATCTCATTAGAATGATCATCATCATTATTCTAAAAGTATTGCTTAAAACTATGGGTTTATCACATATTATAAAATAGCATCATGTAGATAATTAAAAGCCTTTAATAAATTAATACTTTTTATTAATAAATGAATAAGATTCTTACAAAGTATATGCTTTATCATCAAACATGATTGGCTTGTGTGCATACTACTTTCATTTTTATCACCGGGAATTTTAACAGTTTAACGGTAAAAGTCTTGTCGTTATTTTATGAAAATATTATTTTTGTCACTTTCTATGTCTTACAGTTATTCCATTGTGGTATCCACTAATAATTGCGTCATCGTACGAATATTCGCCGACAAAAAGAATATTTTATGACAATTTACTTACTTTGCAAAATTTGCTCATATCACCCATAACTATAACATTATATTAAATCAACACCTTATTATTCAAAATTAAATTTAGAGAAAATTAAATTTTTATTCATAAAAAGTTAGGGTCTTACAGTGGTTCTGGTCATATTCATTGGAGACAACTAACAGAAGTCACTCAAAGCAAGAAAATGAATATTGTTAATTTATTATATGTGGAATTACATGAGGAAGCTCCCCGTCTGTCTGAAAAGGAGAAGGAAAAGTTGGAAAGTAGTTCATTGACATAATATTAATTGTTACTTTTTTTTCCTTTTAATTCTTATTGTTAAACGATTATTTAAGTAAATATTTAAACAATCATTTATTTATTATTCTTAAGTATAAAAATTTAAATAACAATTAATAAAGATAAACATTAATAGAAAGAATATAGTAAATTATACTCATCCCAATATTTATAGGCCTTAAACGCACCTATAATATACATCCCAAATTAATAAAATTTCTTAAATTATACCCATCCCAATATTTATATGTTTCAGATTCCTAGGTTGGGGGGTCATATGACTTCCGCCCCTAGTTCCGCCTCTGTAGAGGCCGCCACCTAGCCCTCTAATGGATTGTCACGTGGTCCTCTCAGGTTCGCCGCATGGACTTCTCATATGTTACCATTTGATAAACACATAATTTATACATTTTAATATTATCATATTTATTATTTTACATGTTTATTTTATTTAACTAATACATTTTATTTTCTTTTGTAGAAAATTGTTAGGTTTGTAATATTCAAGAATGCAATCAAATTGCATAAAAAGTGCGGAAACGTGTAAAAATCAGAGTTTAAAATTTTACAAACCATATACCCGGATCACCCTTTATGCACAATTATTAATTAAACGAAAAGATAACGAATAAGAATCATACCCTTGAAGATCGAGCTTCCTAAAGTGCAAGTTCACCTCGATCCTTTTTCGCGTTCAACTTGAATCCACAAGGGTTTGGTTCCTTCTTTTAATCAACGTTAGCCACCCAAGTGTTTGGCCTCTAGAGGTGATCCACTAAGGAAGAAGAAAGATTCAAGAAGATGGGTGGTTGGCTAAACCCTAGTTTTCTATCTCTATAGAAAAGGGTACTCTCCCAACTATTGGAATTATCACGTAGTTTTAATATCTGATATAAGACTCTCTCTTTATAAAGATATCAAGTAACCCTATTAAAATAAGGTATTATTTAATTAAACTCTTTTAATTAAATGGGCTCCCTAATCTTATTAGGGATAATTAATTAAACTCCTTTAATTAATTTTCCTCCTAATCCTATTAGGAATAAATGAGAGTACTTATATTAAATTAATTCCTAAACTCTTTTAGAAATTAAAATAATAATAATTGTAATAATATTAATAAGACTCCTCTTATTAATTTATATTTAATATTTCTAAAATATTAAATAATAAATATTAAGCTATTTAATTTATTCTATCACCATAGATTAAATTAAATATACTTAACTATATTATTATGATTATGCCATTAACTTCTTAAATAATTATTCTTCCTTTTATGGTGTGACCCTTTAGGTTCTCCATATTAAACCGGTTGTGAATAAATCAATTAGAACAATTCTAATCTTATTTAAATAAATAAATTAAACAATTAATTTATTTAAATAAATAATATTTATTCTACAATAGGGATAAGCCTCCTAGTGATCAAGCGACTTTTCGGATAATATAGATTTCAACATTAATCATAAAAGAACCTTTGAGTAAATAGTTACCGTACAATTCAATCCTTCCACCATCTGATGTCCCAATTAAATATAAGACATGGAATTCTTTGTCAAGTCTTATTTTATTTAATTATATGTATTTCGATCCTTAAATGCAAAACTCAAATAATGCAAATTAGAAACTCCTTTCTAATTTCATTACGCCGCCGCCAAGGACTCTTTGGGTTGTCATTTATCGAATCACATAGGACATTTCTCTTCTTTTAATAAGTGGTAGATTCTTTATTGATCATACATTATCTCCATGTACAACTTATTATACCCAAGCATACCCTTTGATATACCCTAAGGGTCATAAGGAATAAGTCAAAGTATAACTCATCATACACAAGATACTATGATGATCTCAAGTCCAAGGATCACTTGTCTTACTATCACTACAGGAATTCCTATTGATGATGACAAGTAAAACTCCATTAGGTATTATTCCTTAGCGAGCCACGTTCAAAGTGAACTTATTCTCTAATAAGCACCTACATACTTGCTTTAGTGTCTCCACACAAATGATCATGAGATCAATCATCCTCATCCAATGAAGCAAGCAACGTATGTACCAATCTATCCGGATTCACTAATCTCCAATTTAGTAATCCAACGATTGGGAACTATTTTAGTTTTAATCTTTCTAAGAATTTAGATCTCATTAGAATGATCATCATCATTATTCTAAAAGCATTGCTTAAAACTATGGGTTTATCACATATTATAAAACAAGATCATGTAGATAATTAAAAGCCTTTAATAAATTAATACTTTTTATTAATAAATGAATAAGATTGTTACAAAGTATATGCTTTATCATCAAACATGATTGGCTTGCTTGTGTGCATACTACTTTCAATATCCCACTTGCACTAAAGCCGAAATATCATGGTATCTCATACTCTTCTTCTCTAAGTGGCGATTATCCTGCTTTGTTGGATAAGCTTTAGTTAATGGATATGTAATGTTGTTCATGAGAGTCCACTATCTCTATAGTGATTTTCCATCTTTCAATGATTCTAATAATCAAATGAAAGTGCCACAACACATGTTTAGATCCAAGATGAGACTTAGGAACTATTCCTAGTTACGTAATGAACTTTTAATCCAAACAATCAACTTGCGACTTCATTTATAGATATATACTTTGTCGTTATCACTAAACCAAAGCAACTCTTTCTTTGTTTTGAAACTTTCCAATTCATCGCACCACTGTTCAAGATAACGCTTTACCTTAAAGTGGATTTTTTGTCATCTTGGTCTGTCTGAAAAACTTGAGTCTGCTAAGCCCTCTAGTTTTAATTTAGACCCACCATGAATATGATCACATCCTTAGTGCCGGTTAAGCACTTTAAGATATTTTTCACTGACTCATAGTGAACTTCTCCAGGATATGACTGATCAACATCAGGTCTCGTATATTTCATTGCGTACATGATTGTCACTCATGTGACCTCTCTTTTCAGGAGTCTGTGGGGACTATTAAGAGAGATTCACTCCATGGCTCATCAACATGAGACATCTCTTGGAGTTTGCCATGCTAAACGACTTTAGCATCAAATGAATATACGTTCCTTGGGTTAATTCGAGCATCCTCTTAAATCTATCTATATAGATTTATATCCCCAATTAAGATACTCTTCCCAAATCATTCATGGAAGAATGTTTAGACAACTTTATATTTACTGATTGTAGCATTAGTATATTATTCCTCATCAGTAGTAGTATATCAACATATAATACTAGAAATTTCACGACGCTCCAATCGACCCTTTTGTACACACTAGGTTCATTCTTGTTTTTGATAAAATCAAACTCTTTTGATTATTTCATCAAAATGAATGTTCCCATTTGAGAGTGTCTATAACTCTTACCTCATCGTCGTATGTAATCTGGATCATCATCTTCTATGATCGTACCTCATCATCATCATCCATGATGAATCCATACCTCCCAGGTATCTTGGTAATATTCGATTTCTGATCGGTTGTGGTACAATAGGTCCATCTAGAGGTTCCTCTTATTTGACTTATCGTGTTTTGTGGTTCTTGAACTCTTCAAGATCTATTATCCTCCCACTAGCCCCTTCAATGATAAACACATTTATCTTAGAAGGCAGCGTGTTTCACAATAAACACCTTTTGCTAAGCAGGATTATAGAACATATACCCTAAACTTACTTTAGGATGTCCCACAAATTGACACTTGTCAAATCTTGTCCCAAGCTTATCCTTTGAAACCTTTTTCACATAAGTTGGACAACCACTTATCTTAACATACTTAAGATTAGGAATCCTCCATGTCCATAACTTTTATGGAGTCTTGAAATTTGGATTTTGAGGTTACCTTTTCCGTAGATATGTAGCCATTTCTAGGACATGACCCTAGAGGGATACTGGAATGTCGGTAAAATCATTATGGACCGCACCATGTCCAACAAGGTACGATTTTTCCTTTCAGATACATAAATCATTTATTACATATCAAGAGGCGTCCATTATGAGAAAACCATTTGAGATGATCTAGAAACTTATTGCACAAGTATTTATTCCTTGATCTAATCAAAGAATCTTAATACATTGCCAATTTGTTTCACTTACAATTCTTTGAACCTTTCAAATAATTCACACTTGTATTTTAGCAAATACACACATTCAACTCTTTGAATGATCATCTCCTTTTCTTATACTAATTTGTTCAATATGCAAAATTATTTTCATGTAAGTCAAGTATACAAAATTTATTAAGTAATATTCCAGTTCTATACAAAACATTATTATTATAAATAGAACAACAATTGTTCTTAATTATAATACCAAAGATTTCATTGTCCAACAATAAAATGGAAATAATATTTTTAAAGAAATGGAATACAATAACAACTTATTGACTTAATAGATTTGCCGTAGCATCATTGCTAAACTATAAGTTTCTATGGCTAATATGGCAACCTTTGTTACATTTCCATACATAGGATTACTTATATTTGTTTAGCTTTCCGCTTGGTCCCTTCATAAATCTATATTTATGATAACCAAAGTCGGTATCCAATACCCAAGTAGAACCTTGACTAAAAGAAAAAATTATTTTAAATCATGAACAAATTTGTATTTGTAACCGAAACTTCATTAAGCTTCTTTGGTTAACCACTGCAAGGTGTTTCTCGCAGTTTCTTTCCAGTGTCCATGCTTATTGCAGTGGAAGCAAACTCCTTTGCTATCCGTATCAGTTTTGTTCTTATTATCCTTTGTTTATGCCTTTCTATATACCTTCTTTGAATCATTCTTCTTTTCGGAAGATCATTTGGCCCCTACCAGTAAGACATGGTCTTTCTTGAATAGGAAAGTGAATCCATCTTTCCCTAAATAAAGAAGTTTATTTAAATATGAAATAAGATTTTATATTATTCAAAATAAAAGAGTTTATTTGTGAATAGGAAAGAGAATCCATGTTTCCTTAAATAAAGGAGTTTATTTAAATATGAAATAAGATTTTATATTATTCAAAATAAAGGAGTTTATTTGTGAATAGGAAAAGAATTCGTGTTTCCTTTAATAATTTTTTTTTACATGGAATTGGATTCCATAATTAAAATAAAGGAGTTTATTTTGATTAAAGATTTTGATTAAAATAAAATAGTTTATTTTATTCAAAATTGGATAAATTAAAATAAAATAGTTTTATTTTATTTTCCTCTAATCTATTAAGAATAAATGAGAGTACTTATATTAAATTAATTCCTAAACTCTTTTAGAAATTAAAATAATAATAATTGTAATAATATTAATAAGACTCCTCTTATTAATTTATATTTAATATTTCTAAAATATTAAATAATAAATATTAAGCTATTTAATTTATTCTATCACCATAGATTAAATTAAATATACTTAACATATTATTACGATTATGCCATTAACTTCTTAAATAATTATTCTTCCTTTTTATGGTGTGACCCTTAAGGTTCTCCATATTAAACCTAGGTTGTGAATAAATCAATTAGAACAATTCTAATCTTATTTAAATAAATAAATTAAACAATTAATTTATTTAAATAAATAATATTTATTCTACAATAGGGATAAGCTCCCTAGCGATCAACGACTTTCCGGATAATATAGATTTCAACATTAATCATAAAAGAACCTTTGAGTAAATAGTTACCAAACAATTCAATCCTTCCACCATACAATGTCCCAATTAAATATAAGGCATGGAATTATTGTCCAAGTCTTATTTTATTTAATTATATGTATTTCGATCCTTAAATGCAAAACTCAAATAATGCAAATTAGAAACTCCTTTCTAATTTCATTACGCCTTTGCCAAGGACTCTTTGGGTTGTCATTTATCGAATCACATAGGACATTTCTCTTCTTTTAATAAGTGGTAGATTCTTTATTGATCATACATTATCTCCATATATAACTTATTATACCCAAGCATACCCTTTGATATACCCTAAGGGTCATATGAGGAATAAGTCAAAGTATAACTCATCATACACAAGATACTTATGATGATCTCAAGTCCAAGGATCACTAGACTACTATCACTCTGAGAATTCCTATTGATGACAAGTAAAACTCCATTAGGTATTCCTTAGCGAGCCACGTTCAAAGTGAACTTATTCTCTAATAAGCACCTACATACTTGCTTTAGTGTCTCCACACAAATGATCATGAGATCAATCATCCTCATCCAATGAAAGCAAGCAACGTATGTGTACCAATCTATCCAAATTCACTAATCCCCAATTTAGTAATCCAACGATTGGGAACTATTTTAGTTTTAATCTTTCTAAGAATTTAGATCTCATTAGAATGATCATCATCATTATTCTAAAAGCATTGCTTAAAACTATGGGTTTATCACATATTATAAAACAGCATCATGTAGATAATTAAAAGCCTTTAATAAATTAATACTTTTTATTAATAAATGAATAAGATTGTTACAAAGTATATGCTTTAGCATCAAACATGATTGGCTTGTGTGCATACTACTTTCAAAAATAACATTTATTTTTCTTGGGGATCAAATAAAGGATTTATATCCAACTTTAATAGATGGTGTTGGTCGATTTCACAATCAATGAATATGTGCAAGTATACACGGTCAACAAGTAATAAAGTGATAATAAAAGTATTGTTCCCATGAAAAATCCTATTTAACAAATCCCAACTACTAGTATTGTATCAATCCAATTTTATGTAAATCGTCAAATTTTGTGAATTTTCTATTTAAAACTAAATTAAATTAATAAAACTAATTTTACACAACGATTGATTCAGATATTAAAATCTTAAGACTACAATATCTTCAATTATGCAATATAAATCAATTACCCAATTTCTCCAATTATTAAATCCATGTGAGTTGTTAACAGGAATTCAAAGTATTTATAAGTCCTTTTCCAAGTGATCAAATAAAAATATCTAATTCAATTAATTCTGTGATATTTCTGTGCAAAATAAAAGAATTAAATTCATTAAGCATCAATTCCCAATTGTTAAATGCAGTTAAAAGAGATATCTGTAAGACCCCAACTTTTATGAATAAAGATTAATTTTTCTCTAAATATATTTTTGAATATTATGGTGTGGATTTGATATAGTGTTATAGTTATGGGTTTTATTTACAAATTTTGCAAAGTAAGCAAGTGGTTATATAATATTCGATTAGTCGGAGAATTCTTTTGTTATTACATTCTTTATTAATCATGCGATTACATCGCATGCACAGTGAATTATTTTGTTATTCCATTTTTATTATTTCATTGGAATAACTTTATCATGCATCTGATCATCGCATGCATGGTGAATTCTTACATTATTCCATTCTTTATTATTCATTGGAATAACTTGTCTATGTGGACTCTCTGCATGCATGGTGAATGATCTTTCGTATTCATTTCTTATTAAATTGTGGAAATGATGCATCTACGTAGATTCTGCATGGCGGGCAAAAATTCATTTTGAGTTTCATATATTCTATTATACTCGGTTGGTTAAAGTTTTGGCTTCTATACTCCATGAAATTAGTAGAATATCACGGATATTTTGCGCTTTATCCAATATTTTTTCATGGAAATATTCTTACGAGCATTCTTGAATTTTACTCCACACAAAACGATATCATGTTGGCAATTTGGACGTTATTGATTTCTGGATAAATTAAATTATAAATCTTTACAAAATTATCCTTGAACTTGTTTTATTGAATTCTTATATCATTGTCATCATCCTCGTGTTTATAATATGTTGAAAGTCAAATACGTGGCTGTGTAGTGCATAGATGGACTTGGTATGATTATGACCGAGGGATTATTTGCATATAATCATGATCGTAATGTTACAAATGATGTGGTAAAATTCCTCATTGGCCGCAATGCATTGATGGACAGTTGTTGGCATGATCATGACCATTGATGAATACACGAATATCATTGGCTCGTAGTGCATGGATAATTTGTGGTCGTGATACTAATGAATATCATTGGCCGTAGTGCAGGGATGATGTGGTTTATTTATTAAGCTGAGTCTCAGCGATAAAAGTGATGACAAACCTTTTAAATCATTGAAGATAGTAGATTTTATTCTCTACTTGACTCTTCTAATGGATTGCATATTCTCACTATGATTAAACTTGATGTTTGTTATATTTTATCGGTTTTACCTTTGTTGAAGGCTAACGATAAATTATTACGCATTACCTTTAGTCATAATATTTCTTCTTGGGCTAGTTGAGCTCACCCTTTCTTTCCTTTATTCTCTTGAAATGAGAATATAGCTGGGGACGAGTCGGGGAACGGATTAACGGTCCAAATGGTTATTTTAGTAGTCCTCACTATTCTATAAAATAGTGTGACAATAAATGTAATGAGGACTCCATTGAGTGTGGATATTGTCTAGATGACAATATTTTTATTAAAACTCTTAGATTATGTTTTGTCGTATTTTACACAACTGTTGTATAATTAAGTTGTATTTGAATTTTGTACCATGTATTTGGCGACTCAAGATGGGTGATGTATACCTATTTTGGGGGCGTCACAGTTGGTATCAAAGCTTAAGGATATGATCCCTGGCTAAGATGTGAGACTAGAACTAGGAGGGGAGAGATGAGAAATTCCTTTGCTAGTATGACCTACCTAAGTTTATTTGGTATTTAATTTGTCGGTCAGAGTATAGGGATAATATGTTACATATCAATTAACCCTTGTTTTGTGGCAGTATTTGAAAATGACATCCGAGAATGTTGAGAATAGCAATGGAGCACAGGAGATCGTTGAGCCTCCACAGATCAATAATCAGGATAATGTGCATCACGAAGACGAAAATCCTCATGCAAACAACAACACTGACCAAATGATGAACCATGGAATGTTCAGAGGCTTTATGCAATTCATACAACATAAGGCGAGAGCGGTTCCTGTCCAAAATATAGGTGGAAACACTGGAAACTCTCGGACGGTCACCGCTAAATAATTCAAGGAGTTGGGACCACCGAAGTTTATTGGAGAGCCAAAACCATTTAAGGTGGAAGCGTGGATAAAGCAAACCACCAAGATATTTGATGTCTTGGGATGCTCTGAGGAGCAAAAGGTTCCCTTTGCCATCTTTATGTTGCGAGGAGAGGCAGATTACTGGTGGGAATCAGTAAAGCGTACTCAACCTGTCGCACTGAAGATGTCTTGGGAGAAGTTCCAAGAACTATTCAACGACAAGTACTTTCCCGAAAGTATTCGTCACATGAAAGAGGTAGAGTTCATCAAAGTGGAGCGAGAACAATATGACCTAGTGTCACGAAGACGAAGCTAAGTTTGTCGAGTTGTCGGTTTTGCGTCTTACTTGGTTGATAATGAGGAGAGAATGACGCGGATGTTTCTAAGAGGTTTGAAACCCGAGATACGTCAATATCTAATTTCTCATAAACTGTGTTAGTATTCAGATGTTGTAAATAGGGCTCAATTATTGGAGCACGATAATGAGTCAACCCAACCAAGAGAAAACAGCCAAAAAAATGATAATACTAGTGTTGGCAGTCATAGAAGCGGTGACAACAAACGTGGAGGGAATCAATATGCCAGAAATGGTAACCACTTCGGTGGTAATCATGGCCAAGACAATAAGAATGGACATTTCAAGAAGAGGAGATTCAACAATGATGGAAGGCGTCAAAGACCAACACCCGTTGTTAAGGAAGGAGAACGACCACCTATCATATGCTTCAAATGCGGAGGGGAGGGACACATCAGTCCAAACTGCACGATGCAGTCCAAAACGTGTTATAATTGTGGAAGAGAAGGTCACCTAGCCCGATTTTATCGTGCAATCAAGACAAGTCCGGTGGGATGGAGGCACCAAAGGTAGTCCGGAAAAGTCAAAACCGTAGAGTTCAAGGAGGCGTTTATTGTGACCTCCCAGAAAGCAAGGAACCCGAACGAGGTCATCACGAGTAAACTTATCATAAACTCTAGCGAAGTCTATACCTTATTTTATACCTGTTCTACCCATTCTTTTATTTCTCCTACTTGCGCTCAACGTTTAAATTTGACTCCGGAGAAATTAGACTTTGACTTATCGGTTGAAACTCCGTTGGGAGAAACTTTCATTACATCCACTGTTTATAAGTCTTGTTTGATTCAAATCGGTAACCACATGTTACCTGTCGATCTTATTTCTTTGAAAATACTTGCATTTGATGTGATTTTAGGGATTGATTGGTTAACTACTCATCATGCTAAACTCGATTGTTTTCGTAAGGTTGTTAGCTTTCATTTTCCTAACCAACCTATTATACGAATTCAAGCGACCAAACCATTAAAATCAATCACAATCATCTCAAGCCATAAAGCTATTCGTTTATTGAAAAAAGCGGATGTCAAGTTTTTTTTAGCTCATATCACGTGATTTAAACAAAAATCGTTAGATTTGAATGATATTTTATTGTTAATAAATTCTCGGACGTATTCCAGAAGAACTTCTTTGGCTACCCCGGAGCGTGAAATCGAGTTTGGTATCGACCTTGAACCCGAAGACAAAACCCATTTCAAAGCCCCATATCGAATAGCTCTATTGAACTTCAAGAGTTAAAAATCCAACTACAGAAATTGTTAGACATCGATTTCATTCATCCTAGTACGTCTCTTTGGGGTGCTCCTGTTCTATTCGTGAAGAAGAAAGATGGAAGTATGCGACTTTGTATTGATTATCGGGAGTTGAATCATGTCACCATCAAAAATAGGTACCCATTGCCACATATTGATGACCTGTTTGATCAGTTACAAGGAGCACAATTTTTTTCAAAGATCGATCTTCGTTCTGGATATCATCAGCTAAAGGTTAAAACTGAGGATATTCAAAAGACTGCTTTTAAAATTCGGTACGGGCATTACGAATTTCTAGTCATGTCTTTTGGATTGACTAATACTCCTACTGCCTTCATGGATATGATGAACCGAATATTCAAGGAATATTTGGATCACTTTGTGATCGTTTTTATTGATCACTCAGTGGGCCAAACAATTGAGTTTCGGACTTAATAGTCATACATAGGTGATTTAAATTGGACAAAAAGAAGAATAATAGAAAACAACAAATAAGAACAACTCATGTTATTGCATGAGGTGTCGCTCACCTTATGCGACTCCTTTTTAAAAAAAATAGTAAATTCTAAAAATAATTAAATTTTTTGAATTGCATAAAGATATATATTTAGAAAATTTAATATATTCAACAATAATTATTATTTTTTGAATTATGATTAAAATTTAATGCAATTATATATTAAAAAAAAGCTATATAATATATTCATAAAATAATTAATATCGTAAACTGAACGATGAATGCTAAGAGTTTGAAATTTTTTTACCTTAAATGATGTGGTATTGAAAAATATATCATTTGGTGCACCTAGAAACGAAGATAACAATACTCTCAAGACTTGTAACCGTGAAGATCACCATTTGAAGCCAATATTGTATTCTTTTCTGTGCACCTAGAAATGTGAATAACAATGGAGGACTAAAGACTCCAACTGTCATAAGTGTCCCTCGAGACTTAAAAACCATCAAGATCCTCTCTTCTTCCTTCTCTATTGAGAAATTCTACTGATATAAAATTTCTCAAGCTTGATCCTTGTTGGGATGTGATTATTTGGATATAGCTAAAGTGTTGTACAATTTATTTAGAGAATTGTTAAATCCATAACAGAAAATATTATTTATCTGACAAAAGTGTATTTATAGATCCTATATGATCAGCTTTTTCCGTCGTCATTATACATTTAAATGACAACTTTTTTGTTGGAAAATAACAAAAAGTATTGTGAATTTAACATTTTCATTATTTAATGGTTTGGATTTGGTGTTGGCCCATATACATCTATTGTGATAATTTGCTCAAATAGTTATTAAAGTAAGATTGTGTTTCCTTATTTGATGAGATAAGGAGATTTAACTTGGGAAAGAAGTCATTAGACATTAATTACAGTTATAAGGTGATTCTAAAAAAGACTCCTACTCCTAATTGGATTCGGATAGACATGATTTCTATAAATACATCGTTTTTTTTCAATTGAGTTTCTACCTAAATTCTTGTGTTGATATCTTATTTCTCTTACAAAATTACCCATTCTAGTTCTAGATAGATGTCATCAACTAAATCCAAAAGCCCGCTCTTTTGGTGCACCCAGAAATAAAGATAACAAAATCAAGATTCAAGACTCTCTCCCTCCAACTGTCATAACCGCCAATTCAAGAATCTTATAACCGCCGATATTCCCTCTCCTCTTTCTCTCTTCTCCTACTCTGTTTCTTCTGCTGCTATAAAACCTCTCAACCCCCCCTCCCCCCCTCCACACAAAAATTAAAGCTTTTATTCATACTTAATCTCTGCTTCCATGGCTGCCACAGGTAGCTCCACTGAAAATACCCTTTTCGAAATCACTCCTGATCCTTCTTCTTCAATGCCTTCTGAAGAAAAAGATACCCCCACCGAAATTACTCCTGAACCATCTTCTTCAATGGCTGCTGATAAAGAAAAAGAAACCCCCACTGAAATCACTCTTGACCCTTCTCCTTCAATGGCAGATAAAGGAAAAACTAGAATTAACCCAATGCAGAAAATCAACAGAGGATTAAAGCTCTCGGATCTGACTGACGAAAACATAATCAAAAAACCCATCGGAATCGCCGAGCCCCGCCGCACAATTGTTTATTCTGCCGCCTTCATTCCCGGCGATGACGAGACAGACCGGAAACCCACCACCGTGGCCCTAAAACTGATCAAGATTAAGGATAGAAAAGAGGATTACATAGAAGCCCTGGCAGGGATGAGAAGAAACGAGCGCTCACATAGCACCTTGAAAATCGATACCAGTTTTCTTTCTGAGGAATATTTCTGTATTGCTTTTCCTTATAGAGAAGTTTCTTCCCTCCGGTCACTTTTGCCTGAAAATGGAGGTGGTTTGCCGAAAAACTGCATCAAGATTGCTCTGAGAAGCACCCTTCATGGTCTGGTTTCAATTCATGCTTTAACCGGAGAAATGCACAGGGAAATCAGTGCCGGAAACATATTTTTTCATCACCCTGACGGCTTAATCAAACTGGCATTTGCAGCTTCTGTGTATGACCCTTTTCTTGGGACACGTCCGACGGAGATGAATGAGGAAGAGGAGGTGGGTACTTCTTCCGGATTTTTGGCAATGAAACACATCACAAAATGGGGAAGAGCGCCGGAGGTTTTGGACAGTACAATGGGAGGGCAGAGATATGAAGGATTTATACAAAAATCAGACATTTGGAATGTGGGAATTGTTGCCTTGGAATTGGCTTATGGGGAAATCCGAGTTAAGAGTCGCCAAGAATTGCTTAATTTGGCTGAAAAAATCAGTAAAGACATGAAGTTGCCAAACAGATTATGGGAGGTGTTAACGTCAAGATCTTTCTCCACGTCCCAATCACCAAGACGCGTCCGATATCCCTTGCGATTCAACAAGTTAACACAAAAAGCGGCTTGGCCGTGAGGGGATAACTCGGCGTGAGAGTCGATGTCGGCGATCACAAGGTTAACAATGGAGGGAAAAATAATATCTAATGCCCGAGAGAGTGATAATATGATTATGTGTGTAATGTTTTGTTACTTACCTCTTTTGTGATCCTAGCCCCATACATACTCCAATCCGGTTCCATCGTGCCACCCATCACCTCGACACCTTTTCCCCACTCCGGTTATTTCAATTGAAAGTATGTAGCTTACTTCCTCACTCTACCACTCTTTTGCCACCGCCCATTATCCGAGTCACATCCTCATTAATGTAAATGCGAAAGGTGGCGAACATAGTAATCAACTATTATTTGGCATAATGATTACAAATCAAAGTTGGGTTAAGTGGCAATTTGTATAATGGCCAATTAAATGACTAAGCCCAAATAACGGAAATGACCAAACAATAGGATCCAACCGAAAGGACCCAACGAAACAATCAAGTAATTGAGCCCAAATCATTCGGACCAATCAGACAAGAATAACATAATCCAAGGAGGGCCCATTAAGTCCGCCCGATAAGGAAAAGGATTATGGCCAACATTGCTTCACTTCTAGTCTTTTATCAAACAAGGTGTTTAATGAAAGACTATAAAGCGATATAGCCCGTGATATAACGAATTATGATAAGTCACAAGAGGTCCAAAGTGAAACTCACCAAAGCCCAACAAAATTGATCCAAATTGATATCAGAAACAGAAATGGGAGGCCCAATAGACATAAGTCCACTTAGGTGAAGATATTTAGACCCAAAACCGGACGAAACCTCTTCCAATTCACCATCATTGCTGTGAATTAATTGTCTTCCAATTCACCATCATTGTTGTGAATTAATTGTGCCGCCCTCGATTACCATGTAACCGTCAGTATAAAAGATAAACTTTACCAATTCTGACGGTTTTACCTGCCAATTTGAAATTTGAACCTTTGAGCTTTCTTCTCCTCTGCAGAACTTCCTCCTCTGTTTTACGAAATCCCAACAATGGTGACTGTGAACTCTAGCCAAAATTCTCCCCTTCGCGTGACTCCTGTTAGCACCGTCTCCCCCAATCCAAACCCTAACCAAGAGGGTTCGAGTTTAAACCCCCAATCTTCAGCAACCATGGGGGGAAATCAACCTCTGATCCCTTCTTCATCACCTTCTGACTTCTTCAAGAAGCGGGGAAGCGGTTTCCCCATACCAACATCCCTCCTCCGTCACGGAATCGAGAGATCGTATCCTCCGGACTCGTTATCGATTCGACATATGCACGCCTATAAGGGCTCCGCTCACGAAGAAGCGTATGCATGCAATGACCGGGACGGTTGGGTCGCCATGCCAGTCACTTTCCTGGAAAAGGGGATTCGCCTGACCCTCCATGCTTTTGTCGTTACCCTCCTAGGGTTCATAGGAGTGGGTTTTGCTCAGTTAGTGCCCAATTCCTATATCCACATCCTGGCATTCATTGCCTTACATCGTGAATTAGGATTTCTCCTCCGCTCGACATCTTCTTCACCCCTCTCTCTCCACGGTGAGGTCTCGAGAACGAGGCTTCAAAATGTTGAAGCGGTCTCACCGACCCAACACCAGATTCGAGAGGAGACCCCGATGGATACCCTTCCAAAGAACAAGGTTGGTACGAGAAATGGTTTTTTGTTACGGGACCAAATCTCTTCTCTTCAGTTGGACTACCTCGATCGGGTCTCTCACGACTTTGGAGATATCTCAGAAGAGCGTGTGAAGGAGATGGCGAGATTTTTGAAGAAGATTCCTCCAAAAGAATGGAGTTTTACACTTCGACCAAGCAAGCCCTGGCTATATGACCACAAATGTAAGTTTCGAACAACTTTATAACATAATTTTTTGAGATATCTAAATGATAAGGGTTCTGATACATGGTTTTTGCGGTGTCTCTCGATCAAACCAACTTCTTGGAAGTGAAAGAAGCTGGAAGATTTTTGGCGGGGAAGAATACGGATCTGGCGAAGAACATCCGATGAAGAATCTTCCAAAAGTGATCCCACATCATAGATCCACCAACTACTTCCTTCAAAATGATGAACCCCAGACCGATGAGCCCAACATACCAGAAGAATCCCTTAGACCCCGCCGAAGGAAAAGATCCGCCAAGAAATCCAAATCCACCCAACAGGAAACAAACCCTGAAAGTGACCAGGAAGCAACTCCCGAAGCAACCCCTGGCAAGCACTTGCGTGACCCAACCCTAGTCCTGCACCTTCTGGATCTATCCCGGTGAAGAGAAGTCTGCTCGACATACCTTTGCACGATCGGGCAAAGGTTCTTCGTGTGAAAAAGATAAGGACGAAGATAACCCCCCTGACTGCCCAAGAGCTCTGAGTTCCCTCATCTTCGGCTGACATCCCTCCAATAAACCCCACTGAAATTCAAGTGTCTAATGATAAACCGATCGGATCTGTCCCCATCTCAACCCGAAAAAGAAAACATCCAGCAGATAGCCATCCCGGTTCATCCTCTGCACCTTCGCCGCCCCCCGAACCCACTCCTGTACGGTCTTCTTCTCCCGAAACTATATATGTGGACCCCTCGCCAGTTCGCAATCAACCCATGCCTTCTCCTCCAAGACAATCGACTTCCAAATTCCAGCATGACGATATGGCCTCTCCAACCATGTGGCCTCGATTTAATGCCAATTTTCCCTTCATTTATTCGACGCCAGATGCATAAACCGATGACCATCGATTCGGGAACAGTTCGAACGAGGGATTTACTTAGCGAAGGCATGAGCTATCTGGCGGTAAAATGATTCTCTCTGTATTTCGTATTTATCTTCATACTTATACATCTAAAACCGATCAAATATCTTTGGACATGATAAAGCGAATCTTTGTGTTCAAGCGTCTGCATTCAAGTCCCTCGAGGTGAATCCAAGAAGAGGCTCGAGGAAGGAGAATGCCATTCAAGTCTGCGCCTTGGCTAGGGAAAGGACTCAAGCCAAGGCGTTCTTCATACAAATGAAGGGCTTCAAAAGAGTTAGCCCTGCCGAGGGAGATGTGAAGGCATCCGATGAAGAACTAAAGCCAACTAAAGCACAAGTATGAGGAGATCGTCAAAATGAATGTTGACTTGGTTGGAGGAGGCGAGATAAGGATGGAGAAGATCAAGGAATTAAAGGGCGATGCTAAACTCTTGACCAAGACCATCCAAAAACTAGAGTGGCGAAACTCGTCATCACGAATAAGCGAAAAGCTCGAAGAAGAAATCGAGAACTCAAGGCTCTTGGGACCTTGGGCCTCCTCTAACAGATGACCTTGAAACAAATCTGTGAAGAGTATCGAAACTCGGATGAAATCAATGGGGAGATAATGAAGATATACTCTGAAAGCTACGAGCTCTGCCAGAGTCGTGGCAAGGAGAAGCTGATTGCAGCCAACGCGGATCCATCCTTGCTCGACTCTTCAGATGACGAAGATGGCGCCTGAAGCTAATGCTCTTGTTTTTCCTTGGTTTTATTAAAGAATATTTATGAAGATTTCTGTTATTTTTCTTTCTTTAATTTATAGGACTTGTAAAAATTATCTAATATTATAATCAGATTAAATATCAATAAAAAAGTGGTTTCATCCCTTATGACTTGGGTGCATTTACTTTCTGCCAATACTCCAATATTAATTTAACTGGAAAGATGCACAAAATCTTTCATGGACTGAACTCGAACTGTTAATTAACAACTAAACATGTCATATAACAGATAAGATGAAGTTAAAGAATGAGGCATTCCGAACTCGACACTTAGAAAAATTTTAGGTAATAAAGTAAAGGGATACTTATTAGCCATCAAGTGTGAGATAGATTCGCTTCATCAGAATTTGTTTACCCGAAAGGCCTAATAAAACCAAAAGATGACATTTGCCTACCACGAAGGGCACGACAAAGTCTAAAGGACAACGCTTGCTTACCCACGAAGGGCTGGCAAGAGAGTCGAAGAATGACAACGCTTACCCCAGAAGGGCTGACGATAAGGTCTAAATGTCGACAATTGCCTACCACGCAGGGCTCGACAACGTCTTAAGGATGACACTTGATTACCACGAAGGGCCTGACAAGGTCTAAGTGTCGATAATTGCCTACCATGCAGAGCCTGACAACATCTTAAGGATGGCACTTGCTTACCACGAAGGGCCTGACAAGGTCTAAGTGTCGACAATTGCCTACCACGCAGGGCCTGACAACGTCTTAAGAATGACACTTGCCTACCACGAAGGGCCTGGCAAGGTCTAAGTGTCGACAATTACCACGCAGCGCGGGGCGACAACGCGTCTTAAGGATGACGTTTGCCTACCACGAAGGGCCTGACAAACCCATAAGGTCCACCTGCCATTAAGGCTACCATCGAATGGTCAGCGAGTCTCCCCGAACCTCCTTACACCATTGAACTGATCAGCAACGAAGACAAGATTTGTTTGAGAAAAAAGGAACTTTTATTGATGATGACATAAATATTTACAGACTTCCGATGTAATGACATCGTTTTTACTGAAAGTACTTCCTAAGCCTGCCAGCGTGCCAAGTATTTTTAATTGCTGACCCGTCTAATGTGACGACCCCAAAATAGGTCCATTCCATCCAACCTATTCTGAGTCGTTAAATACATGGTATGAAATAACTACAACTTTATTACAACAATTGTCGTGCAAAATACAACAACACATATCTTTGTGAGTTTGGATACCAATATATACCAAATGTAACTCGACACCAACTTGGATAACACGCCATGACACCTTACATAAAGATGTATCAAAAAACCTGTTTTAGAAATTAGAATCTTTGGGAAGTGCTCAAGAAACCTTCGTATATGGGAGGCCATGCTTTTAGGTTATGGTAGATATCATATGGCCACATAATTATCCTTAGTTAACCCAATAAACCCCAAAGAAAAACGAGAAGATTACTATCATATTCTTCCCAATGGTGAGTCTTCTCTTGACATATCATTATCTCCTTTGTCTCTAGTTGGGTATTATACTCCAAACAAACACCAAGATTATATAGGTAGTGCTTGTAAATATACTCGACCAAGTGGATGAGCACAACCATGTCTTATGATAACACGAGGTTGTATGTCATTTAGACATCTTGTATGATAGTGACAAAACACCCTTCCAAGTTAAATTCACCTCACCCTCAACATCTATAGACCACCACTCTATTCCTCGCTATCCCCGCTTTCGACCCAAATTTACACTTTCTTTTATTACGAAAAGGAATTGTGAAACAAAAGGGTGAGCACACAACTAGCTCGATAAAGAATATTATGACTAAAGATAAATTATCAATAGTCTTCATCGGTAATAAATCGGAGATTTAGAACATATGGTAGATGATAAAACTTTTCAACCATAGTTGCGTGGAATGAGCAATCCATTAAGAGTCGAATAGACTATAAAGTCTATTGTCTTCCATGTTAAAATCCACCAACAATGTTTTATCCACCGTAACATCAATCAACAATTCTGTCCACAATCACGTGTATAACTTCATAATCGTAATTGTAGTTCTAAATTCCTTTCCTCATCCAAGACAAAGATAATTTTCATCACTTGTCTTTTACGGAAACATCAAAGATCATGGTTATACCAAATCACGAGCCTCCATTCATAATCATATTAATAAATTCATCTTTGCACCACGGCCAAAGATATTCATCAACAGATTCATCTTTACACCACAAAGCTAAAGATATTCAACAACGGGTCATCTTTGCATTCTGAGCAAAGATATTCATCAATAATTCATCTTTGCACTCTGTGCTAAGATATTCATCAATGTGTCATCTTTGCATTCTGAGCAAAAGATATTCATCAATAATTCATCTTTGCTACTTCTGCAGGCTAAGATATTCATCAACAAGTCATCTTTGCACTCTACGAGCAAAAGATATTCATCAATAATTCATCTTTACTCTTGGCTAAGATATTCATCAACAAGTCATCTTTACTTACTACGAGCAAAAGATATTCATCAATAATTCATCTTTGCACTTCTTGGGCTAAGATATTCATCAACAAGTCATCTTTGCACTTACGAAGCAAAAGATATTCATCAATAATTCATCTTTGCCTTCTTGGCTAAAAGATATTCATCGATCGGTCGTGTTCATCTCAACACCATTCATCTTTGCACTATCTGGCCAAAGATATTCTTGAAATCATTCATCTTTGCACTTCAGTGCCAAAGATATTCTTGAAATCATTCATCTTTGCATTGGTTTTATCCACGTCCAAAATACCTCAAAAATAATCATAGTGGTGTAAAATTCAAGAATGATCAAAACATGGATACAATCAAAGCTAGTATCCGAATAGATATTTTAGATTAAAAAGAAAAATTTTCATTTTTAAATTGAATAAAGCCGTAATTCGTGAATAGTCTAGTATCGTGAATAGTCTTAGTATCGTGAATAAGTAACTCAAACACCCAAAAGATAGAAATTCCACAAAAAACATTTTCACGCTTCATGAATAGTACTCGTGAATAGTAAATCGTGAATAAGAACTCATGAATAGTAACTCGTGAATAGTAACTCATGAATAGTAACCCGACATGAAAAAGTTCCAAATTTGATAAAAACTTCGGATCAATATTTGAAGATAATGATATTGAAGAAATAATATCATTCAAAAAAAATAATATCCCTTACTATCCCTTACCTCAAAAGAGCAAAGACTTACGACGAGGATATCGGATATATTATTTGAAGGAAACTTGCAAGCGATGAATATCAACTCACCAAGTATCTAAATACTCACAAATTACACTCAATAATCTAGAGAGAAAGAGAGAAAACTTTGTTTACGGTGTGATTTTCAATTCTAACTTAGCCCTCTATTTATAGGAAAATGTTAGCCGTACCAAGTAGACTTGACACCTTTACACTGATGGCTTTACCGCTACTATTCACCCACCAAAAAAATCAGCCATCTTCCCCAACAACCAAGAGTGGGGCCCACTCAATTCTAGAATTTTCCACCAAAACCTAATTTCCGAATCAGTTACCTCTTAAAATTCATAACAAATCATCGTTCATTTTAACGGTTCAAAATTTGTGGACATATACTCAACTTATATATGTATAACATATCCAAAAATTACAACGATCCAACGGTCGGATCAAAATTTATAACTCACATAATATAGTGAAGAACAACGATTTTTCTTGGACTATTAGTCCTTCGGACCAGTTTCATTCAAAATTTCACCACGAAATATCTACAAAGAATTTTGGGTGATTCAAATTTCTACAGATTAGCTTACTTCTAGGGCTTTCTTTTGATATATGGCTCATCTCTTAACTCATTATATTAAAGAGTTATGGATTTTACAAAATCAAGTAATAAACTAATTTTTCGAAAATCCCATATTTTGTTCTCCATTTTGACAAATAATCTTGATAAAACACCTCATCATTAATTCCTTCATTTATAAACCACATAAATAAATCCATCATTTATATCCACATCAAATAAATATTTCATTGTCATATAAATCAATAATTAATTATTCATAAATAATATTATAGAATCATGATAATAATGACAACCAGAGGCCGAGGGAAAGAGGGGCTTTCAATAAGAATTTCTCCTTCTTGGCGCCGCAATTAGGTGACCAAACCTCTCCTTGATGAACTTTCTAGACATTGCCAATAATGCTATCTAATAATATTATTCAAATAATATGAATTATTGATCCGATAATGGAAAATCATATGCGATGATAATTATTGAACAACAATAATATAAAATATCAACACAAACAATTATTGAATCAATAAAATAAAATATTGAGCAAGATAATTCTTTGTAACAATTATTAAAGTAGTGCCTTCTCACGTAAGAATCAATAATTGAAAAAATACTTATGTAATACCTGAAGTGCTTTCTTGTGCAACAACGCGTATTACTTTACTTCTACCAATAGGGTATTCCAACGATTGTTAACAGTACTTGATTCTGCCGTTATTTATAAAACTCAAACTTGTCATTTTCTTCATCAAAGCGGTTATTCTATTATGGGGCCCACAAATGGATTTGGCGCAGGCCGCATGCGAATATTCCAAATAAAAGGAATATTCCACGACCAAACGAATATTCCCGATAATGATAAGTATTTTATAGCCACTTGCTTATTTGAAAAAAAAATCATATATCACCCTTAACTTTAACTTTTATCAATTTAACCAATTCTTGAATAGAAAAATTGAATACTTTTATTTCATAAAATTTGGTCTTACATCTAATGCCTTCAACCGATAAGTCCCCGGCTTGAGACTTCAATTGATTTCATACAGATCCTTTGATTTGGCATCGCTTTTCCCAGATTACGAGGTGTAGATGCTTTGGCTTCTCTAAGGACAAAATCTCCTGCCAATTTGCGAAACTTTACCCCTTGTTATAATGTTTGGCCACTCTTGACGATAGGTTGCCAATTTGATTAAGGTCATTTCTCGACTTCCTCAAGCCAAATCAAGATTGGCCTTCAAATTCTTCCTCATTTGTAGATCTCTTTGAATTGACTAACTTAGAAGACTTGGAGATCCATTTCGATTGGGACTAAGGCATCGATTACATAGGCCAATCTGAAAGGTGAATCCCCCATTGTAGTCCTCGGAGTAGTTCGGTAAGCCCATAACACGCTAAGTAGCTCTTCTCGCCATCTACCCTTGGCTTCGTCCAATCTACGCTTGATCCCATTCAGCAGCGTTCTGTTGGTCACTTCAACTTGTCCGTTGGATTTGAGGATGGCCTCTTGAAGTCTTTCATCTTTGGATCCCCGTTCTTTCAAAAATGTTTCAAATTTCGATCCCACAAATCGACGTCTGTTATGCTGCTATTACCACCTTAGGAATTCAAGCGAAATACTACCGATTCTTTCAAAAATTTCAAGCATTCTGTTCGTTATTAACCTAAGTGGCTTTGCTTCTACCCATTTGGTCATATAGTCGATGGCAACTATAACAAAACTAACTTGACCTTTTGCTTTCGATAGTGGACCCGAGATATCAACCCCCAGAAATGAAAGGTATAGGAGATAAGATCGAGTATAGCTCTTCTGGTGGTTGATGTGGGATCGGACTGTTGAGTTGACACTTCTCGCACTTCTTGACGTATTCGGTCGCTTCCTTGAAGATGGTAGGCCAGTAGTACCCTTGACGAAGTACTTTATAGGCTAATGACTTAGCCGCCATATGGTCGCCACAGATGCCTTCATGTACTTCTCGGAGAGCATATTCAGCTTCAGATGGAGTCAAACATTTCAGTAGTGGAGACGAGAAAGCCCTTCGGAACAGATCCCCATCAATCAGAACAAAATTAGCGCTCTTATACTTAATTTTCTTAGCTAGCATCCGATCCGAAGGTAAGACGCCATCTGCCAGATACTCTATATATGGAGTCAACCAGCAGTTGGTTCGGTCAATGCACATCACCGATTCGTGATGAACACTAGGATGTTGTAAAATTTCTAAGTAAACCGACCCATCAAAGACGTTAACATCCGTAGTGGCTAATTTGGAGAGTGCATCAGCAATGGAATTGTTATTACGCTCGACACCCTGAAACTCGTAGGATTGGAAATACTGAAGTCGTTCTTTCAATTCTGTCAAATACTTGATCATTCTTGGGCCTCGAGCTTCGTACTCCCCAGAGAGTTGCTTAACGACTAACTGAGAATCACTGAAGATGACTATTCTCTACACTTCAAGACTCTTTGCTAGTCGTAACCCTGCGAGTACCACCTCATACTCAGCTTCGTTGTTCGTCACTTTGAACTAAAATCTGATGGCCTACTGCACCTTGAATCCCTCCGAACTCGTCAGAATAATCCCCGCTCCACTGACGTCCGTGGTAGAAGACCCATCTGCA
Source organism: Panax quinquefolius (assembly GCA_020205615.1). Lineage (NCBI taxonomy): Eukaryota > Viridiplantae > Streptophyta > Magnoliopsida > Apiales > Araliaceae > Panax > Panax quinquefolius. Next base: position 43,097,374 of record CM035169.1, on the reverse strand, counting down.
TACAGCATCCACGAACTCGCTTGGTGAAGAATCAGAATCGTTTACATCGGATCCTTCACCGCCACAACTTCATCAGCTTCAGAAAACGAGCATTCAACTACAAAATCAGCCAAGGCTTGCCCTTTGATGGCGGTTCGGGGATGATATTCAATGAAAAATTGGGACAACTCCATCGTCCATGCAACTAATCTCCCCGATACCTCAGGTTTGCCCATAATCTTCTTCAAAGGCTGATCTGTGTATACTATTACCAATCTACCCTGGAAGTATTGCCTAAGCTTTCGACTAGCGGTTATTAAAGCAAAAGCAAACTTTTCGATGTTTGGGTACCTTGTTTCAGCATCCCGAAGGACATGGCTTACATAATAAACCGGGTGCTGCTTACCCCCAACTTCACGCACCAAAACTGCTCCTACCGCCAACAAACTAGCTGCTAAGTATAAATATAGGGGCTCAAAGAAGAGCGGGCTTCACCAACAAAGGCGGAAGATAAGTAGGACTTGATGCTCGAAAGCGTCCTCACACTCCAAAGTCCATTGGAGCGTCTTTTGCATTCTTCTACCCTTTCAACGTATCAAAGAACGGCAAACATCTTTCTCGCCGACTTGGACATGAACCTCCTTGAAGTCTGCAATCCTTCGATCAGACGTTGAACATCTTTAAATGACCGAGGAGTCTTCATGTTCGGGATCGCTTCAATCTCTCTGGATTGGCTTGATTCCTCTCGGTGATAAGATAAACCAGAAATTTGCCGGCCCTAGGCCAGAAGGTGCACTTAGTGGGGTTCAATCTCAAATGTGATGACGAATTGTCTCGAAAGCATTCTTCTAAATCATCCAGATGTTTATGCACCAACATGCTTTTGACAATCATGTCGTCCACGTACACCTCCACATTCCGCCACCGGTGATCTCAAGACATGATTCATCATCCTCTGGTATGTGGCTCCGGCATTGATGAGGCCGAAAGTCATTTTCTTATAGGCATATACCGAACGATGCGTAATGAACGCCGTCTTCGGTATATCCTCTTTACACATGGAAATTTGATGATATCCAGAGAATGCGTCCATGAAACTTAACAAAGCATACCCCGAAGTGGCATCGATGAGTTGGTCGATGTGGGGCAGCGGGTAGAAATCCTTTGGACAAGCTTTATTTAGATCGCTATAGTCGATGCAGACTCGCCATTTACCATTCTGCTTCTGGACCAGCACCACATTTGCCATCCACTGCGGGTAGTCGATCTCGAAGATGAAGTCAGCTGCCAACAGTTTTGCAATCTCTTCATCGATGATTCGCTGACGTTCGGGTGCAAAGATCCTCCTCTTCTGTCGGACTGGTTTTTTTGACGGGTCCACCTCCAACCGATGTTCAGTGATATCCCTGCTTACTCCCGGCATATCTTGAGGTTCCCATGCGAAGATGTCAACATATCATTGCAGGAGCTCCATGAGGTTAAATGGAGAGGTTCCGCAGACCGAACCTATTTTCTTTGTCTTGTTCACTTTGCCGGGATGAGCTCTAGCTCTCTGCTTTCTTCGGTGGCATGACCAAGCGGTTTGAACTACTCTCAGTGAAGGGTTCGATTTCTATCGCCATGGTCTGCTTCTGTTTCGATACCCCCACTCCCAAAGTGATCACAACGTTCCTATAACACCTTCTGGCCAGATCCAAATCCCTTTTCACCTCACCAACCCCATGAGCCGTAGGAAATTTGATTTTGAAATGGGAAATTGAGGTCACAGCTTGCAAAGCAATTAAAGTAGGCCTTCCCAAAATAGCATTATAAGCAGAATCTACATGCACAACATAAAATTTGCAAATAATTTCTACTGTTGAGGGGTCGTTAGAAGATGACCCAGAGTTCAATGGTTCCAGCCACCTTGACCGGATCGTTACTAAAACCATACAAAGGAGCTTCCTGCCCTATCTCCATCTTCCGCCCGTCTAGGTGCATCCTCTGATAAGCGTGGGCATACAGAATATCTATAGAAGACCCATTATCTACCATCATTCGCTTATCGTACTCGAATAAGGTCTGTCAGTCTTCGGGAAGGTACCCGCCACTGACATGACCGAATCCAAGTAACTTCGGCGCTTCTTTCCAACAAGTTTGCGTAAGTACCCGGTGATGACATCTATCACATGCCTTGCAGTATTCCGAGTATGGCAACGCTTCTTTGAACTGGTTGAGCTGGCCGGTATGTGTCCTCTCTCCGCTGTTGATTAGTTCTGGCAGCCACATACTGAATTAAAGCCTCACCTTGTACCTTTCTTTCAATAAAGTCTTTCAAACTAGCACAGTCGTTTGTATCGTGACCCGAAGCTTGATGGTAATCACAATACTTACGAGAATTCCTTTTAAGCCTAATGTTATCTCGAGGTGGCTCGAAGATAGGTTGATTCTTAATCTCGATCCAAGATAACAACCCCATCTCGTGTTGAGTCTTGTGTACGCCCTATTCACTCTCTACGAAATTTGGAGCCAGACTTAACGTCCTCCACCACGCTCCAATTGTTATATTTCTTGACGCCGCCGTAGCGTCTTTATTCCTTCATTCTTCTTTTCGGGTCTCCAGTTCGGCATCCCGTCTGTCTCCTTAAAGGTGATTTGAAGAAGGGCGTTTGAGGTTTGTCCATGGCTTCCTCCACCACGATATAGCCTTGACTTTTCCGAAGGCTTCAATGAGACTCTTCTTGGATGATGAAACATTAACTTCTTCACCAACTTCTACGATTTGACCGAGATCTAATCCATTACAAAGCAGTCCAACGGCTTATAGATCGTTCACGTCATCACTTGGCCCATTACTTCATCGAACCGCTTCACATATTGGCCCAAAGACTCATTGAATCTTGTCGAACACGAGCCAACGAACCGATTGGTTTTCCCCTTCTTTTGTTGCTCGAAGCAAGCATGAAATTTCTCGCACATATGCGCTTACGATGAAATTGAATCCGAGGGCAAAGTCTCCATCCATTGCCGGGCATCCTTTCTGAGTGTTGTGACAAAAGTATGACACTTAGCAGCATCGCTAAAGTCATAATAATCCATCAGTCGGTCGAACTCCTGACTGTGGTCGTAGGGATCCCCCGATCCATCATAACTTTCGATATGGGACAACTTCTTCGTGGGGTCAACTTTTTCTTTAAGAATTTCCGCGAAAAAAGGGGATGCCTTTTTTCCCGAAGTATCCTTTGTTTTTTGTACTTCGGCAAGCTGCTTCCGAAGTTCTTTTAACTCTTTAACCAGATACTCCACACCTTCTGGTTGAGATGATGCTTCTTTTTCCGGTGACTCCTTCCTCCTCTGAGTGGACCGGTTTCTTACAATAGAGCCTCCAACTTTAGAAGGACTTTTCCGATGGTGAGTGTCCACAGGGTGGTGTACCCTCAGTAGACTCTCGGGAGTACGATCTCCAGATATACTTCGTCTCGAACTCTAAGCGCTATGGCGAGAATGTGCAACAACAAGTGCTTTCTTTGTGGTCTCAGGAGTGCGATCTCTGGATCGACCTCTTCGTTCTTTTCGACCCTGCTCCTTAGAATCGACGGGGTAATGTGCCCTCTTCGATCTTTGAGGAGTAGGGCTTCGGGATCTTCTTCTTTCTTGAGTTCGGTCCCGAGACTCTCGTCCTAAATGAGCAGGTTCTTTCCCACTCCGGTGTCCTTGCTCTTCAGATTGATCATGGCTGAACTCTTCGTCCCTCAACTCTGCCATCCGAGCCATCTGCTCAGCTATATCCTGTCGCTGCTTCACAAGTACTTCCATAGCTCTATCCGCTTCATCTGTCATCTTAGCCAGTCGTGAGGCCTTTTCGTTTTGGTCATCTCGGTATCGAGTTCTAGGCGATGTGCCTTCTACTCGTTTTCGACCATGGCCAGACCCTTTCTCCGTCGGGAAGACTAGCTTAAGCTTAGCTTTGCCCACCGCCTTCGGCCGAAAATCTTCATGTGATCGTTTGGACGTTGTGCTGGCATGAACACTTATTGCCGGTCCCAAACGATCCTTGGCAGACATTCGTGTACTGGATTCCTTTGGCGAATTTCTACGCCCTTTCGTGTGTAGGTGTTCTACTCTTCACCATGAATAATCGACGTAGAACAAAACACGATTGTGATTGAAAAATACCGAGACACTAGAACTCGACCCTTCTCCTTACAAGCGCTGATGTTAACGCCAAGATCTTTCTCCACGCCCCAATCACCAAGACGTGTCCGATATCTGCCTGCAGATTCAACAAGTTAACACCAAAAGCAGCGGCTTGGGTCGGGGATAGCTCCGGCGTGAGAGTCAGTATCGGCGATCACAAGGTTAACAATAGAGGGAAAAATAATATCTAATGCCTGAGAGAGAGTGATAATATGATTATGTGTGTAATGTTTTGTTACTTACCCTCTTTTGTGATCCTAGCCCCATGCATACTCCAATCCCGGTTTACCGTGCCACCCATCACCTCCTGACATCTTTTCCCCACTCCCGGTCATTTCAGCCAAAAGTATGTAGCCTACTTCCTCACCTGCTACCACTCTTTGCCACCGCCGGTCATCTGAGTCTCATCCTCATTAATGTCATGCAGAAAGGTGGCAGACATAGTAGTCAACTATTATTTTGCATAATGATTACAAGTCAAAGTTGGGTTAAGTGGCATTTTTGTATAATGGGCCAATTAAATGACTAAGTTTCAAATAACTGAAATGACCCAAACAATAGGATCCAACCGGAAAGGACCCAACGAAACAATCAAGTAATTGGGCCCAAATCATTCGAACCAATCGGAGACAAAGAATAACATAATCCAAGGAGGGTTTAAATTAAGTCTGGCCCAATAAGGAAAAGGATTATGGCCCAACAGGAGGAAAGAGATGAAGGTGAAGGGGAAAAGAAGAAAGGGAAGAATGTAGTGGTGGAAAAATTGAAAGGAATTTGGAAGAAAAAGGATAAAAGATTTTCAAGTTCGTTTGGTGAAATGGTGGCAAAGTGTTTGGCTAGTGATCCGGACAAGAGGCCAAGGGTAGGCGATCTCTTAGGTCATAACTTCTTTAGGAAATGTAAAAATGTGAGAGTTTTTGCTGAGAGAGTTGTTAAAAGAAGAAAGAAAGATTCCGAAAGCGGCGAAGAGGAAGATGAAGCAGGGGAGGATCAGAATCCATGTTGAATTGCAGGAATGAAATCAACATATCATGGTGGAGAAAATATTCTTAGTTGGTGTTTGATCAGAAAGTAGTTAATTCAGTTTAGTTTGGCTGGTTCTGGATATAGTTTTTCATCACATGCAGTTAGTTGGTTTGAAAATTGAAACAGGGTTTAATGATTTCAGCTCAGTAGGTGAATTGATGTTTCTTGGGGATTGATCTGATGAAATATATTTCTGCATGTTGATTCCAATGATATCAAAAATTATGGTGAATCTTAATTCATTTGTCCGTAATATTCCTTGGTCTTTCTTATTTTTACTTAAGTTGTTTGAATTGTGTTGAATCGAGTTGAGTTTGAGTGCCATTTTTAGGTGCCATCAAAGAAAAACCAAGGCTAACTATAGTTGACATAAATTTTTATTATGCTGAATTAAATTAAAATTAACATTAATAATTTTAAAAGAGGACACAAAATTCACATGTCAAATTTTTTCGATGCCACGTAAGTTGTTTTAAATTAGTTGGCAAAAATTCTAAGGAGAATTGTGATAAAAGAAATGTAAAGGGACAAAATTGAAATCAAACCACAAGTACAAGGATCAAATGAATTATTTAATAAAAGTCTTAGTATTATATGTAATTAAGAACGAAATATGACTTTTATATATCTTTAGACAAATCATTTACGGTTTTTATAAAGTCATCTGACAATATCAACGATTTTATTTAAAGCCAAAATTATATTTTTTTTTTTATGCACGTAATTAGCAACTCATATAACAAAAACTAAGACTCCAAGTCACTCAAGATTCATTGTAACACCCCAATCCGATATAGGCTCAAAGTGCTACACGCCGTAAGCTCATAGGCCCGTAAGGTAACAATATCAATAACGCGTAGCTCAAACAAAACAACTTAACAATAATCTTAACTTAAAACCCAACAATAAATATAAGGGTTCTTTACAGAAATATACAATAATTAGAAAGTAATTATATCATTAGTGCATCAACAAAATAATTACAAAAAGAGTGTAATTAGGACCCATATTACAAAAATAGTACAATTCACATTAATAAGAAAATTTAAAATTAAGGAAAAATAACTGCCATAATTAATAATTCAAATTCAAATATTTAGAATCTAACAACAAAAATAAATTCAAATTCAAAATAATAATTCAAATTCAAATCTTCATCTCCCTCGCATACACTTTGAAATAATAGTTAACAAATAAGTAAATAAATAAATAAAATATATGTACATGTAAATTGGGCTCTGTTTCAATTTTTTATTTTTTTAGTTCTCTGTTCCTGCCGGATTCTCTTCCGCTACTCCGCCGCTTCACCGTCGCGAATCTCCGTTGTCCAAAACGCCAATGAGAAGAAGAAGAAGATTCGCCCTACAAAAAGTTTAAAAATAAATATATGTAACTTTTACTGTTTTAAAAATATTTTATGACTATTTTGTTACTCATAAATACTAAAATGGTTACCTTTGTATGAATGGTTGGCTACCAACTGCATCACATTCAAACGAAATTGGTAACTTAATTAAACTGAATTGGTTACCTTGGTTTTAAGGTTTGGCTACCAACTGCACTATTAAAAAACTGTGGATGTGAATTGGTTACCTTGGTATGAAGGTTTTGTTACCTATTTGCTTACCTTACCTGAAAATTTGGTTACCAACTGCACTAAGAAAAAATTGAATTGGTTACCTTGATTTGAATGTTTGGCCACTGATCGTCGGGCCGGACATGATACAAATTTGTTTCCACCACTGCAACCATGAAATACATTGTCCACACAATTCGTGGCATCTTCTCAATTCCTCCGGCCTCCGATCAATTCTCTTTGTTTGTCTTCGGCCTTTTTCCCATTTAGCCAGTAATATCACTTAAACAGGCTTGGAACCTAAACATAAATATCTCTTTGCAAACCGCGTCTCTGTTGTCAAGTCGGCATAGAGTAAGAACCTCGCTCATCTGAGCAAGTTAAAAAAGATATGAATTGATACAGATGTAAATATAACTGAGGTTTCATGTTCTTTTATGCACATGTGCTGTAATATCCAGGAAAAAAAATGATATTAAATTTATATTCTTAAAACATATTGTTTGGACTTTGTCATTTATTTGGGTCAAACTAGTTATTTAATTTTTATGCGCTAATGTATTAATAAGTGTTGGGTAAATTAAATTGGTAAAATTAGGCTTTAAATTAAGTGGGTCAAATTTATAATTGTGTAATTTTAAAATTCTATTAAAATTAGGAGAGTTAGTAAAACAAAATAAATAAATAATAATAAATAAATAAAACCTAATTTAACTCGCATACTCTTTATACTTAATTGGGAAAAAGAGAAGCAATTGCAAGAGGTAATTTGTGACTTTCACTTTGAATTGATAAGCGGAGGAAAAAAGGCATATCAATTAACTAAGGTCATTGTTTGTTCATATATTATGTATATATAGTGATGAAAAAAAAAGTGATTTAGCTTCGGATGATGGTATATATATATATATATATATATATATATATATATAGTAGGATATGTTAGATGTCAACTTTGGCGAGGCTTGTATTATTCTTGTATATATTATTATTATATATAAGGATTATATAGATATGTATATTGATTGCAAGATTGCTGTAAGTTGTGATTTTTGTTTTTTATTTTATTTTATATATATATATATATATATATATATATATATATTATGTTAATAAACTTTTAGCCATGAAACTTATAACTTAATTAGTAAATCAATTGAAGTTATGTATATTAATTTGAATTAATTAATTTTATCGACATAATTATAAAAATTCTTAATAATAAAATTTAATTGTATTATGTTATTAATGATTGGATTGTAATAAAATCTTATTAAATTATTTAGATTGAAGCGGAGAGAGTCTAAACGAGAGTTTTTAGAATATACTTGGGATAATACATTGCTTAATCCAGTGCGGATTAAATGTACTTTTCAAATGACACGCTTGTTAAATTTGATTTGTTCGTTTGTTTCCTTATTTGAATTATGTTATGATTTCACATAATTGTTTCATGTGAAATAAATATATTAGTTTCATTTTGGAGTTGATACACACGTGACTCGTATTTGTACTCTTTGAATTAGGATATCATGTTTAGTATTTATTTTGATAATTGTAGAGCCGATGCATATGTTCTTACCTTCTTTTGAGACCTTGTGACTATAATTTGATTTGGTTCAACATATGCATATAGAACCCTTTTGTTAGTATTATGTCGCATGTGTTGTGACATAGTATTTTGTTAGAATATACCGTAGGGGGTATACGAGCTATAACCACCGTAGGGGTACCATGTACGTCATGTCGTCTTGCACGCGAGAGGCATGACACTCTCCAATGGCAGTGTGATTAGTCCACGATGTCTCCGTTTATGCCCTACGGAGGAAGTGGGCCATTTGATGTTTTGTTGTGGGGAGGCGATGGGTTAACCCTAGTTTTTACATTGCTCTTGGATTGGTGATGTTGTGCCAAACACACCTATCCGATTTCGGCATACATTTGGATTCATGGTCAATGTGTGATATGCGTAATGGCATTATTTTGTCATGTGTGGCATCATTTGACTTTACTGTGTGGCATCATTTGACTTACTTGTGTGGCATTATTTTCGACTTGCTCGTGCGGTATTGTTTTGACTTTGCATGTGGCAATGCATATTTATGAGCTCACCTCGGTATGAAATAAAACTCAACCATTTGATTCAATTTATTATTTCATTGTATTAGTTTTGTTTGTTTCTGTTGATTCAATTCATTGAGTTATTTACTTGATTCTGTTATTTCTTTATTCTTCTATGGGTTTCATCAATTTCATTAATTCAGATATATTCCATTAAGATCTTTGGAGAATATATTTTCACAAGATTTACACTTGAGGCTTGTTCAAGATTTTGTCTCGATTGTTTTTTCGTATATCATCAGATATCCTTTGTATATCAGTATCCGTCATCGGGCAATTGGCTTTCGTCTTGTGTTTTCTTCTTCCGCAGTGCTTACAGGTGATTCGAAGGCTAGTGTGATGAGAGAGTTGCCTTTGATCATCTAGGTTGATTCGAATTTTAAGTTTTGATTATTTTGACTCTGTTTGGAGAATTGTATTTAGTACTTTATTAATGGATCACCGCTATTAATATGTGAAGTCATTAGTGCTCTGTTTACTTATTTTGAGGTTCGTTGTGCTTTGCACGTGACCTCCCTTTCCTTTTCGGGAAGGGGGTGTTACTGAGATGGTATCAAAGCTAGGTTCTTTCATGTAGAAAACCTATTTAGGTTTGACTTGGAGTTGTGGGTAAACCATTAGGTAAACGTAGGAGTTTGATTCGATTTTTTCTTTGTTTGGTTGGTCTCTATTTTAACCAACCTGCCGACATTTCTTTTCGATTTTGAGTTGATTTTGAGGAAGTGGAATAATTTGTTAAGGTGATTGAGTAATGATTTTAATTGTGATTTAATCATTGAGGTGAATAAAGTTATACTTTGTCACAGATAAGAAGTGATTTTATATGAGATGTGATTATGATGCGAGTATCAGATTTTAGTATTTGATTTTGGAAAATTATTCTGTTAGATTTTTTTTTGTGGCAATCATTATGATCGTTGAATTGAGGATTTGATTTTAGTTAGGTTTTGATTTATGTTAAGCTTGTGGATAATTTGAGATTTGTGTATTGATGGGATACTATGATAAAGTGAAAATTATTAAGTATAGAGGATTTCTTATAATTTGAGTTGTTGATATTCGAGGTAATTAGATTAATCATTTTGGAGTTAATGATCAATTTTGTGGCTATTTTCTAGTAGGATATTGGAGTTATGTTCTATGAACTTTCTTTTGTGATAGTATAGGAGACATTGAAATTTATTGGATTAAGGTTTGCAATAAGGGATGATTGATTTATTATATGATTAGATAGTAAGTGAAGAAATTCAATTAATTTTGAGAGATCTTGAATATTTCTAGTTTGCTTATGCGGATAGTAGAATATTTGACTTAAAGTTGATATGATGATAAAAGATCTTAGTAGTATATTCTTTGGTGTAATAATATTTAAGAACTAGCTAGTTCAATTGTGGTTTGAATATTTTGAAGCTCTTGAGGATTTCTGAAAAGTTGATATAGTTTGTAGAGTTGTTTGGTTTATCCGATATCCTTGGAATTTTGTATGATTTTATGTAAATTAAATAAAAATAATTTGTTAAATCTTTATCATGTGTGGAACATAAACGCGTTTACTTAATTAAAAATAATTTTAAATATTTTGGGTATTCGAATCGTATTTAGATGAAGAATTTTTT